>OZ007575.1:57799007-57844007 GCA_963931925.1 Onchidella celtica | reverse complement strand
GTTCACAACTCACATCAGTTCACACAACACACAACTCACATCAGTTCACACAACACACAACTCAAATAATATTTGAATATTTATTAATAACAAATATATTTAATAATGAATAATAAATTCTGGGGGGGGGGGGTATAACTGAAATATTTCAATTCAAAAGTAACAAAGACTTTAAAAAATAATCCTAGCGGTCGATGCTTCTTTAGTATGAAATGGGAGGTGGGGGAGGGAAGGGGGGGGGGGGGAGACAAACATTTTTTAAAAATGTATTTTTGGCCGGACAGGACTAAAACTGAAGAAAACCACACCAAGGCGAAATGAAATCCTTTTGGACTGCGCAGCAAACAAAACTCAATGACAGTTATAAATAGAATATTTTCTGTCATGAATGAGATAAACATGTTTACTTTGTTCTGCCCCAGTTTCCCCTCACCTCACCCACCCCAAGTCATCAAAGTGCCCAAATGTCCTATCTTACACCAACATTTCACGAACGGGAAAAATAAGTGCTCATCGGTGGCTGTTCATTGCATTTAAAGGGGGTGCTTATATAGGATATTCTGTTCTCAGTGTGTTTCTCAGCCAGTTAATGTCTGTTGATTATCATTCACATGAAAGACAACAAAAGATTGTACTCGCGGCCTATAAGACACGATTCTCTCTTGAAACTTGGCAAACAATGGGCAACTTTTGCACAATGATATTCACCTTTCACCTTTCACCTTTCACTTAGGCTTTCATTCCTTTCTACCTGATGTCTCATTGTCTTCCTCACCCATGTTGTTCCTCTCTCTTTTTAATCTCATCCTGCAATCTTCTTCCTGGTCCTCCACGTGTTCTTTTTCCTGTCTGTGGTTGCCATTCAGTGCAGCGTTTTGTCTATCTGTTGTCATTCATCCTTCCTACATGTCCGGCCCAATTCCACTTTTGTTGTAGTATGAATTTAACTATGTCCGTTAGTTTTGTTCATTTGCGTATTTCAGCTTCGGGAATTTTATCTTACAGTCTGGTGATTCATTCTCCTAATGATTTAGCTAACAATAATCACAATTGTAGAGTTGTGAAAAGACTTGTCACCCAAAGTGTAAGAAAGAAATGTAAATTTATTATCATCAGATCTAATTTTATTACAGATAATCGACACATTCGGATAATGTGCACTCAAATCCAGACTCGCCAAAACGGGACTGTCAGAAGGCTTTGTGGAGAAACAGCAGTCATACTTGTCATGTCAGGAATGCACAAACCATGCGTGCTCTTGCACTCGCACATCCACTTGTCTTCCTGCAATCCTAAGAAAGAGGAAGACACACAGGATAAAAGCAAAAACCCAACGTTTTGTTGCAGCAGGCGGGCGGGGCGGACGGGGACAAACAAGTAGACGAAAAGCAGCCAGAAAACGTGAATGCTTAGATGGACAGATCGGCTGGGCGACAGTGCTGAACAAAAATGAAATGTTCAAGTGAAAACGGAAACGAGATATCGTGGAGGGTGAGTGAGTCGTGAGTGTGTGTGTGTGTGTTTGTTTGTGAGAGAGAGAGAGAGACAGAGAGAGTTAGTAATTACAGAGTCGATGTGTATAAATATGTGTGTGTGTGTGTGTGTGTGTGTGTGTGTGTATGGGTGTGAGAGAAAGACAGACGGGAAGAGGGACAGAAAGAAAAAGGTGTTGGCAGCGATGAAGAGTAAAAACATGAACTGGCTAGAGAAGAGGACAGAGAGAAATGGAATCCTTTGAAACAGTTTTGTGACAGGGGCAGAAAGGCATCCACCCTCAATTTCACCACATCTACCCACATCCTCACCACATCCATCCTCAACCTCGCCATCTACCCTCATCCTGGCTACATCCTCTTGATACTGGTTAGAAAAAAACAACAACAAAAAACAGCCTTCTGTAGAAAGCTGGACCAATTCACTCCCAGTGAAGCCAATCGATGGTGGCGTTGGTGGAGTCAAGCCTAAATCGTGGTAGTTCGGGATCAAATCTTCTACGAGGCCACAAACCCCTAGTCATCGTCACAAAGGCGGTAAGTCCTGATCTGTCACTTAAAGTGTACGACTGTAAAACATTTCAGTGGCGTAACTCAGTTGTCAGACTGAATCAATCAGACACGTCCGGCGAAGAGGGCAACGCCCATGTGACTGTTGATGATGGACTTTCTAATGTGAACTAGGTCACGTGATCTCTGTAAATGTTTTGTCAAAGGCAACTCGGGGTGGGAAAATTGAAATCTGCAGGGTGGTTGCCTCCCGTGTGGACTGGATCAGAGCAGTGAAAGAAGGTAAATCTAGGGGCGTTTATTCATTGGTTATTTGAGCAATGTATGTGTAATAAGCACGTGTCAAACTTTGTGACGATGTGATGATGAAACTTTGTGTACGGCCTCAAGTTTTGACAGTAAATGACGTGGACACATTTATTTACGAAAACAAACAAACAAACAAACAAAACACCCATTTTCGTCAATTAAAACTGAAAAGAATAGCAGAAAGCTCCGTTGTTGGTCTCTCTTCTTACATTGCTGGTGGAAATCAATGTTCAATGTCAGACAAATGTGTGCATTCTCCCAGTCAGCGGAACCAGGGGCGATAGAAAGGGTAGACTGAAACAATCAACTCGACCATCATTGACGTAATCAACTAACAAATTATCTTTAAGAGAGAAGGGGACAGACAGACCTATAGACAGAGAGACATAGATAGAGAAAGGGACAGAGAAACGGGAGAAAGAGAGATAAGGGGAACAGAGAGAGAGAGAGAGAAAGAGCGAGAAAGAGAGAGAAACAGAGAGAAAGAGAGAGCGAGAGAGAACGAGAGAGAGAGAGAGAGAAAGAGGTGAGAGGACAACAGGCAGATTTTATAGTCTGTGTTGTTAGGTTGTTTGCTTGCCTGTTATTGAGATATTCTTGTGCTGAAGAGTTCATTAGGCTCAGGTGTCATTTTGTCTTGATCTGATCGATCTTTGTCTTGATCTGATTTTTTGTCTTGATCTGTTTGATCTTTGTCTCGATCTGATAGATTTTTGTCTTGATCTGATTGATTTTTGTCTTGATCTGATTGATTTTGTCTTGATCTGATTGATTTTTGTCTTGATCTGATTGATTTTTGTCTTGATCTGATTGATTTTTGTCTTGATCTGATTGATTTTTGTCTAGATCTGATTGATTTTTGTTTTGATCTGATTGATCTTTGTCTTGATCTGATGATCTTTGTCTTGATCTGATTGATTTTTGCCTTAATCTGATTGATCTTTGTCTTGATCTGATTGATTTTTTTCTTAATCTGATTGATCTTTGTCTTGATCTGATTGATCTTTGTCTTGATCTGATTGATTGGGTCTTGATCTGATTGATTTTGTCTTAATCTGATTGATTTGATCTGATTGATTTTTTCTTGATCAGATTGATTTTGTCTTGATCTGATTGATTTTTGTCTTGATCTGATTGATCTTTGTCTTGATCTGATTGATTTTGTCTTAATCAGATTGATTTTGTCTTGATCTGATTGATTTTGTCTTAATCAGATTGATTTTGTCTTGATCTGATTGATTTTTTTCTTGATCTGATTGATTTTTTCTTGATCTGATTGATTTTGTCCTAATCTGATTGATTTTGTCCTAATCTGATTGATCTTTGTCTTAATCTGATTGATTTTTGTCTTGATCTGATTGATTTTTGTCTTAATCTGATTGATTTTGTCTTAATCTGATTGATTTTGTCTTAATCTGATTGATTTTTGTCTTGATCTGATTGATTTGGTCTTAATCTGATTGATTTTGTCTTAATCTGATTGATTTTGTCTTAATCTGATTGATTTTGTCTTAATCTGATTGATTTTTTGTCTTGATCTGATTGATTTTGTCTTGGTCTTCAAGAGTGAAGAAAGAGGAATGAAATGAAGAAAAGATGAGAATGGAAGGAGAGAAAGTAGTAAGACAGCACAGAGTGGGAAGGATGACATATCATTATGATAACCAAAGAAAACAAACAAACAAACAAACAAACGAACAACTGAGATGTGTTTGAGAGTACTGAGAAGATCAAAGCTTGCCCAAACCACTGATTGGTTTCCCTTTCTCCAGCCTGAAAATAGCCCTGACAATAACAGGTCCACTGTTTCCATAGCTACTGGTGAAACAATACTGAGTGACTTCTCATTTGTATGTAAATTTTTGACGCATGCGCCGTCCCAGGGAATGTAGACAGGAGAGGTCAGCAGGGATTTGGACCAATTAGAATGGTGGTTGGCGGTAGTTGATGAGTCCTGACAGGGATACATTTAGTCAGAGATGGACCTTGAAGGCTTCACTCGCTCTCATTTGTGAGTGGACACGCAATGGGGGTTCTCTACACTGGCGGAGGGGAGGGGGGGGGCGCTGGGGTGGGGCTGGACAGCCCGGGAATTCTCAGACAGTCGATTTCGGATTGAAAAATCAAATCACACGGTGGAGTCAACTTTTGATTCCGTCTTAGACACAGATGAATTGTGGTCCTGAAGTTTGTTCATGCACACGGTAGAGCTTTGGTCGTGTACACTAAAGATTTGATCATTATTGTACACAGTAGAGCTTTGGGCATGTGCACAGTAAAGTTTTTGCTCATGCACACAGTGGAGTGTTGGACACGGTAAAACTGGTAATTGAAACCACCAAATTCGTTGTGTGTAAGCTGAGTGTGTCTTTGTGATCATGCCAGTTGGAACTGTGGGAAAGTAATGGATGAGGAGAACTCAGTCCCCTCATAACAAGTTATCTTCCATCTCTTGTTGGCATTTCTCCTGAACGCCATGCAGAACTGATAAACTATTCTCACATTCAAGAGGATCAGGAAATTATGAAACATTAATATAAAACTCATTCACATGAAAGGAGGTTAAATAGTTTAGTGCTATGAAACATGGAATTTACAAAGCAATGCAGAAAGATAGATAATAAATCCAAAACAGAAACATTTACACCTGGCAAGATTCGGGAAGCGGCGAGAATTTCTTTTAGTGAGGACCCAATTTGTAACGGCGGAAGTGAATTCTTGCCGTCAATACCCACACAGAATGTCTTCATTATCTGTTAGATGAAGTAACAGAGGAAAGATGCAGCAATGAAATATTCATGACGATTTTCCAGAGAACGAATAGAGAGAGGGAGAGAGACAGACAGACAGACAGACAGAAAGAGAGAGAGAGAGAGAGAGGGAGAGAGACAAAAAGAGAGAGAGAGAGACAGAAAAAGAGAGATACAGAGACAGACAGACAGACAGAGAGATAGACAGACAAAAAGAGAGCGTATTAGTGATCCTTCTCAAGCAGAGTTCACAAAGACAGGACAGTACAGCAATAGTGATCACAACATACCAAGCCAAGACAATACACAGATGTCTCTTCCAGACACTGATCTAGCCAAGTCAGATGTTTGCCTAGTCAGCACAGTCAGTCGTTGGAGCCAAGTCAGCCACACCACATTTACAATCCCTGGTATCACTGCCGACAGGTCGAAATAGTCCTTAAACACTTTTTTTGTCTAGCCAAATGACACCCCCCCTCCCCCCCCCCCCCCCCAAGCCTGCTCAGAGACTGACTGATGTAAAACATTTTAAAGTAACATTTACAGATAGGTACAAAATGGTATTACTGTTACTTCCAATCAACAATATCCCTGCTCCCCACGAGAAAGAATCATATCCCCTTTTAAATACAATCTAGATTTATAACCGAAGATTTGTTGGCTTTGAGATTAACATCAATGGCAATAATTGGACAACTCTGAGTGCTTCAACGTCTTCGTGGATCTTTCTCTGGTTGACAGACTGGCGTAAAACTGCTTTCATGTCAATCTTCTCTTTCCAGTGGCGGATATACTATGAACGTGTTGAAGGGTAAAAGCTCCAGGGGCCACAAATCCTGGACGGCTCGTGGAGAAATCTTTTTTAGTAGTGAGTGAATGTTGGATGTTGCTCTAGTGTTGCTGGTTGTAAAGTTGCTCCATAGCAGTTCAGGCATCAATGTTGGTCCGCCCCTGTCTCTTTCTATGTCCCGTGTCATCTTTCTCACGAAGTTGGTAGATTTATTTATTATTTACCTAGATTTAAAATCGTTCAATGTCCCAAATGTGATTGTGTTGGTAAAGGGGGGGGGGTGTACTCTTGGTGAGGAGACCATCGAGAAACCACAAAATTGACCGTTTTGTTTGATCACGAAATGTCCATTGTAAACGTAGGAAATCTGATGTGAGAAAATGACTGACTAGACGGACGGGGCTTGAGGGGTGTGCCTAAATCAGTGAGGGGGTTTGGGGGGGGGGGTATTTATGATTTATGTAGTTTGGCAGAGGCGTCGGATTCCCCGGCTGTATGATAATGTAACATGTCACATGGAAATCCCGCAACAAAGTGTAAGCCAATGACTTGCATGGAAATATCATTATTATGAATTGCAATTATGATGACGTACTGATATAACTATGGCACGTCACTGGTGCAAGTCAACTCTTTCAAGTTGACCATAGTGGCGCGGTTGTCCTGGCCTGTTTGATTGGGCTTTGGAAAGAACAGATTGAGTTACCTCCACTGAAATAGTTATCCACCCCGCAATAGCTATGGCAGAATTATGTTGACTAGTTTTTCCAGGTTGTGACGTCAGATCCAATCAAGATGGTTGTCCAGATCTTGGGTTGCCAGGACTATGTAAGATTTAAATACCAAAATTTATATAACGACCACTCGAAACCCAAAAGCCTGGCCAGTGTAAAGACATCCTACTTGGCAGCAACACAGTTAAAGGCGAGGTTTCTGACTGAACTTTCTCTTAGATAAACACCGGCTGCCGTGTTCATTTTCTGCTTCTGTAAATCACTATAATAATTAATAAAGCGTCTGCTTCCATTAAAGGCTCATGCTTGCAGAGCTGTGGTTATGAATATGTTGTAATTATACACGATCATATTTTCAGTGTTTGAGAAAGCATTTTGTACTACTATAATAAAGGCAAGAATGATGAAAGATAACTGAAGCCAAAGCATTACTGATGGTGTCGTTAGATTGTGTTTATAGGCCCATACGTTATGGCGGCCCCACTGAAAATAAAGTGCTTTTTACAGTGGAAGACGAACAAGTGACAGAAGATTGATGGAGGAATTCTAAAACCTGAGCTTTTTATATGGCAAAATGTGAGAGGAGAAATGGTTGAATCGGTTTCTCTATTCTTTTGGCCATCGAGCGAGGTAAATTATTAGTTTTAATCAGAAGAAATGGCAGGCTTTGGCGCAGAGAATCACGCAATGAGCTGTCTTTTAGCTTGACAGGGCTCCAACTTGAGCATGGCCGGGCAAGGACCGAGTTCTCCTCTCACATGTAAGAAAAATGTTGATACTTCTCGATCTGTCCGGTAGTCATGTTGTCCATGGGCGATTTAAAACCTTGTATCGTCTCATGAGAATCGCGGCTAAAACACGAATCACAATGACGTCATCCGTGGCTTTTGAACTCCGGGGCTGAGAGAAGAAATTTTTCACATTGACTGGCTGAGAACTGCGAGCTCATGGCAAATTACATTTGTTTTAATTGATTGGGGAAACGGGAGGGGGGGGGGGGAGTGAGGAGGACAAAGAGAGAGCTGACTTTGTCCTCAAAATGGTCCACGGGAGAGGACAAGAAACATTGGTCAAAATGACCAATTAGACTACAAAAAAAGCCATCAGTCAAGAGAGACGTGTCGGACCGCCACACAGCAAGCAATGTCGTCACATGAATAGGAAGAGGTGGTGGTTTTTTGTGAGAGAGTCAGAGAAACTGCTGATATTTCATAAGAAATGTCGAAATAAATTCATGAAATCAGCGGAATAGGAGGCAGTTAGTGATTAGAGGTAATTCTGGGAATAATAATAGTAACAGTTAGGAACCTGGGGTAACGTTTGCGATAATAACCGTAGCAGTTAGGAACTTGGAATAACGTTTGGGATAATAACCGTAGCAGTTAGGAACTTGGAGTAACGTTTGGGATAATGACCGTAACAGTTTGGAACTTGGCGTAACGTTTGGGATAATAACCGTAACAGTTAGGAACTTGGAGTAACGTTTGGGATAATGACCGTAACAGTTTGGAACTTGGAGTAACGTTTGGGATAATACTGTAACACGGCAATGTAAATGACATCTGTTTAAACTAGTTTCTTCCTTGTCTCGGCTAACACAGCCAGCCATACAAACAAGTATGCAGAAATAGTGAAACCAACATTTGACAAGAAAATGTCCTAAACACTGAAACTGGTGGAATGTAAGACAACAAGAAAACCTGATCAGTTCAGTGTTTTGAAGCGAGATGTGCTCAGTGTATATCATCCAGACACTGTAGCGTTAGGGTGGTTCCAAATCCACGGCTGGAAGTTGGTAGATACATACAGGTTAACATTGTAGCTGGTCCTTGTAGCTGGTCATTTTTGACGGTATGGGTTTGCGATGCCCTTGACCTTTGGCGATTTCGCATGGAGTTATTGTCATTAAAGAGCCTTGATTCTCTGCGTCACCCCCCCCCCCACACACACACACACACCTTTCCGTTTGCCATATTGAACCATTTATTTTTGTGATTCCCCAGAAATGGTTCATTTCCTTTTCCGTCTCTCGTACCAACGTCACAATAATGTTCCCATTGTATAGAAGAACACGTCCAGATTTGGATGACAGTTAAGATTTCTTACGTACAGACAACAAACATGTGGCAAAAATCTTTCTGCTGATTAAACCCGAGACACAGAATACCAGGACGGGGGCGAACTTTTCCTTCTTCCACCAGATATCCACAAATTGCTCGTGTATAAAATACAGTGAATCCAGGTCTTTTTCCTTCAATTATGATAGGTCAAACTGTTGCATTGTTGACATTGATGATACCCGCGCAAACCGAGGCACGGAATATGACGTATTCATTCCTCTCGGTAGCTTGTGTCTGGGATAAAACTATGCAAGATATCGATACATTACTTTGTGAGGATATAGATCTGACCACGAGCAATGATAAGTAGTCATAACACGAAGTCACCAATGTCACAGATACACCCGTACGTGAGATGACGACGGTTTGTTTGTTTTCACTAAATAAATAAACCATCGGCTTGATCATGTGACCTTCCCCGTACAGTACAACAGCTGGCCGAGCCTTTGTCGAAAGGATGAGCTCAGAGTGGCTGATACAAGAAGCTAACTACTACCAGCCCAAACTTCATAAAACATCTATCATAAAGGTTACCATCAATTATAATTCACCCAAGGATCAGAAATTGTGAAGCATTCTTCGCAATTTCATTATTAAATTGTCAACATTACAGTGAACGCCATACTCTGGGATTACACATTGTTTACTACAGGCAACAGTCACAACTTTCAGCCTTGCATTCAGGGCTTTTTAATGCTAACATTCTTTTTAAACAAAAGGATTTGGTATGGCGAAATATAACAATTTCTGCTACTTTTGCAGCAACTTTATTTATTTATTTGTCTATTCACTTAAATTCCCATTTTCTCTAGTGTTCCTGCTGCTGTTTAATGAACTGGTCAGTGAAGTAGAGAAATGAAATAAACCAGACTGAACTGGAGAAATAGTTTTGGTTGGTTCATTATTTATTTATTTGGTTGGAAGATGGTGATTGATTGGTTTGAGTATGACGTAAGAGTAATTATATGGTTGACTGGTGAACCGCGCAAGCAACATTTTGCAGATGAAATATTAGTTTCCTGGGAGGTCATCTCGTGGCCAATACCACAGCAATTGTGGACCACGTGACCTGACGAAACTGTTTTGTCGGCCCCATCCTCTGTGACGTAGTACACTCCACATTTGGCACAGCAGCTGGCTTGTTGCGTTTGACGTCACAGATCTTGTGTTCCAACGAAATTCTGAATTTTATCGTCTTTTGTTGGAAGTTCCAAGGTCATATTTTGCTTCGTTCCCACGAGAGTTCCAATTCTTCTTTTTGGATTACAGACAATCTTTGCAAGTGCGCATGCTCAGCAGACATGCCAAAAATACAAAGTTTCAAAAGTGCGCATACTCAGTCGCCGTGCACTGGGAACGGTGGGGGAGGGGGGGGGCACACAATTGTCGGTGACCTTTCACCTTTAACCAAAGCTTGCTCGCGATACTCTCAAATGAAACTGCAGGAAATCCGGCTTGCTATAGTGTCCAGATTTGTGTGTGTGTGTGTGCCCGCGCGCGTGTGTATATGTGTACACAGCGTGTGTGTGTGTGTGTGTATATCTATCTGTCATCTAGAGAAGCAGTGAAAGCTGACTGATTGTGGGTTAGAGATTTCAGTCATACACAATTGAATTTGGCACAGAAGAAAAGCCACCAGCGGGCGATGTGGAGTTTTGCCCGCACTTGAAATGGAGTGTGATAAAAATGTGATCATCCATCTTTCCTGCCGTTTCTAGAACATGAACGGCGGGCGGATCTGAACTCGGCAGAGCCACCCACTTCTTCAGCGCTGTTCACTGTGTCTCGTTTCTTGGACAGTTTCAGCCAGAAAAGGAAAAGGTTTGCACCGAAGACTGTGGAATGTGGACAGTAATGGAGCTCTGTCGTGTCGCCCTCACTCCACAAATTAAATCTTTGCCCTTTTCATTCAAATTTCTATATTTATCTAGACTATTCTGGACATTGCTGGAGTTGAACAGCTCGAAATCTCGAGTCAGTTAGAAAAAACACCAGCGATCAGTTTTCTACCATTTCGTTCTCTGTATGTTCAGGTCTTAATTTCAGGAGGTTTCGCTGCTCTCGGCATACCTCACATTTCTTGTGTTTGGTTTTCTAGTTCATGTTTCTGCATGTTTTTGTGGTAAGGATTAATTATTTTTTTTTGCCAGGGCAGCGGCCTTGTTTGGCCTGCTATTCTCAACTTTTAACTACAAAGGTATATTTAATATTCGCAACTTGCACGCAGGCCCTCCATGTTTTTCATCCTTATCCGAGAAGACTAAGTGCTCTATTCTACCTACCATTGGATCAGAACAGGAATTTCCTGCCCTCCCCCCCCCCCCCCCAAACAAAAAAATTCCAACATGCCTGCACAGACCGGGGATTGAACCCGGTACCTTCGGCATGAAAGGCGAGCAGGTTGCCTCTAGAGCAACGTCTCCGTTTAAGTTTACCTGAAGTTAATTTGGGTGCTGGCGTTCGCCCGTCCTGAAATTGATCAAGTTCTGTGCCCGTCCTGGTGTCTCACACGTAAACAAAGTTGTGTGATGGAGTAGACTGAAGATCTTATGTCTTCTCGCGACAGAAATCTGGCACGGACACGCGAGAGATAAATCTTGCTGCTAATGCCACGGAGAGCAATGAGTAGGCTAGGAATGAGCAAGTAAAAATGACAGGGATGCCTTTTCTAATCTTTATCCAAACAAAACTCATTTGAGGATGCCCGCAGACCAGCGGACAGTGTCAGCATTGATCTGTAACAGGCACCCATGCAGTCATACATGCATACACACACACACACACACATATACACAAAGATAATGACAGAAATGTGGTATATTCCCAACTTGATTTGGATAATCTTGCTAATGTAGATCTGCCTCAGGTTACGGTCATGAGATCACCTTACGCCATACTTTGCTGTGAAGTCCATGCCAGGCCAGACACTGGAAGCCTAGACTATCTCTGTAGCTCACAGTTTGGCTTCAGTGGATGCTTTGTAGGAAGAAACTTTTGTTACATTTGGGGAATGCGCGGGGGGGGGGGTGGTGCATGTATGTGTAATATTTATCATTCTCTAGGGCAGTGACCTATGACCTGCTGTGTGTAAAGTCATTTTCAATCAGCCTCAAGAACTGACGAGAGTTGTATGGCAAGCCGGAGCCGGTCAGCGAGCTGTAGGTTTTCCGTGTCTGATCTAAACCGCGGTAGAACCTTTCGTGAGCTTGGCCGGCATCAACTGCTACTACCACTGACGCCAACAACTACAACCAGATAAAAGCAGTCAGTGTAGCATGGAGATAATGTTTGTATTGCCAGGACATGAAGCAATAATTTATTGCAACTGAAAATGAATTATTATATGTTGCTCATTTAAAGCTCATTAGGCATGGTTCTGGTGGGCAAGAATCTGATGGACTAAAATGATAATCGTTTAGAGATTATTTGTGGGAGAGACTAAATGAGGAGACAATTCATCCATCACGTTTGTAGTTCAGGTCGTGGATAGCAGCGGCCAGCCAGACAGGAAGTCTGACACTCCGAAAGATGCATATGTGTGGGGGTGGGGGGTGGGGGGGGGGGGGTCTGTTCTCATGGTATGAATAGCGGACAGGAGGGGGAGGGGCGGTCAGTGCGGAGTACTTACACTTGTAAATTCTAATAAAAAAGTCAAAAGTTTGCTTTCATTCATCTAGTTCTGTTGTAGAACATTGGAGAAAGAAAGGGGGGGGGGGGGGGACAGGGTAATAAAAATTGCCAAAATTCAGCTTACGTACTTTATGTATGGTCACTGTGATGATGAAAAAGAAGGAAAAAAATGCCTTAGTTAGTTTTTCTTTCACTTTATCAAATTCAAACCCGCCATATTAGTGCACTTTTGTCATCCACGCTCTAGCGTAATGGACAGTTCCGTGACCTGACTGATCACAAATCTATCTGGAGTCTGTCCGGAGGAGATAAGGATGGCACTAGTGATTACACATTGGCCATGATTAGCATGGCCTTTGGGTAGAGCTCGGCCCAGTGGGTTAGCAGTTCAGCTCAAGTTAGTTCACAGAAAACTCAAGCTGAGAGATGGAGCAACTCTTTGAAATGAACAGCTGAACTGCTGGACTGCTAATAGCGACAGATAGGACATGTACTAGTAGAGTAATGCACATCTGATCTCAGCCAACAGCCGGTGGTTGGTGAGCATTTCTGATAGGTTCTCCTTCCCTCCTTTCTATCTGTTATATTCAGTTTATCATCTTACTTTCTCCTAGCACAATGTGATCATTATCGCGTCCACGTGCTCAACCAACAAGTATCATAATTATCTTTCATGCCATAAGCAAGAAACTGACGGTTCCCGTGTTCTGTACACGTAAAGGTCTGTTTACACTGGTAGGTTTTAGGAATAGATAAAAGGAAAGGGGGACTGTGTGGGAAAAACTCTCCTGGCTTTCCGTCTTTTGCTTTCTGATTTCCCCCTTCGAAACGTTGTTTGTTTACACTGGTCCGTTTTCTGAATGAAAAACGATGCGCATCGTTTGTTTTGGTCATGTTTCGAAGGGGGAAATCGGAAAAACAAAAGACGGAAAGCAAGGAGAGTTCTTCCCACACAGTCCCCCATTCTTTTTTTCTATTCCTAAAACCTACCAGTGTAAACAGGCCATAAGATATTTCTTCACTTTCTTCAGGTAGAGAACATAATTGGGGGGGGGGGGGGGGTGAGGTGAAGACTGATGGCCGGCGGTACTTAATTGTTCTAGAACTGAAGATGATGGAGTATATTCCCCGTCTCTGGTTCTCTAGGCAATGAAAGGCCCACAGTTAGACTTACGACATCTCCGTTCGAAACTGGAACTTTTTCTCACTTAAAGATTTAAATCACCTCCAGCTGTCTAGTTGAGCAACAATGAACAGATGTAATGTTAGATCTTTCAGACACTCGCTGCTTGCCTTTCTCAGGTGGACCAACACACGCATGCACTGACAAAATGACTGACCGCAGCAAACAGACAAAGGGTGACTGAAAATCAATATTCTTTTCCTCTTTCTTTCTCTCTCCCCCCTCTCTCTCTCTTTCTCTCCTTTTCATGAATATACAGCCATAACTCACTCTTAACGAACATCAAGCACAACCTTTAACAAGACAATCTGAGCTCAAATTAATGGATTTGACAAGAATAGGCCTAGTTAGGCTCTACCTGGCTAGTTGTGAGATCGCTCTAAAGTTTCACTTGACAAAGAATTGTTTTTGTCATGGCTAGCAGGAAGACAGTGGGGGGATGGATTAAAGGGGACACCAAGAAACGAAACAAACAATGGCACGTCCTGTAGTAGTTAAGACCACCTGGTGCTATATCGACATATAGATAAATGAAAAACCTTCACGAACCAGTCTGTTATTTCATTCAAGACAAATATAACCTCATCCCCAAGATCTGCGTGGAGGAGCTTTCAGACTGTATGTCAATGGAATGATGAATGAAGTGGATGTTGTATACTGAATGAAGTGGATGTTGTATATTGAATGAAGTGGATGTTGTATATTGAATGAAGTGGATGTTGTATATTGAATGAAGTGGATGTTGTATATTGAGTGAAGTGGATGTTGTATATTGAATGAAGTGGATGTTGTATATTGAATGAAGTGGATGTTGTATATTGAATGAAGTGGCTATTGTACATTCATGAAGTGGATGTTGTATCTTGAATGGAGTGGATGTTGTACACTGCATGAAGTGGATGTTGTATACCAAATGAAGTGGATGTTGTATACCAAATGAAGTGGATGTTGTACACTGCATGAAGTGGATGTTGTATACCAAATGAAGTGGATTTTGTATACTGAATGAGGTGGATGTTGTATATTGAATGAAGTGGATGTTGTATATTGAATGAAGTGAATGTTGTATATTGAGTGAAGTGGATGTTGTATATTGAATGAAGTGGATGTTGTATATTGAATGAAGTGGATGTTGTATATTGAATGAAGTGGATATTGTACACTGCATGAAGTGGATGTTGTATCTTGAATGGAGTGGATGTTGTACACTGCATGAAGTGGATGTTGTATACCAAATGAAGTGGATGTTGTATAGGCATACTGAATGAAAAGATCAAAACAGAAAATGTGGACAGAAATGACAGATATTTGTTTTTCTCACACCAAAGACGTCATGTGACTCAAGATTAAGTCAACAGTGGCGAGAAGGCTAGCTCGAGGGTTTGCATTACGCCTTTTCCTGCCCACTTTCCTCCAACAAAGAGCTACAATAACCGGACCATAGTGGATCGACTACATTACAATAATTACTCCCCCCTGCTTCAGTGATTACTCTCCCTTCTTGCCCGCGACTTCCGGTCTCCCACGGGGCGTCCGCGCTCTATCGTCATCCCATCGGGTTGGCCAGCGATTATGACGTCTCCTGCGCACTTTGCAAAAACAATGGACTCGTGCGGCGACTGATTGTTTGGGAGGACTTGATGGTCGGGCGCGCCAGACTCGACGCTAAGTGGGATGGAAATGGACGAGCTTGGAAGAAGAAGAAAAAATAGCATTTTCTCACCCCCCCCCCCCCACACACACACGCACTTTATTTTTGTTTTCTTTTATTGAGTATAAATATTGTGCTCTTCTGGAGAAGTCTTAGATCCTTTTCAAGTTTTGGTCTGACATACAGCACCCAGGACTAGTGGAAGATTCTACTGTCTGGAACACACAAACACAATTCTTCAGTGGTGCTAGAAACATTAACAAAACTAGAAGAACTGGAGTAGCTCCTGGCCAGAACAGTAGGGGAGGGGGAGGGGGGAGAAGGAACCACGAGCCATGATTTTCTTCTGGGGAAGGCAAGAGGGGAAGAGGGGGGGGGGCTTTGGGAAAAAAAACAACAACCCTGATATTGTAAAGAACAGCCGATGAGGAATTTTCAACACAAAATATTTGTATTTTAAAGAAGATCCATAAAGGATGAACACAGATCAAATCTATCTTATTATAAATGTAACAGCTGAGGTTGTCCTAGCACGTTATAGTAGGGGGGAGATAGCTGATCTAACTACAACCCTTTAGAAAACGAAACTATTACAGCTGTAGAAAAAATAAACACGAGATCCGACGATCGATTGAATATTAAAGTTTAATAACTGTAAACTGAACAATAAAATACTAGGAAGGCACCAGCGAACAAATAAATATCCTACGCCACACGAGAAGAAAAACTCACTTACTCACCCCCCCCCCCCAACCACTTACATGGGTCTATATATATAGATGTAGAAAGCTCCCGAAATTAATCTAACCTTTGCCCTCGCCCGAAACACACAAACTAACCAATCACGTATCAATACGTCACCAGGTTACACCACTCGAGGCCAATTCTGGCGTAAACATCTTGTTCTACGACCATATGGAATGTTCAAGAACATACCAATGTTTACCAAAAAGGGTCAAATCACCCAACAACAACCGAGCCAGGAAAAAAACGACTCACAAGAAAGGGAAGGTAAGGTCACGGAGTGCACGCTGGGCGAACGTCAACAATAAAATGAAAAAAGAAGTGAACACGTCACGCTCAGTCACCAGTATGACGAGAAAAACGGGGGAGGGCAAGGGGTGGCTTGCAGATGCTACAATTAAAAAAAAAAATAGTGGCGGGAGTAATTCATTGTGATGCAATTTTGCTCCTTTTTTTTGCTCGACGCTACAGCCTAAATGACAGTTTCTAAAATTATAAAATCAATTTTCTTTGGTGTCAACTAATCCAGACCAATCGATTTTTTATCGACCGATTGTGTTGATTCAAGTTTCGGGTATTTTGAAATAAAAAGTTGTAAACATGCAAAACATAATGATCTTTGTTTTGGCTCCCTGTCGGAAGCCCACCGCACCGGAAACGATATTGATAAGCGTTCAATTCTTTGCGCGAAATTTCCCGACAAGAAATGAGTGCGTAGTGCGTTGGTGTGCATGAAGTCTGTAGCCTACTTAAGACTACATTATGGGAAGCTTTGTAGACCAAAAAGAGAGAGAGATAGAACGGTGGGTTCACAGGTTTATCCGGATAATGCCGGACATCTCATCTAGTAAAATTATTTAGTACCGATTACAAAAGTATGTAAAGAGCAGTTTGAACTGAGGGCCTGCGTTGACCATCTGGCCTGTGTCCATTGCCAGTTTTGCACGTGCATCAGTTGAGCCATAAATGTGCTTGCCCACGCGGCTCTAAAGCTACTCATGGACAAAATATTTAAAAAAACAACTAGTAGATCGATGACTTGTACTTTAGCTTTGCCGGTGTACGTGGTCAAATCTATAGGAGAAGACACAGAGCTGTTACATTCTGATACTTTTACAATTTCGTCAAGTATAATCGGGTAAACATCGTTATCTCCACCTGCCCTTTTAAGGGAGAATTAAAAACGTGCATTCCCGTTGTTGTTCTTGCGCTCGGGGCATCAACTTTTGTGACTACACCAGAGGTCACGCCGCTGTCACAAGACATTGCTGGATAGCAATCATCTTTAAATAATATGACATTATTTTGTGTATTTAACAAGTTTTTGAATTTGCTGCAACTATTAAATTCTGTAAGGTTTTGCACAGAGTGTCGCCAAAGAATGTAGAGGTAACAGGTTATTTCTACATTCTTTGGTGTCGCTATGAACATGGCCTACATCTACTTGTAGATTTGCATTAAAGGGCCCAGGCAGCCTATATATGTCACAGGGCTGGATGTGTATGTCACAGGGCTGGATGTGTATGTCACAGGGCTGGATGTGTATGTCACAGGACTGGATGTGTATGTGACAGGACTGGATGTGTACGCCACAGGACTGGATGTGTATGTCACAGGACTGGATGTGTATGTCACAGGGCTGGATGTGTATGTCACAGGGCTGGATGTGTATGTCACAGGGCTGGATGTGTATGTGACAGGACTGGATGTGTACGTCACAGGACTGGATGTGTTTGTCACAGGACTGGATGTGTATGTCACAGGGCTGGATGTGTATGTCACAGGACTGGATGTGTATGTCACAGGACTGGATCTGAAGCGATGTGGGGAGGGGGGGGGGGTTAAAAGAAGTTGTGGGGTGAAAGAGGAACTGATCAGAAATGGCAAAGTCATTACAGGAGGAGGGAGGGGGGGGGGGTAAGAGGAAGCAATGAGGAACGGCAAAGGAGGCTGAAGATGTGGAGGTGTAAAAGCGGAGTGGGGAGTTGGTGTGGAGGGGGAGATGGGGGGGGGTAGCTGTGCACTTTAAATTCCTCTCAGCATGCTACCATTATCAGGGGCGGGGTTGGGGGTGAAGAAGGTTCATGCTACCGTGTCTTAAAGTTTTGGGTTTATTTAATTTAATTGCTGCCTGTGGCTGATTCCTGTGTCCTGCCGCAGTTAATAATACTAATAATGGATGGCATTTATATAGCGCATATCCATCTAAAATGCTCTATGCGCTTTACAGAAGCAACATGTCAACCACAGAGCAGAATGGAGCGTCGGCGAAGCGCTCAACACACTACACTGCTTCTTTCTCACTCCCTGTCTCGCTCACTCTCGTTCTCTCTACCTATCTCTATCTCAGAGCAAATTGTAACACAGCCTGTTAGGCGCAGTTCACAACTCACAACAGTTCACAACTCACAACTCAAATAATATTTGAATATTTATTAATAATAATATATATTTAATAATGAATAATAAATTTTGTTGTTGCTGGTGGGGGGATGATATGGATAAATTTTAATCTATTAATTTCAATCGGCCAGCTCTTTATGATTTCCAACTGTCAAGGTATCTTTAACGTGCGCAACGCGCACACGGGCCTTCCGAATTTTTCGTCCTTATCCGAGAAGACTAGGTACTCGATCCTGCCCCCCCCCCCCCAATAGGATCAAGGACTTCAAAATGTGAGAAAAATCCTAATTTCCAACATGCCTGCACTGCCCAGGTTTTGAACCCGGGTGCCTTGGCATGAGAGGCGAGCACCTTGCCTCTAGACCACCTTGTCCCCAGATTGGGAGCTGTAAATCATGATCTGAGATGTTTGTTGCTTAGATGGACCTAGAAATCCACCATGAGCATACTTTTCTCTGTTTCTTTACGGAAAGCCAATTGCGTCAGCTTTGATAGTACAGCAGTGGAAAATTGAACAGTCTGTGACAGCAGTAGAGTTAATGTAGACTTTGGAAACGGGGAGAGGGGGGGGGGGGGGAGTCCTGTAGCTCGAAAGGCATACCGGTCTTGGGGGCGGAAAGAAAGTTTGAGATTTATGGACAATCAATGGCAGATACGGCATAAACTGATGATAGCACTTATAGTTCACTGAGTGGCCACAGCTGTCCAGCAGGGATACAGAATACATTAATCGCCAAGGTACTTTTGTTGTACAGGATAACTGTTCCGTACGGTTGTGGTGTAATCGTTTGTGTGTGTCTGTGTGTGTGTGTGTGTGTGTGTGTGTGCGTGTGTGTGTGAGAGAGTGTATGTGTGTGTGTGTGTGTTTTGAGAGAATTATTTGCTATTTTAAGAGCTGGAAATGCCGGTCAAGACGAATGTAATTAAACAAAAATCTGAGACACAGGGTGGCCGGTGAGGCTGAACTGTTCAGTAACTAGGTCATACTCGACGTCACAGAGACAGTCAAGTTTTGAAAACACATCATTTTAAGGAATTCTCTTGTTCTATGACGTTCAACGAGCATTGACGTCAGTGAAATGTCAGACACGGTTGGCGGCCCTAGAAATACAGGAACACAATCCAAGAACTTCTTGCCTTTTGGTACGCCCCATCTGACATCACAGTAACTTGTGCTGCTGTCAAATTTTGACTGTTATTTCGTCTTTCGCCGGAAGTTCCAATGCCATAATTATATTTCGTTTTCCCAAGAGCTCCAGTTCTTCTTTTTGGATTACGGCCAATCTTTGCGAATGCCCAGGCTCGGCTACGGTAAACAACAACAACAACAACAACAAAAATCTATGCAAGCCACCGCGCAAGGTGTGGAGGGGGTGGGGGTTGGGGGAGACGCATTACAATGTTGGGTGACGTACGTGAAACAACCCAACAGAACAGTGAACGTGGAAACGTAAAAATGCGGACTGATGTCAGATTTCCAAGGACAAGAAAACAATGAATTTAGTGCTCGAGTGCCCCATCAAATTATCTACGGATCCGTTGAGATGATCTGGTGTCTGTCTAATGAGCTCACAGATAGCTGTAATCAGCAAGAGATCTGTTTTGTACTTTCTGTAGAGAACGTCATGAATATCTCACCGCTTATGGCTGGACCAACACTGGTCACCGTCATGCTAACCGCGCACGCAGGACAAAGTCCGCAGGTCGCTCAGTTTTCATCTAAGCATTGTTCATCCACTCCAGGATGTAGCCTAGTCCTCCCGACAGTGACTTCCACTCATTTCTCTCTGATGTCTTCCTCATCCATGTTGTTCCCCCTCTTTTTTTTTAACCTCATCCTGCCATCTCCATGGCTGCCGTTCAATTCACCGTTTTGTCCATCTACTGTCATTCATTCTTCCCATATGTCGAACTCAATTCCACTTTTGTTGTAGCATGAATTTTACAATGTCCGCAAGCCTTGTCCTTTTTTCGTATTTCGGCGTGGGGAATTTTATCTTGTAGTCTGATGTTATACATTCTTCTTTCCATTTACCTGTGGGTAGTTCTTGATTTGTTCGTTAGTTGTTTTGTAATCGGCCATGTTTGGCAAACATAGGTAATCGTTGAAATAATGCACTAGTTGAATACCTGTCTCTTGAGGGACATCGGCAATTTGTGGTCCAGGGATATCTGATTCCTTCTGCCGGTCAGTGTCCCTGGTTCACTATTTCAACGTCTTCTGTTATGACCGGTTGCCAAATGTGAGGTCTGACCACGCTGACCAATGTTATCCTGCACAGTTCACAATGAATGATTAAAACCGTCGCGTCCAGCAATAATGAAACCCAGGATGGCGCCATTAACTGGTGTTACTGTAAACCTTTTCTTGTCCACGTCTATACCCAGGGTAGTGATGTCTTCTCGCTGGTAAAGGTCCCAGTGGCACCTAACAAGATTGAATAGCCTGCGACAGTATCAGTGTTGAGTAGATCAGGTCTGAGCTAATTGAATCAGCTCCAAGACTCCCAGCTTTGTGTGTGCCCTATTAGCGAGTGTATGGAAGACAACAGATAAACAGAGAGGGCAGAGAGATTGTGAGACTATGGGACGACACACACAAACACACACACATAGTGTAGTTTTGGATCTACAGAACGCGGACAATCGATCAGAGATATACAATATACCGAAATCTGCTGAGAAACAGACTCAGGGAAAGATGGTCGTAGAGCCAAGCAAGATGGAATGTTAAACTGATTGTTAAGTATTTTTGTCATTAATGCTAAATACGTCACGATTTATGCGGTAATCTTCTATGGATCTTCTTTAAAATACATGTATTAATATTCTGTGCATCCCCACCCCACCCCCGACTCTGTGTACGATATCAGTATTATATAATTGTTGTGTACCAAAGGATCATTCCCGTCTACCGGTGGATGTAGGTCCCATCAAAATCGTATGCCCATATTGACTGGTTCTGTATAAAGCGACTCGGATGATATATTATAAGGACTCTATAGACATTTTAGTGAAAGTTTGCCACTGAGCAGGTCAGAATCTAGACATGGTTAACTGGTCATCCATAAAGGTCGTATCCTCCATTTTGGACATTTTTCGTTCCTCCATTTCCCTTTGTACTCTTTGGATACTTGCTTGGCGGCAACACCCCCTCATCCCCCCTCCACCACCCCCCCAACCTTGTAGGCATTTCATACTTACTTGGCGGCATCACCCCCCCCCCCCACCACCCAACCTTGTAGGCATTTCATACTTACTTGGCGGCATCACACCCCCCCCACCACCCAACCTTGTAGGCATTTCATACTTACTTGGCGGCATCACCCCCCCCCCCACCACCCAACCTTGTGGGCATTTCATACTTACTTGGCGGCATCACCCCCCCCCCCCACCACCCAACCTTGTAGGCATTTCATACTTATTTGGCGGCAACACCCCCTCCCCCCACCCACCCCACCACCCAACCTTGTAGGCATTTCATACTTACTTGGCGGCATCACCCCCCCCACCCCTCCCCCCCCCACCCCCCCTCCCTCCCAACCTTGTAGGCATTTCATACTTGCTTGGCGGAATCACCCCCCCACCACCCCCCCCCACCCCTCCCCCCCCACCCCCCCTCCCTCCCTCCCAACCTTGTAGGCATTTCATACTTGCTTGGCGGCATCACCTCCCCCCCCCACCCCCCTCCCTCCCAACCTTGTAGGCATTTCATACTTGCTTGGCGGCATCACCTCCCCCCCCCCCCACCCCCCCTCCCTCCCAACCTTGTAGGCATTTCATACTTGCTTGGCGGCATCACCCCCCCCCCCCAACACCACCCCCTCCCTCCCAACCTTGTAGGCATTTCATACTTGCTTGGCGGCATCACCCCCCCCCACCCCTCCCCCCCCCACCCCCCCCCCTCCCTCCCTCCCAACCTTGTAGGCATTTCATACTTGCTTGGCGGCATCACCCCCCCCCCCACCACCCCTCCCTCCCAACCTTGTAGGCATTTCATACTTGCTTGGCGGCATCACCCCCCCCCACCACCCCTCCCTCCCAACCTTGTAGGCATTTCATACTTGCTTGGCGGCATCACCCCCCCCCCCCACCACCCCTCCCTCCCAACCTCGTAGGCATTTCATACTTGCTTGGCGGCATCACCCCCCCCCACCACCCCTCCCTCCCCACCACCACCCCCTCCCCCACCCCCCCTCCCTCCCAACCTTGTAGGCATTTCATACTTGCTTGGCGGCATCACCCCCCCCCCCCACCACCCTTCCCCCCCCCCACCCCCCCTCCCTCCCAACCTTGTAGGCATTTCATACTTGCTTGGCGGCATCACCCCCCCACCACCCCTCCCCCCCACCCCCCTCCCTCCCAACCTTGTAGGCATTTCATACTCTCTTGGCGGCATCAACCCCCCCCCCTCCCTCCCAACCTTGTAGGCATTTCATACTCTCTTGGCGGCATCACCCCCCCCCCACCACCCCTCCCTCCCAACCTTGTAGGCATTTCATACTCTCTTGGCGGCATCACCCCCCCCCCCCACCACCCCTCCCTCCCAACCTCGTAGGCATTTCATACTTGCTTGGCGGCATCACCCCCCCCCCCACCACCCCTCCCTCCCCACCACCACCCCCTCCCCCACCCCCCCTCCCTCCCAACCTTGTAGGCATTTCATACTTGCTTGGCGGCATCACCCCCCCCCCACCACCCTTCCCCCCCCCCACCCCCCCTCCCTCCCAACCTTGTAGGCATTTCATACTTGCTTGGCGGCATCACCCCCCCACCACCCCTCCCCCCCCACCCCCCCTCCCTCCCAACCTTGTAGGCATTTCATACTCTCTTGGCGGCATCAACCCCCCCCCCTCCCTCCCAACCTTGTAGGCATTTCATACTCTCTTGGCGGCATCACCCCCCCCCCACCACCCCTCCCTCCCAACCTTGTAGGCATTTCATACTCTCTTGGCGGCATCACCCCCCCCCCCACCACCCCTCCCTCCCAACCTTGTAGGCATTTCATACTCTCTTGGCGGCATCACCCCCCCCCCCCACCACCACCCCCACCCTCCCAACCTTGTAGGCATTTCATACTCTCTTGGCGGCATCACCCCCCCCCCCCACCACCACCCCCTCCCTCCCAACCTTGTAGGCATTTCATACTTGCTTGCCGGCATCACCCCCCCCCACCCCCCCTCCCTCCCAACCTTGTAGGCATTTCATACTTGCTTGCCGGCATCACCCCCCCCCCCCCACCACCACCTCCTCCCTCCCAACCTTGTAGGCATTTCATACTTACTTGGCGGCATCACCCCCCCCCCCACCACCACCCCCTCCCAACCTTGTAGGCATTTCATACTTGCTTGCCGGCATCACCCCCCCCCTCCCCTTTTGTACTAGCACAGGACTATTAAATGTTGGCTGACCTTGATAAAACCTTGACCTTTGGACCATTTAAATGACCTTTTGCAGGCTGTGTTTGACCGTTTCATTACAAGCACAGCCTGTATTTGATGATTGCACAACGTTTACGACCCAGTTTGCTGAGATAAGAAAAATATAAATCCATTACCATAACTGAAAATCTGTAGACTCTTCACACTCCCCCCCCCCCCATCCCCCACCCCTCCTTTCCCAGCTTATCCCATGTTGAAGATTTTCCTACATTGGAGGCACCCCCCCCCCCTTTCCGTCAGAGAATAGGTACTTTATGGGTAATCCTTAAGAAGTGACTGTACTATAGTGACCAGTAGCCAGTGATCAGCTGGGGCGTGCTAATGCTGCCGGTTATTTGTCTCCCGTGACTGTAATGGGGCTGGGGGCGCAGCTCCTGACGTAGATTCTCTAGATCTACATCTATAGAATTAAAAAAAAACCTCGGGAGATATTAACAAGAACGACCATCTCTCACACAGCCAGGACCTGCCTGAAATTGTACTGGTGCCGTCCTTTTGGCCAGCAGAAGGTTCTAGTTTTAGATTTGGAGACTTGAAATTGTGAGAAAGTTTTTTCTTTTTTTCAGTTTGCTTTGTGTCGCCCCCCCCCCTCCCCCCCCCCCCCCTGCCCCGTCAACCTGCTTTTCATACCGTTGGTTTCAAACCTGGTATCGCCCCTCCCCCTGTATAAACTTACGACCACAACAATAGCAAAATGTCCATGTTCTAAAACTTGAAGTGACATTTGACATGGACGGTTTTATTGTTACATGCGATACCTAGCCAGTAGTCGATATAATTATATAATCTACCATTCATTTTGTTGAAAAACAAGTAAAACCGAGTTTTTCAATTATTACCGTAGCTGAAAAGCGCACGGTCGCACTGGAGACTCCCTCTCCACCCCCGCGCTCTCTTACGTATGATTTCGTACATTGGAGACAAGCTCCCCCCCCCCCCCACCCACCCTCTCCCCCGGCTTCCATGTGTACATTATGGATGACCACATATGAGGAGAGGGTCTGGGGGTCAAGTCAACGATATCTCTTACCGTTGTGTTCAGCCTATGCTAGAGGTCTGGCTCGGACTGTCCAATGCCTCATTGAATTCTTCATCATCTCATCCCTACCCCCCCCCCCCTTGTATGGCTGACCTCTCTGCCCTCCCCCGACCAAATGATCAGCAAGTTCAACAGACATCTGGGGTAATCAGCCATGTCAGACATGGACAGTACGCATGCGCGACGTTCTCCTACCTCTATCCCTGGTGAGTCTATTGAGACATCAGAGGGCATTAGTTGCATCTGAATAATTATGACAGACCGTAGGAACAGCTACCAAATTGGTTGACCTGCCGACAACGATTACAGCAAAACCTGTACATTGGGTCTGTGCTCACCAAGCAAACATTACAAACACATCAGTCTTATAGATGTCATTTTTTTTTTTTTGTTACTAACAACGTCTTCTACACAACAACAGCTGTCTAAGATAAGATAGGGGAAATTCACTTTCACAGAACGCTTGAAAGCACATAATGGTACATACAACTCACACATCGTTACAGAGAGCACATAATAGTACATACAGCTCACACATCGTTACAGAGAGCAGATAATGGCACATACAGCTCACACATCGTTACAGGGAGCAGATAAGGGTACATACTGCTCACACATCGTTACAGAGAGCACATAATGGTACATACAGCTCACACATCGTTGTAGAGAGCAAATAATGGTACATACAGCTCACACATCGTTGTAGAGAGCAAATAATGGTACATACAGCTCACACATCGTTGTAGAGAGCAGATAATGGTACATACAGCTCACACATCGTTGTAGAGAACACATAATGGTACATACAGCTCACACATCGTTGTAGAGAGCAAATAATGGTACATACAGCTCACACATCGTTGTAGAGAGCACATAATGGTACATACAGCTCACACATCGTTGTAGAGAGCACATAATGGTACATACAGCTCACACATTGTTACAGAGAGCAGATAATGGTACACACAGCTCACACATCGTTGTAGAGAGCAGATAATGGTACATACCGCTCACACATCGTTGTAGAGAGCAGATAATGGTACATACAGCTCACACATCGTTACAGAGAGCAGATAATGGTACTTACAGCTCACACATCGTAGTAGAGAGCAGATAATGGTACATACAGCTCACACATCGTTGTAGAGAGCACATAATGGTACATACAGCTCACACATCGTTGTAGAGAGCACATAATGGTACATACAGCTCACACATCGTTGTAGAGAGCACATAATGGTACATACAGCTCACACATTGTTGTAGAGAGCACATAATGGTACATACAGCTCACACATCGTTGTAGAGAGCACATAATGGTACATACAGCTCACACATCGTTACAGAGAGCAGATAATGGTACATACAGCTCACACATCGTTACAGAGAGCAGATAATGGTACATACAGCTCACACATCGTTGTAGAGAGCACATAATGGTACATACAACTCAAACATCGTTGCCGAGACGTGCCATAAGTCAAGAACTGGCTTATTAACATGAAATAGGATAGCATGGCGAGAGCAAACAGGAAATTCTGTATCTTTCTCTGTTTCCTTCCATGTGTTTTATCCTGTAACTCCTGGATGATCTAGATACTAGATGACCTACCGGCATTGCCCGGAATAAACAATCATGTGCCCCCCCCCCTCTCTCTCATGTAATAAAAGTAATAAACTACAGTCTTGCTTCACAACTCATGCGCACCAGAACACTACGCACCAAACTGAACGCTTCATACGATTACTTTTTATGACTTTTTACGGTAGTATGTATTACGAAACAAACTTGCAAAAATTCAGATGTTACATAGCAATAAACATTGTTATTTGTTTAAAATACATGCTTGAAGGAAACAACTTTTAATTATAGCCATCATCTTCCTTATCTCAACTGCCACCTTCCTGCCAAATTTGAGGCCTGAAGAGTGTATAGTTTGGTCAGTGACTCATGCCAAAGGTTGCAAGTTACTGAAATATATAATAGATTTGGTGAAACAAGGGATTGCGACTGTCATTTAAGACGGATATAATTTCTTTACATAAGCCTATGAGTATAGATGGTTAAAACTGAAAAATGCCGTATCTGTCATGTTGCATGTTTTCTTGACCACTGAGATTTGTTAATTTTGTTCTTGTGATAACGGTGACAAAAAGTGAATGAAGACGCAGACTCTGAAAGGGAAGAGGAGGGGTGGGGGGTGCAATTGGGCTGGGGCTGGGGTGGGGGGGGGGGTGAATTCATGTCTATCCTTGATTGCTCCGATCTGAATGTTTGTCCACTATAAATCAAAGGCAATGTGAATTCATCAATGATTTGACTGATTCACTTCTTCCAAAGGTTATTTTTTCATTTACCTCGAACAAAAATCATTTTTAAAAAAATTCTGTTCTCTCAGTAAATAAGTAAGACATTACCCCCCCCCCCCTTCCTCCTCCCCCATATTAAGACCCGCCGTCACTCATACAGCTTGGATTTAGGTGAAATGTTTACGGCGTCTCAAACATTTGAAATGATTGCAAAAGTTGTTATATTTTCATTTTTTTTTTAGATTGCTTTGTGTCGCTAATTTCGCCCCTTGATCCTTTCTTTTCCACGAACACAAGATCCCATGATGTCATCATTTCCTGCTGGTTGATCTGAATTGGGAAGAAGGTCATGACCAATTTTGTTTTCTTTTCTTTTTTTTATTTATTTTGGAAATGTGTCAGGAGGGGCAGTTTTCAGGTGAGGCAGTTTTCAGGTGAGGCCGAAATGAAGAAAAACAGGATGAACACTGAACACTGAACACTGAACACTGAACACAATTCATTACTTTTGTCCATTCAGCTTTACTTAGAAACATTCATCCAGTAGCACTTCTTTCTTTTTCCTACATTAGCTCAGGGCTAAAAATAGAAGAAGAGAAAAAAAAAAGTAGGAAACCTGATGAGCGAGTCACTAACATGGCCAATCAGAATCCAGTAAATAATGCCTTTGTGACTAAACTTAGAAGATAGTCATGTCTTAGTGATGCCTTTTATCCTTGAACATTTGTAGACCAGGGCAATTAATAGTGAATAAATGAATAACTAAATAAATAAATAAGTAAAAATGCAAAATTACTCAATTAAAAAAATACCCGTCACCTATTAATTAAACCAGAACAACAGCATAAAAAAAATGTCCAAAATATTCAGAAAATGTTGAAAGTACAATTTTAACTGAGATTGTCCTCAGCATCCGCTCCGCTCCGCTCCGCTATTTTTAAGGAAAATAACGTATGTCAATGTAAAACACCTTTTGCCTCTATACTGGTGAGGAGGGGGCTGGATAGGATGCTGTGGACAAGTAGATAGAGGCAAAAAGTGTTTTACTTTGTCATTCGTCAGTTTCCGTAATAATAGCGGAACGGAGCGGATGCTGTGGACAAGTCCAGCTACTCACAGCCAGAATTTTACATTCGATTCTTGAATATTACCGTGGACGTCATTAGTTCTATGTGGACAATGACACGGGGGCAAGAATTATACTGGCGGCAAAGAGGGTTTATGAATATTTCAGGGTGTGGCAGACACCGTGTCTGCAGGTAGTAAATCTTCATAAGTAGCGGACACGGCGACTGCACGACTTGTATTTCAGATCTTGCATAATTTGACGATTACCCTCGGCAACAGCCTCGCTATTTGTGGCAAGTTCCAGCCGTTTGAGATGTCTCCAGAGACCAGTCAGTTTATTGCTAGCAGTTTCCAATGTAGACGGTAAGTTCATGTCATTGTTTACTGGTCTGACTCTTACTATTTCTCATCTCAGACTTTTCCTTTGTTTCTCTCTCTCTTTCTTTCTGTCTGTCTGTCCGTCTGTGTGTCTGTCTTTCTGCCTATTGCTCTGTCTGTCTGCCTCTCTGTGCCTCTCTCTCTCTGTCTATCGCTGTTTTTCTCTCTCCCCCCCCCCCCCTCAACATTTAATTTCCATTGTTATAGTCAGACCAACCCTTTGTAGTGGCATCATATAATATCCAAAAGCAGAATGGTTTTCATTTACTTTCAACTCTGTCCGTGTTTCACTTCTATCCACATAATTATTCCTCCTTCTATGATAAAACTTTTTATATTCTATGTGTGACAATCTAGTGATCGAGCACCTGTCTGCTCGGACTAGGTCGAAAAACGGGCAAAATACATGTAGCATCTGCAAGCCACCCCTTGCCCTGCCCCGTTTTTCTTGTCATACTGGTGACTGAGCATGTGTTCACTTCTTTCTTTCTTTATTTGTTGACGTTCGCCAGAGTGTACTCAGTGACCTTACCCTCCCTTCCTAGTGAGTAGTTGTTGGGTGATCGTAAATATTAGTATGTTCCCGAACATTCGATAACGTTGTGGGTACAGAAGTTTACGCCAGATTTGGCCTTGAATGATGTAACCTGGTGACGTATTGATACGTGATTGGTTAGTTTGTGTATTTCGGGCGAGGGCAGAGGTTACGTTTATTTCGAGAACTTTCTGTATAAATGTCTATATATATGGACCCATGTGAGTGGTTGGTCGGTGAGTAAGTGAGTTTCCTTTTTGTGTAGCGTAGGATATTTAGTTGTTCGCTGGTGCCTTCCTAGTATTTTATTGTTAAGATACAGTTATTAAACTTGAGTATTATTTAATCGATCGTCGGATCTCTGTGTTTATTTATTTTACAGCTGTAATAGTTTCGTTTTCTAAAGGGTTGTAGTTAGATTAACTAACTCCCCCCCTACTATAACGTGCTAGAACAACCTCAGCTGTTACAATACATTTTTAAAAAACTGCCACAAAAACGCACAAAAACCGTGAACAAGAAAAATAAAAAACCAGAAAAGTTATGTGTAAATGGCCAGAGCTGCGAACCCACTACAATAAAGACTTGGAACCCCTTTCTAACACACAAACAGCGGAATTTTATCTATAAAAGAAGATTTATACATAGGTTGAAACCAAAACACTCGATGAGCAGTTTGAAATTGGGGGAAGGGGGGTAGGGGGTAGGTGGGTAGGGGGTAGGGGGTAGGGGGTAGGGGGGTAGGGGTAGGGGGTAGGGGTAGGGGGTAGGGGGTAGGGGGAAGGGGGTAGTGGGTAGGGGGTAGGTGGGTAGGGGGTAGGGGGTAGGGGGAAGGTGGGTAGGGGGTAGGGGGTAGGGGGAAGGGGGTAGGTGGGTAGAGGGAAGGGGTTAGGTGGGTAGGGGGTAGGGGGTAGGGGGTAGGGGGTAGGGGGTAGGTGGGTAGGGGGTAGGTGGGTAGGGGGTAGGGGGTTCTACATTTCCCATCTGTCCTGGGTCCATGACCTCTACCAGCTGTGCAGTCCCCGGTCCTCAGTTTAGCAAGAAGATAATAGTTCCCGTGAATATTTCCCTGGAGTCTCAAACATTTTCTCTGGGGAATTTTGGTGTTTTTCATTTCCAGATCAGTAAACAAATAGTTGAAATAGAACAACTTTCCTGACTTATCTAGAGAACTGAGTGAATGTTGACCTAATTTGTGCCAGGACCCATCAAGTTTGGAAAAACGATGTTTATTAATGACCGTTTGAAAAGTGGGTTGTTTGCAGGACTGGATGTGGACATCAGCACTAAACCAGCTACAGTTCACTAGGGCATCCCGAGCCTTTTGTTGACCTCACAATATTGCTGAATGTTTTGTTTATTTATTTTTAACATTTTGTTTAATCGTGTTTTCACTTTAAAGATCCTGCTGTGGAATGCGGTTATAAATGTATTTTTTTGACACTTGAGGCCATCAAACTTGACCTAGATGAGGGGTCACCGAGTCCAAGTCCCGCACTGAAGTTTGTTGTCTTTCGTTTTCTTTTTTATTACAACCTGTGACAAGATCATGACACGGGACCTTTCCCAACTGTTCTCCTCACTGTGGGTGACATGTTTGATACTATAATAATATTAATAATAATAATGACAATAATAATAACGATAGTAATAATACTAACAATAATACTAACAATAATGCCAACAATAATACTAACAATAATACTAACAATAATACTAACAATAACGCTAACAATAATAAATAAATAACATTTGTGTAACTCTTCATCCCGTCAACTACCAACTGTAACAACTTGACAGACAGTCTCCAACTCACATTCAATCCACCAATACAAAGAACAGAGTCGCTAAACATGGGACAACAGTCGTGAACAGCTGCGGTTACGTGACGGCAATAAAAAAAGGTGAGTTTTCGGGCGTTTAAAAATTTCAGGATTTTGTACTAGATCACGTACTGGGCATTTTCTCTCTCTCTCTCTCTCTGTCTCTCTCTCTCTCTCTCTGTCTCTCTCTCTCTCTCTGTCTCTCTGTATCTCACCAATGATCTGCATATTCTTGCTTCAGACCTCATGCGCGCCAGAACGCTGCGCACCAAACTGAACGCTTGATATGGTTACTTTTATGGCGTGCGCGATACTGAAACAGAATGGCGCCTAGATGAACGATGAAAATCAGTTGTTGACATTACCATGAAACAATGCATCTTCTATAAATTGAAAAACAAAACCAATTAAAAAATGTCCGACCTTCGGGACACCCTCCACGGTTTTTGAAGGCGACATGCCAAATTCGGTTTCTGCACATGGCCAAAAATTAAAAAGCCTTTTGCGTTCGAAGTGGAGAACTTGTGAATTATAAATACATAAAAACTTCTGTGCACCCTCCAGGGTATTGGAAATGTACACGCAAAATTTGTTTATAAGCTCTTTGCATTCAAAGGTGGAGAATTTGTGAATTATAAAATTAGATTTAGATATTTCTTGTGTTTTGAGGCAGCGAATTCGAATTCCAGGTCACTGGACATGAATATTTTACAAGAACATCGAGGTCTCGATCACTTGTGGAAGAAAAATGGTATCATGAAACCGTCAGTAAGTTGCTGAGGGAGCTGATCAAGAGAAAGAAGTAGAATTCGCATAGAATTGGAGAAAATGTCAGAAATAAACCATCATTATTGATAGCCAAGGTGTGACTCACTGTCTGGGTTAGACTGTTGGCGGGTTGAGTCCTGTCTGTTTTGCATCTCATTTGATTCAGTGAGCAAAGTCTTTCGTTCTTCCAGCTGCCTCAAGACAGTATAGTCGCACTCCATCTAGTAAGACAGAATTGTTTCACGGTGGTCTGGCCAGTGCGCTAGGCCCTATGTTTAGCTCCATGTTTCAAGTCTCACACTAAAACCGAGACAAGACCAACTTGACCCAGTGGGCCACCAGGTTTATAAACCCCCTACATCAGAAGAGACTCTATCCCTATAGATGGTCTAGAGGCAATGTGCTCGCCTTTCATGCCGAAGGTATCGGGTTCGATCCCGAATCGGTGCATGCAGGCATCTCCCTGATCCTATGGTAGGTAGGGTCCAGCACCTACTCTTTCTCGGATAAGGACGAAAAACTCGGAGGGCCCGTGTGCACTTTGCGCACGTTAAAGATATCTTGGCAGTTGGAAATCGAGAAGAACAGGCCGCTGCCGTGGCAAAATTCTAAAAAAAAAAAAAAAAAGGGGATCGCTACCACAACAAGAAATATAATAACAAGAAAAGCTGAGTTGTAAATGCCAATGGCTGCGACTTAAACATCAGAGACGTTTTCCTGCCACACCGTCTTGCCTGCGATCCTCCTCAAATAAAGATTTAAACATCAGAGACGTTTTCCTGCCACACCGTCTTGCCTGCGATCCTCCTCAAATAAAGATTTAAACATCAGAGACGTTTTCCTGCCACACCGTCTTGCCTGCGATCCTCCTCAAATAAAGACTTAAACATCAGAGACGTTTTCCTGCCACACCGTCTTGCCTGCGATCCTCCTCAAATAAAGACTTAAACATCAGAGACGTTTTCCTGCCACACCGTCTTGCCTGCGATCCTCCTCAAATAAAGATTTAAACATCAGAGACGTTTTCCTGCCACACCGTCTTGCCTGCGATCCTCCTCAAATAAAGATTTAAACATCAGAGACGTTTTCCTGCCACACCGTCTTGCCTGCGATCCTCCTCAAATAAAGATTTAAACATCAGAGACGTTTTCCTGCCACACCGTCTTGCCTGCGATCCTCCTCAAATAAAGATTTAAACATCAGAGACGTTTTCCTGCCACACCGTCTTGCCTGCGATCCTCCTCAAATAAAGATTTAAACATCAGAGACGTTTTCCTGCCACACCGTCTTGCCTGCGATCCTCCTCAAATAAAGATTTAAACATCAGAGACGTTTTCCTGCCACACCGTCTTGCCTGCGATCCTCCTCAAATAAAGACTTAAACATCAGAGACGTTTTCCTTCCACACCGTCTTGCCTGCGATTGTTACGAGGTGGGTCCTCGAGTGTTACGAAAGTGTTACGTGGGGGATTACTAGACTCGTGTTATATGGGAATGGTTAATTATAGAATTTACGTGTTCGACTGCATTTAATAAAATATCGAGAGGTTTTAGAAATTACTCTGCCATACCATGCCACATACACTAATAACAATTTCGAGTACGTTATATCAAGGACCTTGTAGGGCCACAAATTTATTACCTAAATACCTAACAATTTCGTCTATCTTACATATTAAAAAGACAACATCAGCAGCATCAAATGAAAATACTAAAATACATAACTATAAATCTCCTCTAGATTCTTAAAAGATTTGAAACTCTATATCATTCTGATTCATTCACAGTTTACTTAGTAATTATTTATCTTCAGAAATATAGACTGCCTACTATCTCACAAATGATATACTTAGGTCTCAGACGACAATATTAACTCATTTAACTGCTTATAAAGGATCAAACCGTCAAGACACACTGATGTAGTTAAGATAGATCTAGATCTGTTCTAGGATGGGCTGGCAATCCCCAGCCTCATCCAGACACATCAATTACAATTTACAAATGTGTATATCAGTCACTCTTTCTAGATCTTAATTGCAAGTAAAACTTTATGGTCTTGCATCCCTTTGGTCGCACTTCTACTGGAAAATTAGGGTCAGATTCACATCATCTCGAATCATGGTGACGACACTTACGATTGGTTCCCTGAAACGATTTCAGGGAACTGGAGAAAATAGCTGTGGATTATTTTCATTGTCTATCCAGGACATAGACATGACGTTAACAGTCTGTTGGTTCTCTCTGGCTGAACCTTTGGCCGACCGCCCTCGTAGATGGAGGGTCTACATGGAAGTGAGGTAGCATAAACATGTCTCCGCTTATCTTCTGCTGCAAATCCACGTGACTGCTCAAATTTGATTGGTGCATCCACTTCGAGCTCCGCTCGCAGCGCCAATAGATTCTATTAATAGTAACAGACAAAGTAACTCAACTATGTCAAAACCGTTTGCAAAGTCTCTACACCCTAAACGTTTTATGTACGAATTTATTCACTCCTTATTCGCCCCGTCTTTCCCTGTTAAAGTACACCCAAACCACGGGGTCGAAAACTGCATCGTCACTGTTAATTTATCCATTCGTTCTATCTTGCCCCACTTTCTTTCCATCTCTAAGCAAAGCGTTACAAAAACAAACTGTCCACGGGAATAGTTCAAGGACGTTTGGACTGGCTAAAATCAATGATGCCATGTAATAAACAATGCGTGACCTAGCACGGCAATTCAAATTCTAACCCTGACATATCCCCCACCCCAGTGAAAATTTTAAGAAAAATTTACACGATAAGATCCAAGAAATCCCAAAGTTATTGTGGTAGGGGCTTAAGTAGTACTGTAGAAAAATGAGTCTTAAGCTTGAGAAGAAAAATCTAACTAAGAACGTGCATATTGGATGGACAAAAAGCATACAATTATTGATGCCACGTTCTATAGAATTTATTCTATTTAAACATTCTTACTGCACACAATCAAAATTCTCAGAAACATCTATAATAATAATGAGTATATCACTGTATACTGCTGGATTAAAGTATAACTATTATGAAGTAATGAAGCCTTACTGAAGGAATAGGCTTATAACTATATAGTCAACACACACAATTGCTGCTTATATACACATTCACACACAATATATTGTTAATTAAAATACTGTGGTATCCAATGGCAGCAGTAGCTCTGGTAGCTTGGTTTGCCATGTCTTCATCTCATTGACCCGCTGACAAGGGCGTCAGGTTTGCCAGAAGTTCAGGTCAAAGTCAGGAATGACGCTGGTGGAAAAAGGATATTCACAAAAAAAGGATTGTAAAACTGGTTCATAAAGTAATGAACAAGATAAATGTGAATCCATCCACTGTCTAGAATTGAGGGGGACAAGCACTATCCAACCCCAATACAAGACACAACACTCTTTAATAGGAAATTAAATGAGACGTGACAAAATATCAGCTTGGGAATTGTCACCGCCAGGGATAGCACGGATTACAAACCGGTATTCCTGGAGTGCAAGACTCCACCTCGTTAATCGAGCATTTTTAGCCCTGTTAGTCTTTAAGAATAACAACGGACGATGGTCCGTTTCAATTATAAACTCGGACATAAGTAGATATCTCGAAAATGCGTTTACAGCAAAAATGATAGCGAGGCACTCTCGCTCGATAATTGCATAGCGGCATTCCCTATCTAGCAACTTGCGGCTGGCGTATAGACATGGCCGCAAGGTATCGTCTCGTTCCTGTAATAACACAGCTCCCAATCCCTTGTCCGACGCATCAGTGCGGACAATAAATATTTGGTTTATGTCTGGCAGTATGAGAATGGGGGAAGTGGAAAACAATTGTTGAACGGTACGAAGTGTATCAGCACATTCGGTTGTCCATTTCACTTTATTAGGAAAATTCTTTCTTGTGAGGTCCGATAACGGAGCTGTAAGCGAAGAAAAATTTGGAATGAATTTCCTATAATAGTTAAGAAAGCCCAATAAACTACGAACTTCTTTCTTAGTTCGAGGAGGTTGGAGCTTTAAGATGGTAGTTATCTTCTTGTCATCAGGAGTCTGAACGCCGTGGGCAATTGTATGGCCCAGAAAATTAATTTCATTATATCCTAAAAATACCTTACTGGGTTTCGCCGTAAGGCCAGCTCGACGAAGAGCAATAAAAACTTGTCGTAGGGCTGCAAGGTGGCCCGACCAATCGGTTTCATAAATACAAATGTCGTCAAAATACGACAATACGGAATTCATACCCTGGAGCAATATTGTCATCATACGGGCGAAAGTAGCAGGGGCTGTAACTAACCCGAAAGGCATATAGCGCCACTGCATAAGACCCAACGGAGTCTGAAAAGCGGTATATTGCTTGCTACTCTCATCAAGCGGAATTTGCCAATAACCTTTGGAAAGATCGATTTTAGAAAAAATCGTTGCCCTGGCTAACTGAGCAAAAAGATTCTCCTGGTTGGGAATCGGTTCAGCGTCATATATCGTAACCTCATTAAGTTTACGATAATCAATACAAAAACGCACGGTATCATCTTTTTTTTTCACTAAGACGATGGGTGAGTTATATGGGCTCGTCGATCGCTCTATCACTCCCAGGTGAAACATGTTACGTACCTCGGTTATTATAGTCTCTTGTGCGTGCAGCGGACGCGGGTATGGTTTAACAAAGACGGGTATATCCGTCTTTAATCTTATAACATGCTGTACCAAGGAAGTATTACCTGGTAGATCAGTAAAGACTGTAGTAAACTCGTTAAGCAAATCTCTTAAATCTTGTCTTTGCGATTCAGATAAATCTGGATTTATATTCACATCCGAAGTGTTTTCAGAAGATCGAAGTGCGGGTATTGAATTCTCTATCTTAATAGGATCATCATCGTCAACTGAAACTAAGGCCGCATTGGCCTGAGCAACCACATTTCGGCGATTATTCTGTCGATTATCATCGTCGGACAGGTACTGCTTTAACATATTTATATGGAAGACTTTGTCCTGTCCTTGAATCTTGATAAGATAATTTACTCGAGAAAGTCTCTTTAGGACTTTAAAAGGTCCCTTCCATGTAAGAAGGAGTTTATTTTTCGTTTCCGGAAGGAGAACAAGAGTTTGGTCGTTCGCAATCGGCTACCTTGATCACGATATTGTTTATAAAGACTCGCATGCGCAGCTGAAGATTTTTGTGCGAGCTGACATGCGTTAAGTATTCGCTGGCGTAAGTCTACAACGTATTGATATGCAGACCGCGTATCGTTGTCGTCGGTGTTTGATCCGGCGAATAAATCATGGAGTATGGCCATTGGACCACGCGGTTTACGACCATACAATAATTCGAAGGGAGAAAAACCCGTCGATGCGTTCGGTAGTTCTCGGTATGCAAAAAGAATAGCGGGGAGTTGTCGATCCCAATCACTCGGTTTGTCGGCGGAAACTCGCGCAAGCATACTTTTCATGGTAGCATTCCAACGTTCACAGCAGCCATTAGACTGTGGGTGGTATGGAGATGTCAATCTTTGTTTAATCCCGACCAACTCCAAGACTTTCTTAAAAAGCTCAGAGGTAAACTGTGGACCTCTGTCCGATAAAATTTCAACCGGAAACCCAAGACGCGAAAAAATAGTAATAAGGGCTTCAGCGACATGATCAGCTGAAATGTCTTTTAGCGGAATGGCCTCTGGCCAACGGGTTGCGTAGTCAATGACAGAAAGTATAAAACGATGTCCTCTGTCTGACTTGTGTAGAGGACCAACTATATCTACGGCAACGCGCTCAAATGGTCTGGAAACCATTGGCATCTCCTGCAGAGGAGCTCGCGATGCTCTTCCTTTAGGAGTACGTCTCTGACATACGTCACATGTTGATACGAACCGGTTTACATCTGCGTAAATACTGGGCCAAAAAAATTGCGATAGTATTCGAGACTTAGTTCTGGCCTTTCCCTGGTGACCCGCCAAGGAAGTGTCATGCGCGAGACGAATAATGTCGCGACGAAAAGATCTCGGTACTACAAGTTGCATAACGGCCTCTCGCTTATTCTGAAAATTACGATATAATAAGTCATCTTTCATAAGAAACTTAGAGGTATCCGGTGCGGTAGGATCAACCTTAGCAAACAAATGTTTCAATGTGGGATCTGAATGTTGCTCATCATGAAATGCACTAGACGTAATGTTCACTTCAATAGTAGGATTACTCAATGGACTGTCTGCTCGTCGGCTCGATTGTAGGCGTGTTGTCGCACAAGCAACACTCTGATCCTCAGTCCAAATTTCCAAGTTACCGATAGGAAACTTATTTACTTGAGGTACATTACCTATGATTATATCAGCCACCGGATTAGGCAGTACACATGCAGTAACAATACCTGTGAGAAAAGGTGTATCAATATAAACTTCTGCAAGACGGAATCGCTCTACAGATCCGCCAAAAGTAATACAAGTTACCTCCTTGTCCAAAAATTGTGTTGGACGGACTAGTGACTGTCGAACGCCGATAGTCGTGCATCCGGAGTCACGTAGAACAGAAGCGCGAATAGCGTTCACGCGGCCCTGGTAAAATGTTAATTCACCCAGTTCATGTAGGGCGGACATGACTGGAATAGATTTTGATTGTCATGAAGATTCAGAATGACCGTCAGTCTCATAAGGTGTAGATTTAACCGAGCAGGCATTTGCTGATTCCAATTTCACGTTACAAAATCTCTGTATGTGGCCTAGCCTATTACACTTATAACATATAGAACGATTAGGATCGTTTCCACGATAGGGAAGACTCTGCGGTCTATTATAATTATAACTATCATCAAAATGCACTCGTCGCGGCGGTCCCTGAGGCCGGTTATATTGTTGGCCTGGATAGTTGCCACGATAATATGGGCGAGGCTCGTAAAAAGAATAAGTCTGATATCCTCGACGCGGCGATGCATTACCTCGATTCGGAAAATCTCTCTGTCTACAAAAAGGCGGCTCTGAATGAGAACGCGGATTTGGGGCCTGACGACGAGTCGGCCTTGAACGATCGTGTCCGGTTGGCGCTCCTTTGCTTACGTTGGCATAACATGGTGTTGTAGTTGAAGGCTTTGCCAAAGGACGATTTGGGTGGGCGGACGCGTATCGTTCGGCGCACGATGTGATTTCTTCAGAGGATGTCGGAGCCCTCTCTTTAAGGTGGGCGACTAAATCGGAATGACATGCCGTATAGATTTGGTCCTTTAAGACCAAATCGTAAAGTTGGGAATAATTTCCGGTAGTTACGTTCGCGAGCTCTATCCAGCGATCTAAATAATGTTTCAGCCGATTCACATAAGTTGAGAAATTTTTAGATGGCTCAGGTTTACATGCGCGAAATCGCTGATGGAAGCCATCCTCGGTATGCTGGAATCGCTTAAGCAGTGCTGTTTTAAGCTTGTTATAATCGTAGGCATCTTCTACTTTAAGGCTGTGAAATACCTCTAAAGCCTTACCCGTTAATAAATTAGACAGGCATGAACTGTACATCACCGGCTGCCATCCGACGCATTTAGCGTGTAACTCGAACCGATGTAAATATGCGTCGATCCGGTCGAGTTTTTCATTAAATGGTGGTAGTTTTGGTTTAGTAGCATAAGTATTGGTGGCAGTAGTGGGTGTTACAAGCGATTGTTGCTCTAACTTTTTCATTGCGAGTTCATGCTGTCTTTCCTTTTCTCTTTCTACTTCTTTTTCTCTTTCTCTTTCTCTTGATTCTTTTCGATCCTCGCGCTCCCGGTCTTGTTGTACGTGTCGTTCGCACCACGCGGCGCGTTCTTCCTCTGGTATGCCCAGAACTTTGGCAGATTCTAAATATTTAAGAAACTCAGCCATGATATGTTAAAGTCTGTAAATAGTAAGTATTTACCTACTATTAAGGTATATCGCGGTATCAATTATATTATATGAACAGATATTGTTCGAACCCGGGTGTCCCCTCCAGTGTTACGAGGTGGGTCCTCGAGTGTTACGAAAGTGTTACGTGGGGGATTACTAGACTCGTGTTATATGGGAATGGTTAATTATAGAATTGACGTGTTCGACTGCATTTAATAAAATATCGAGAGGTTTTAGAAATTACTCTGCCATACCATGCCACATACACTAATAACAATTTCGAGTACGTTATATCAAGGACCTTGTAGGGCCACAAATTTATTACCTAAATACCTAACAATTTCGTCTATCTTACATATTAAAAAGACAACATCAGCAGCATCAAATGAAAATACTAAAATACATAACTATAAATCTCCTCTAGATTCTTAAAAGATTTGAAACTCTATATCATTCTGATTCATTCACAGTTTACTTAGTAATTATTTATCTTCAGAAATATAGACTGCCTACTATCTCACAAATGATATACTTAGGTCTCAGACGACAATATTAACTCATTTAACTGCTTATAAAGGATCAAACCGTCAAGACACACTGACGTAGTTAAGATAGATCTAGATCTGTTCTAGGATGGGCTGGCAATCCCCAGCCTCATCCAGACACATCAATTACAATTTACAAATGTGTATATCAGTCACTCTTTCTAGATCTTAATTGCAAGTAAAACTTTATGGTCTTGCATCCCTTTGGTCGCACTTCTACTGGAAAATTAGGGTCAGATTCACATCATCTCGAATCATGGTGACGACACTTACGATTGGTTCCCTGAAACGATTTCAGGGAACTGGAGAAAATAGCTGTGGATTATTTTCATTGTCTATCCAGGACATAGACATGACGTTAACAGTCTGTTGGTTCTCTCTGGCTGAACCTTTGGCCGACCGCCCTCGTAGATGGAGGGTCTACATGGAAGTGAGGTAGCATAAACATGTCTCCGCTTATCTTCTGCTGCAAATCCACGTGACTGCTCAAATTTGATTGGTGCATCCACTTCGAGCTCCGCTCGCAGCGCCAATAGATTCTATTAATAGTAACAGACAAAGTAACTCAACTATGTCAAAACCGTTCGCAAAGTCTCTACACCCTAAACGTTTTATGTACGAATTTATTCACTCCTTATTCGCCCCGTCTTTCCCTGTTAAAGTACACCCAAACCACGGGGTCGAAAACTGCATCGTCACTGTTAATTTATCCATTCGTTCTATCTTGCCCCACTTTCTTTCCATCTCTAAGCAAAGCGTTACAAAAACAAACTGTCCACGGGAAAAGTTCAAGGACGTTTGGACTGGCTAAAATCAATGATGCCATGTAATAAACAATGCGTGACCTAGCACGGCAATTCAAATTCTAACCCTGACAGCGATCCTCCTCAAATAAAGACTTAAACATCAGAGACGTTTTCCTGCCACACCGTCTTGCCTGCGATCCTCCTCAAATAAAGACTTAAACATCAGAGACGTTTTCCTGCCACACCGTCTTGCCTGCGATCCTCCTCAAATAAAGATTTAAACATCAGAGACGTTCTCCTGCCACACCGTCTTGCCTGCGATCCTCCTCAAATAAAGATTTAAACATCAGAGACGTTTTCCTGCCACACCGTCTTGCCTGCGATCCTCCTCAAATAAAGATTTAAACATCAGAGACGTTTTCCTGCCACACCGTCTTGCCTGCGATCCTCCTCAAATAAAGACTTAAACATCAGAGACGTTTTCCTGCCACACCGTCTTGCCTGCGATCCTCCTCAAATAAAGATTTAAACATCAGAGACGTTTTCCTGCCACACCGTCTTGCCTGCGATCCTCCTCAAATAAAGACTTAAACATCAGAGACGTTTTCCTGCCACACCGTCTTGCCTGCGATCCTCCTCAAATAAAGACTTAAACATCAGAGACGTTTTCCTGCCACACCGTCTTGCCTGCGATCCTCCTCAAATAAAGACTTAAACATCAGAGACGTTTTCCTGCCACACCGTCTTGCCTGCGATCCTCCTCAAATAAAGACTTAAACATCAGAGACGTTTTCCTGCCACACCGTCTTGCCTGCGATCCTCCTCAAATAAAGACTTAAACATCAGAGACGTTTTCCTGCCACACCGTCTTGCCTGCGATCCTCCTCAAATAAAGACTTAAACATCAGAGACGTTTTCCTGCCACACCGTCTTGCCTGCGATCCTCCTCAAATAAAGATTTAAACATCAGAGACGTTTTCCTGCCACACCGTCTTGCCTGCGATCCTCCTCAAATAAAGATTTAAACATCAGAGACGTTTTCCTGCCACACCGTCTTGCCTGCGATCCTCCTCAAATAAAGATTTAAACATCAGAGACGTTTTCCTGCCACACCCTCTTGCCTGCGATCCTCCTCAAATAAAGATTTAAACATCAGAGACGTTTTCCTGCCACACCGTCTTGCCTGCGATCCTCCTCAAATAAAGATTTAAACATCAGAGACGTTTTCCTGCCACACCGTCTTGCCTGCGATCCTCCTCAAATAAAGATTTAAACATCAGAGACGTTTTCCTGAAACACCGTCTTGCCTGCGATCCTCCTCAAATAAAGACTTAAACATCAGAGACGTTTTCCTGCCACACCGTCTTGCCTGCGATCCTCCTCAAATAAAGATTTAAACATCAGAGACGTTTTCCTGCCACACCGTCTTGCCTGCGATCCTCCTCAAATAAAGACTTAAACATCAGAGACGTTTTCCTGCCACACCGTCTTGCCTGCGATCCTCCTCAAATAAAGACTTAAACATCAGAGACGTTTTCCTGCCACACCGTCTTGCCTGCGATCCTCCTCAAATAAAGATTTAAACATCAGAGACGTTTTCCTGCCACACCGTCTTGCCTGCGATCCTCCTCAAATAAAGATTTAAACATCAGAGACGTTTTCCTGCCACACCGTCTTGCCTGCGATCCTCCTCAAATAAAGATTTAAACATCAGAGACGTTTTCCTTCCACACCGTCTTGCCTGCGATCCTCCTCAAATAAAGACTTAAACATCAGAGACGTTTTCCTGCCACACCGTCTTGCCTGCGATCCTCCTCAAATAAAGACTTAAACATCAGAGACGTTTTCCTGCCACACCGTCTTGCCTGCGATCCTCCTCAAATAAAGACTTAAACATCAGAGACGTTTTCCTGCCACACCGTCTTGCCTGCGATCCTCCTCAAATAAAGATTTAAACATCAGAGACGTTTTCCTGCCACACCGTCTTGCCTGCGATCCTCCTCAAATAAAGATTTAAACATCAGAGACGTTTTCCTGCCACACCGTCTTGCCTGCGATCCTCCTCAAATAAAGATTTAAACATCAGAGACGTTTTCCTGCCACACCGTCTTGCCTGGGATCCTCCTCAAATAAAGATTTAAACATCAGAGACGTTTTCCTGCCACACCGTCTTGCCTGCGATCCTCCTCAAATAAAGATTTAAACATCAGAGACGTTTTCCTGCCACACCGTCTTGCCTGCGATCCTCCTCAAATAAAGATTTAAACATCAGAGACGTTTTCCTGCCACACCGTCTTGCCTGCGATCCTCCTCAAATAAAGACTTAAACATCAGAGACGTTTTCCTGCCACACCGTCTTGCCTGCGATCCTCCTCAAATAAAGACTTAAACATCAGAGACGTTTTCCTGCCACACCGTCTTGCCTGCGATCCTCCTCAAATAAAGACTTAAACATCAGAGACGTTTTCCTGCCACACCGTCTTGCCTGCGATCCTCCTCAAATAAAGATTTAAACATCAGAGACGTTTTCCTGCCACACCGTCTTGCCTGCGATCCTCCTCAAATAAAGATTTAAACATCAGAGACGTTTTCCTGCCACACCGTCTTGCCTGCGATCCTCCTCAAATAAAGATTTAAACATCAGAGACGTTTTCCTGCCACACCGTCTTGCCTGCGATCCTCCTCAAATAAAGATTTAAACATCAGAGACGTTTTCCTGCCACACCGTCTTGCCTGCGATCCTCCTCAAATAAAGATTTAAACATCAGAGACGTTTTCCTGCCACACCGTCTTGCCTGCGATCCTCCTCAAATAAAGATTTAAACATCAGAGACGTTTTCCTGCCACACCGTCTTGCCTGCGATCCTCCTCAAATAAAGATTTAAACATCAGAGACGTTTTCCTGCCACACCGTCTTGCCTGCGATCCTCCTCAAATAAAGATTTAAACATCAGAGACGTTTTCCTGCCACACCGTCTTACCTGCGATCCTCCTCAAATAAAGATTTAAACATCAGAGACGTTTTCCTGCCACACCGTCTTGCCTGCGATCCTCCTCAAATAAAGATTTAAACATCAGAGACGTTTTCCTTCCACACCGTCTTGCCTGCGATCCTCCTCAAATAAAGATTTAAACATCAGAGACGTTTTCCTGCCACACCGTCTTGCCTGCGATCCTCCTCAAATAAAGATTTAAACATCAGAGACGTTTTCCTGCCACACCGTCTTGCCTGCGATCCTCCTCAAATAAAGATTTAAACATCAGAGACGTTTTCCTGCCACACCGTCTTGCCTTCGATCCTCCTCAAATAAAGATTTAAACATCAGAGACGTTTTCCTTCCACACCGTCTTGCCTGCGATCCTCCTCAAATAAAGATTTAAACATCAGAGACGTTTTCCTGCCACACCGTCTTGCCTGCGATCCTCCTCAAATAAAGACTTAAACATCAGAGACGTTTTCCTGCCACACCGTCTTGCCTGCGATCCTCCTCAAATAAAGATTTAAACATCAGAGACGTTTTCCTTCCACACCGTCTTGCCTGCGATCCTCCTCAAATAAAGATTTAAACATCAGAGACGTTTTCCTTCCACACCGTCTTGCCTGCGATCCTCCTCAAATAAAGATTTAAACATCAGAGACGTTTTCCTTCCACACCGTCTTGCCTGCGATCCTCCTCAAATAAAGATTTAAACATCAGAGACGTTTTCCTTCCACACCGTCTTGCCTGCGATCCTCCTCAAATAAAGATTTAAACATCAGAGACGTTTTCCTGCCACACCGTCTTGCCTGCGATCCTCCTCAAATAAAGATTTAAACATCAGAGACGTTTTCCTGCCACACCGTCTTGCCTGCGATCCTCCTCAAATAAAGATTTAAACATCAGAGACGTTTTCCTGCCACACCGTCTTGCCTGCGATCCTTCTCAAATAAAGACTTAAACATCAGAGACGTTTTCCTGCCACACCGTCTTGCCTGCGATCCTCCTCAAATAAAGATTTAAACATCAGAGACGTTTTCCTGCCACACCGTCTTGCCTGCGATCCTCCTCAAATAAAGATTTAAACATCAGAGACGTTTTCCTTCCACACCGTCTTGCCTGCGATCCTCCTCAAATAAAGATTTAAACATCAGAGACGTTTTCCTGCCACACCGTCTTGCCTGCGATCCTCCTCAAATAAAGATTTAAACATC
>OZ007575.1:57791507-57794007 GCA_963931925.1 Onchidella celtica | reverse complement strand
ATGTCACTTTAAAATTAGGTCAACATTTTCATTTGTGGATAATTCAATCTATCCAGTTCATGCATGGACAATTCTCACATTGAATGGTGCATGTTCAGGCTGGGTCAGGTCGTCTCTGCCACATTTCTGATTTACTGAAGTGCCAAAATTAAATGATCTATCGCTGAATAAAACGAGCGGAAATACTAGAATAATCTCTCTCTCTCTCTCTCCTTCTCTCTCTCTCTCTATCTATCTATCTATCTATCTATCTATCTATCTATCTATCTATCTATCTATCTATCTATCTATCTATCTATCTATCTATCTATCTATCTATCTATCTATCTATCTACCTACCTACCTACCTACCTACCTACCTACCTACTTACCTACCCACCCATCCACCCACCCATCCATCCATCATCTATCTATCTATCTATCTATCTATCTATCTATCTATCTATCTATCTATCTATCTATCTATCTATCTATCTATCTATCTATCTATCTATCTATCTATCTATCTATCTATCTATCTGTCTATCTATTAACCAGAGTCATAAAGTCGCCCAACATAACTAATTTATCCGCTTACTAATTCAGTTTCCAAAGAACGCCTTACTGTGGAGTGTACAGATGATGTTTACCTTCAAGGAGACAATAGTCAGAACTGTCAGGAGAACAACTGGAGACTCTATCAGTTGTAGATAGTCTGGTCAATAGGTCAAAGTCAGCTTTCAAAAGTGCCCCGATCTGACAATTTTTGATTACTAATGAATCCAATGACGATGGTATTTTTCACCTACAGAAAAAATGGAAACTGTAGGGAACAGCAAAAACCCACATGTAGAGATATTGACAAATATGAGTAAAGGAAATAATAATCTGTCAGAGAGCCACAACAAATCCTGGTGTAAAATGAATTCAGACTTGACTAAATCTGCACGGAAAGGATCCTGTCCAGAATTACCTCCATAAAACGTCTGAATTTTACAGGCAATGACCAAACGGGATGCCATAGACTCTCCTCTAAATAAGACTTAAAGGAACTGGTGATTAATTGGGCGCAAAGGAGAATTTCAATACTGCGTGTCCAATTTTAGGCATTCCAATTTGATAGTGAATGAAAAATGTGACATGTATGATATAGAATGAAAGGAAATAACGAAACCTTTCTCGCTCTTTCTTTCCAGAGGATGTAAAGATTGCTCTGCGTCTCTTCGTGTTACAGTGAGTTTTGAAAGGCAATTCACTACGGTTGACTATGCAAAAACTCGACTGCTGCTGTCTGAAATCTGTGTTGTGTGAGAATCATGAAGAACTATTAAGAGCTCAGTAACAGCCGTAGTTAACCAGAGCCTTTCACTGCCCACTACACATCAAGTAACGGGAGATTCGTCGAATGATAAACATTTGTGTTAACCGCGTCCTTTGCATTCTTGGATACTGAAACAAGGAACTTTGGACATTTTGGGAGGGGGGGGGCGGGCGGGGGGAGGAGGTCAACAGGAGAAAAAATACAATCATACAATCATACCCCTACATGATTGTAAAGAATTATTTCAATCATAAGCTGGAATAGATTCGGGACTTTAGCCAAATCTTCGACAATGAAATGAATGCGTATCGCCCAGAGATTACGTTGTCTACAATCCCGCTTAGCCAAAAGTACAGCCATAACCTGATCTGGTCAAGCATGTTTGAGCAGTGGCCAAGACTTCCTAGAGGAAACAGACAATTGCCCTGGGGCTATCAGTCCCTGTGTGAACTAGTGGTCAGAGATTTCTTATGCTAATGGTTCAGAGATATAATGGCCCGCAGTTAGAGCTGATCTTTTTTGGTTCAAGCAATGCTTCTCAAGGAGTTCTACCCGGGGTCTGCCTGCAACAGGGTAGGTTTCTTTTGGGACAACAACGGTATCAGTGGCCTGACGTCACGAGATGACTTTCGCAACTTTTTGCAAGAACGGACACCCTCCCCTCCGCCCTGCTCCCCTCCCCCCCCCCCCCAAGAAGAGGGACTTCCGAGGGCGTAAGCTGTGTTTTCATGTGATCACACCCGGTATACACAACACGTGCTGTTTCCCTTTGTTTGTTTTTTTCGCTTTTTTGACTTCTTGTAAAATCTCATTTCAAATATAATCATTGCAATCTATCTATCTATCTATCTATCTATCTATCTATCTATCTATCTATCTATCTATCTATCTATCTATCTATCTATCTATCTATCTATCTATCTATCTATCCATCTATCTATCTATCTATCTATCTATCTATCTATCTATCTATCTATCTATCTATCTATCTATCTATCTATCTATCTATCTATATGATCTATCTGTCTATCTACCTATCTATCTATCTATCTATCTATCTATCTATCTATCTATCTATCTATCTATCTATTTATCTATCTATCTATCTATCTATCTATCTATCTATCTATCTATCTATCTATCTATCTATCTATCTATCTATCTATCTATCTATCTATCTATATGATCTATCTGTCTATC
>OZ007575.1:57744007-57789007 GCA_963931925.1 Onchidella celtica | reverse complement strand
CGCTGTCTGGGATGTTTAACTATCCTGGCTGGGTCTAAAGTCTTGTCTGCACTCCTTAAGTCTCCACCTAATAGAATGAGTCCCAAAGGCCAGATGGACGTTACAAAGAGACCTGGGTTAAAATGGTGATCACGACAAGTTCTGCAACAAAACATTAATCTTATCTGTTGAGGAACTGACTGGATGAACTCCTTCCGGTTCAACAATCTGACAGGTCAAAGTTCAGGTCAGAGCCGAGATTATTATGTTTTATTGCCAGTCCCTGGACACACAGTCATGCATGACCTACTTCGGTAGCGGGAAATCTGAATCGTCAAAGAAGCGTGTCGTGTAAGGCTGATCGTGCACTGCGATGCGTTAAGGCTCTTTTGTCTGAGTTCTAGTGTGGGATGTGAACTGTGCAGTTATACGAGATCTCGGGCACTGGCCAGGCTGAGACAATTGTGTCTCGCTAGTTCGGGTGCGTCAGCACTCTCTTGAGTCAGTTGGAGGAAAGACAGACCTGACCAACAAACAGGAACTGAGTACGTCACCTGCCGAACTCTGCTGTCCTTTCGCAAACGAAAAGTAACAAACAAATCAGTGTTACTTTCCAGAGGTGGCGTGTAGGCCGATCTTCCCAAATATTGCCATCAAAGTCTGTACAGTCCTAGGATACACTGCAAGTGCAATCCAAGTGTCTTCATCTATTCTGACAGTTTCCCCGAACTCTCGGTCCTCCCCCCCCCCCTCCCCAATCCCCAGGGCTCAGAGGGTTAGTGAGCTATGCTAAACAGTTATAAAGGACCTATCTACATGTATCTAAATTTTGTTATTTGTTTTAGTGATTGGGTGTGTGTAGGTGACGCTGGACGGGGTTGGTATGGGCGGGGGGTGGGGGGATGTCGGAGAAAGATTGAAAGCGCCTTCCAATGGCGCATCCAAGGTAAGACAGATATGCCACGTGCCCTGGGTGCCACTGGGGGGGGGGGGGCAATTCTCTTCAAGTCAGACAACCCCTCCTGGGATAGGGAACAAATAATTGTCTCCACATGTGAACATGGTGCAGTTGTGATTCTCCCCTCGTGCCATACTTTCTTAATTAAACGATTATCGAGCTAAAGTTACCTCTAGGATGGATGTCAAATGTTTCAACTGGGACAAAATTTCAGAGTTCGCCTGGCCACGCATAGAAGAATTAAAAATCATTATTGATGAAGACTATTTGCATAAACGTAAGTCTAGAACGATGTATGAAAACAATGCAATTAAAAGAATGACAGTAATAGTACATCTACTAACTGGAAAGTGGAAAAGTTAACAAAACTAAAGAACAATTGGGCCGTTTCTTAGGGCAGATTACCGTATTCCCTGGAATGATAGTAGTTTTGTGGAAACCCATCTTTGTTTTCCTTCAGCGAGTTCTCGTAGAAAATTAGAATGGAAATGAGATCAGAGGGCACCTTTAAAATCTAGTCTGGGAAGGGGAGCTAATTTGTTGCTCACTGGCAGCTCTAAAATTGCGTGAGACCGTCTGCCTGAGGACCAATCCCAGAAGCCCGTGCACGCTCATTCCAACCAATCAACGTCGAAAACCTTGCTTGTGTCGCGAGCCATCTTGTAATGGGAGACCACTGTCACGAAACGGGCAGATAAAGAGAAGTTGGTAGAATTTTCACGGTAGCCTGACGAGGCGAAGGATGGACAGACAGACGTGGGGAAAATCACGCAAGGTATCTGTATGCGCGTCACTTTTGATTTGAGACAAGTTTTGTATTCCGCTCTATGGGCTGTCACTCCGAGTTAAGGGATTGCGCCATCTTGCCTCAGAATTTATGCGTGTAAGTGATACCCTGTGATACCCTGCCAATCTCTTGTCCGGCAAGAATTGACCTGGGATAATACACGGCTCTCCTGGCAAGCAAATCGATAACAAGATTTATTTCATTTGGTCTTATACATTTTTCTTTCATCCTATCAGAGATAACGCATCGCCAGCTGAGTGAGACATGTCACGGTGGCTTTTGAGATTGTTGGGAAAACAAGAACATTCAAGTCTGACCAACGCGGCAATGTCACCGATAGTGTTTTTCTTCTTCTGCAAAAGGTCATCGACATCGTGTTTATGGTTTCAGCTTCTGTCAGAACTGTTACCAGGGACAACAATCACACAGAGTGATTGAGCCTTATCATTTACTCTCATACAAACCAAGGAATGACTCCACTGTGCACATCATTACTTTTAGCTTAAGCGCACATGCGAGTTGCTGTTGTGTTGTAGTAGGTCTTGTCTAAGTTTCATCTTTCCGCTAACTCAGCAATCTGCCCGTAACTCGCATGTGAGCGCCACCTAGCATCTCCATTCATTCCCTCAGATGTCAGATACTGTAACCTGACTACGACATGACTGCAGCTCAACAACGTCGCGTGTGTGCACCATCCTGACCTTAGAGAAAATGGAATCAAATGAACAGTACTGGAAAGTTCTTTGTTTTCTCGGGGGGGGGGGGGGGGAGTCAGCTGGAGGCTGTTGACCCCCGATCAAATGAAGAGAAAACACTCTTCAACTCAAAATGATGCTGCCACAGTGATCAAACCTGATCTTTCAGCAGACGACTACCATTGCGTTAATTTCAGTTCACATCTAAATGGAGAAGTAAATAGCAACTGACACTCTGGACACACGACGGACCTGCCGAACATAGATGATGACCATACAGTGACAGACACACGTTAGACCTGAACACAGACGTTGATCACATAGATACACGTCAGACCTGCTGAACACAGGCGTTGACCACATAGATACACGTCAGACCTGCTGAACACAGACGTTGATCACATAGATACAAGTGAGACCTGCTGAACACAGACGTGGACCACATAGATACACGTCAGAACTGCTGAACACAGACGCTGACCGCACACGAGTCCGGCGAGAGGGCCAGAGCGGTGTGCTCAGGACTGTCCACTTCTGACAGCGAATACACCAAGATTTGGTCGGCCATGCTAATTGGAATCGCACGGCGCAAGTTATTCTCACTTGGTTTTTCCGAAGGCTTTCTTGATTGGCTTTTGCAGAGAGATTCTCTCGATCCCGAATTCCAACGGTTCTCGTTGCCCTGTAAGATATCCCGCCATCTGTGGGAGTCAGGACAGATTTCCGATATCGTAGTTCCTGATTAATAATGTTCTGTTGATGAAGGAAGAAGGTTGAACATAATTTTCTAAAAAAAAAAAAAAAAATTTAAACTTTGTATTTTTGTATTTTGTATACTTCTTTAATCCCATTTGGGAAATTTGCCATAGTGTCATGGTAGCCCAATTACAACTGGAGCAGATACGTCTTTGCCACATTGTATAGGGTAGTGCCGGTTGACGATTTTTTTTCTTGTTTTGGAGGGGGGGGGCGGGAGGAGGGTGATAAGAATACATTTTATTCAATTTTGCCCCGGGCTTCAGCCTGTTCCGCCTGCTCATCTCGATTTGCGACTGCCAAAGTATCTTAAACGTGCCCAACGGGATTCGAACCCGGTACCTTCGGCATGAGAAGCGACCACCCTGCCTCTAGACCAAATTCCTCAAAATGATGCTGATGATTGGTTTATTTAAGGTAATTGCTTTATTTGGGCTTCACTGTGTATAACATTCATTTATATTATATTCCTCTAACAAAGTCTGCATGAAGTAACACATGCAAACAATATCATTAGTGCCATACAATAGAACTCCACATTTTAGACAATCAGTTGGGCTCACGTTTGTTTACACCAGTGACGAACTAAAAGAGAAGACATAGAAATGTCTTTTCCCCCTGAAAATACAAAACTGGTGCTGAAATCCCAACTTTGATGGTTTACTAGGATTCTAATTTTTCTGACATGGACCAATACAACAGAACATTGGCATACCTGTCTATCTCGTATCATAGAAAAAAAGGTATGACAGCGAACAATGTGTTTAAGTATACTAGCAGACGTGCTATCGTGGAACTAAAGGATGAATATGCACCTGTAACTTCGTGAACACGTGACCAAAACTTACGAAACTTTGTGCACTGCCCCAATCTTTCACGCTAAATTACGTGGACACACCCAGTTCCTGCAAAATTCAGTCCTTCGTATCATTTATTTATGACCTTTTCTGGGGGCGAAAGAAACAACTAAAAATAACAAACAAAACCGCATTTTTGTTGAATAGAATCGAAAGACTGTTGTTCGGGGTCCGTGATATCAGAGACACAGAATACCGAGACGGACCATTCATTTTTTCGCTGTATGTCAACAACTTGCGCGCAAAATGAACATCGGAGGGGATGAGCAAAAGCAAAATGCACTGGATCCTTCACAAAATACTTGCAGGTTTGTTCTGTTTCTTTGCGGACAACAACCCCCCCCCCCCACCCTCCCTTCCCCTCTAGTCTCACCCCCACCCCCTGGAATCTGCGCGTATTTCATAAAACGATTTATTTCATTACTGACCTGCATGAGCAATGGTCTCTCGATCATTAACTCAGATCCAACCATTGTTGTTGTTAGTGATGATGATTTTGTTCTTGATGTTGTTACTGTAGTGTTGCATTTGTTGTTATTGTCGCAAATGACAGTTAGCCTGTTGGAGGTTTTAGGTTTTGTTCCTATTGTCACACAAGTTACACCTGGTACGTTGTTCGTGTTCTTTCATTATTTAGAGACAATGCACCTGGTACCAGGTGGACAGAGCACAGGCAAAGCTAACAGATAATACAATGTACAATGTAAGCTTATATTATATATCTTATTTCATTTTTCCAAAGATGATAATGAATGTCAAATGCTGTTTATGACATCAGTAAAGGATTTCTTTTAATGCATGAGAAATTTCAACTTATTTTAACAGCGTAATTAAAATCTACCCGTGTTTTGTCTTGTTAGGCCTTGTCCGTCCACCCCAGGATGCAGATCTCCGCCAATATGTTTGTAGCACTATAAATAATCTAACTATCTTTGTTCACGGGTTTTCACCGATACAGATGAACCAATGGATGCCTGGGAAATAACTTTAATTGTACCTGAGATCATTTTTGTTTACCTGTCTATTCGTGTCAAAAACAGAGCGGCTGAAGCTGCTGGCATAGGAACATTTCTGTTTTATTCTCTTTGGCGCACTTTGACTGATATTTCTGGTGTGACAAAATGAACGATATCTTTGACAGACTGGTCGGGATCCGTATAAATGCCGTCTGTAAAGTTCTGAATTTTAATCATCAGTCTATCTCAAGTTATGTTTTATTCAGTTCTGTACCAGACTGCAGGCCCTGATAAACTAGCCCTACTTTAATCCGTTTGTGCGCGGCGACTACCCTGTGTCACACTGTCTATTGCAGCCTCAGCTCTGGTTGGTTCAAACTTCACTATTTGCACAACTGAGAAATTGGACATAAAAAGTTCAAAGATTTAGCATTATGAAAAAGAGTTAGAATAAATCGACACTGTGAAGCAGTTTGGTCCGTGACACAAAGCATTTTAAACAAGTGTGAAAGTGTGCAGTTGTTATACCTCTTCTACATACTAAAAGATCTCCAGCTTTTCAGAAATTGAAGATGGAACAACCAAAAACTAAGGTCCTGAAGTGCCACAAGGCATTTTTTACAATTAATGCCAAAGTGCGCGTTTTGGTCATACGGAACCTCTTCTGCATACTAAAAGATCTCCAGGTTTTCAGATAGAACAAACAAGAATTGTGGTCTCGATATATATGTATCTAATCTAATCTTTATCTACTTTGTGACCATCCATACTATACTGACACCGCGCTTCTGTATTTGGAATATTTTCGCCTGAACAGTCAGGATGAGGCCTGGCCCTGGAGAAACGGATGGGTTTTGTTTTTCTGGTTGTTCAATTTTAATATTACTTTTAAAAAACACACAAACAAACAAACAAACAAACCCAAAAAACAACACCAAAAACAAGCAGCTGTGTGGGGCCTTCAAGGCTTGAAGCAAAAAGTCAAACTATGGCAAAATGAAAAAGAAAAAAACAAAGATAATTTATGTGCAGCAAAGAAGTTCTTACCCGAGGCGTTGCTGTGTACCGGTACATCTTTGCCTTGATAACTAACATGGCCTCAGACAGAAACATCTGTAAGGTGACTCATTTAAATGAAAGACGTACTTTCACTTTCTGATCTGTCCATTCTGACTACAGCAATTGGTGGTTAGGACGGCCACCTGGCCAGGACACTCATTTCCTAGAAATCATGGTGGGGGAGGGGGAATGTCGGAGGCGAGGGGGGGGGGGACAGAATGATGTCAAAAACCTGGCCAATCTGATCAGATTCATTTAAAAGAACACAAAGGAGACTGAGAGGACTCCCCACCCCACCCCACCCCCCCCCCTTCTTCTTTTCAAATAGTCCATCAAATCTCTTTGTATTTGAGAAAATTGTTTGCCAGTGAGGCTAGTGTACCCCCAGAAACCTATGAAATAAATATGGTAATGCCTTGGCGCGCGCTCTCCACCTCTGGACTGAAAATCAAATCACCATAAAAAGTAACTGCATGATCTGCATTGTCCAAACGTTGCTAACCACGCCATTTTGTCTGTTAGTCAGTGCTGGAGCAAACATTGGGTGTATTAATCTGACAGCCGGAATGCCGGGTGGGGAGTGGAGTAGGGGGGGGGGGGTGAGATCGGGGTAGCTGGGTTTTTTGTTGTTGTTTTTTTTACACATTAATGCTTGTTATATTTGTTGTTTAAGTTGGACAACTCCTTTAGACAAAGTAGGCTATCTTATTTCGGAGCAGCAGAAGACGCGGCAATGACATCACCCTCTTCTAGAGGACCACCCCCCTCCCCCCTCCACCAGAATACTCTTAACGTCGCTGGTGCTCTGCAGTTGTTTTTTGAAAAAACAATTGTATTGTCGCGGAATGGTGATGCAAAATCATAATAATAATACAATAATTTTCGCCGTTGCTGTTCAAGTTGAAGAACGGTTTGCAGTTGACATTTACCAGTACTGACCTTGAGAAGCTTTTAAGTATTTTAAGCTTCAGTAACAAAAATTTGACTATTCAACAGAATACTATTGTCAAGTCTTACCACACCATAACGGTAATGGGCAGTTTGATTGACAAATAAGCAAACAGGCCTGGCCCTTGATTAATGATAATCAAAATACTGAGTATAGTCGGGCGCTGGCCGGGGTTGACCGGTCGCCTCATTGGATAGTGACGTCACGACATTGAGTTCCCATGAGACCTCGCACACCAGCCAATCACTGAACTCGCTGCATCTCACTGAAATTCAAAGTCTTGACGTCATCGTCCAACCAGTCGGATAATCAAAATCGGCCAGCTCGCGCAGCCAAGGCTAAGAATGCAGGAAATACGTCATGCTGGTCAGTTGTTCAAATACATCCTGGTCAGCTGCTCAGCAAACACCAGAAAACAATCTCTGCGACAGTTAATCCTGGCTTCCTCATTAATTCATTTTGTTTTTCTGTGATTGGCATCATTTTTCCCGATGTTTCGTACAAGTTCAAGTTACTCTTTCGATTCACAAAGCACAGCTTGGGTACATTATTCCAGTCAGTGCTGGATTTAGACTTGGTGAGACCCTAGGCAACAGACCGTTTGGTAGTCCCATGCAGTTACAAATAATAATAATAATAATAATAATAATAATAATAACATAATATGATATAATAAAATATAGAAATTGAAGAAACGTAATTTGAAATGCCTTTTCCCTATTCAGTGACAATGTTGGAAATTGAAAAATGCAAATTATTATCAAATGGCAGCTTTTGCTGATTACACATTTCTCATTTGGCTGACTCAAATATTGTAATACATTATTGTTTCTCAAGGTGGGCCAGGGGTTCTCAGAATCAGGCTTAGGGATGTTTTAAAAATCTTTGTGTATATATTAGTGTATACTAACTTTGTTCCGATCATCATGGGGGCGCACTTTTTTTTATTAAATTGAAGTGGGGCGTGGAATACAAAAAGGTTGAGAACCACTGCTGTAATATAAGCTTATTATGTGCAAATCTTAAAGTTTAATTAAAAATTCACAAAATAATAAATAATTGTTTTAAAATCTCAGAGAACATCTGTGAAATGTGGGAAGAGGGGAAGAGCCCAGTGGATTGTGAGACGCTGGACTGTAGATTATTTCTCTTATGCCCAAATCCAGCACGCACAGCTTGAAGTGACGATGTTACTAAACTGTTGGGAGATCAAGTGTACGATATTACATGTTTTACCTGTCAGCTCTTAGTGATGACACTGTGGCCTGGGGTACTGGTGTACACTCTCTTCTCTTGATGTCCCGGTTTTTGGGATTGTCTCAGTCGAAGGGACATCATCCTTGTCATTTTCAACTAAAAGTTTCAAAGAGCAACTCTATATGAGTATGGTAAAGAAGAGTTTCCCTACCAATACCGGCATTGAAAACAGTTGTTATATTTTAAAGTTAAACCAAATGTCTTCACACAATCTAGAAATGGTCAATTTTTGGCTGCAGGAGAAGGAGATTTAAATCAAGGACTGGGATAAAGCAACAGGAACGACAACTAACAGAACCAAAATGACCGAATTTTAAGCAATATTTTTCTGGTTATGTCCCTTCTGTTTCAGTTCCACGGTTGGCTAGAGGGAACACAGAAAATGTGTGGGGTCGCAACAAGGCTAGTTGAAGCAAAGTCAGAATTTGGCAGAAAGAAAAAGTTGTATAAGGCAAAGTCTCACCTAGGGCAGAACACAGACACGATGCAATAAAACGCAAAGGAAAAGGAAAAGGCCACCCTTATTCACAGACGTCTGCGAAAAAGATCAGAATCTTATTCGCAGATGGATTTTTGATTCTGTGATTTGAATACATTTAAGAAGAGCTACTTTAGATCACACTTCTGGCTTGATGCTGCTTAGTGACGCTTTTACTCAGGCTCCCCGGTGGCATGGTAAGTAAACTCGCCTGCCAGGTTGGTAAGTGGGGGTTCGAATCTCTGCAAGAGCTGACTTCTTGTTGTTGTTATTTATTTTCCCTGCCCCCCCCCCCCGCCCCAGCTGCTTTGATCCAGAGTATAAAATTGTGACCAGGATTTTTTTTGTTCTTTGTTTGTCGGGTGTGAAGTCACAGAGAAAGTCAGACAGAGCAGATAAAAATGAACGAAATTTCCACGCAAACAAAAAAGTACTAAATGTAAAACAAAGCATGTCAAATACCTGAAGCAGAAGATCCCCAAAATATATTTTCAGTAAATACAGAATAGATCTAAGTCACGACAGAGAGAGAGAGAGAGAGAGAGACGAAATTTTCAGTTCACACTGACTACAAGAAATCATCTACATGTTCAAAATTTGATTTACATTTTTATTTCTAATTAGCAGCTGTCCCGTTCAATGCAAAAGAATAAATAAAATGAACAGGAATAAATAAAAGAAGTAATCTGCAGCACACTAGTAATGATCAGTTCCCCATGACATCAATTTTACCAGATCGTTAGGAAACAAAATGATTCCTAATATTGAGCAGTATTAGGTTTAAAACAAAAAAAAAGAAGTTCCGGTGTGGGGTTGAACCATAGCGTTCTAGAGTACTCTAGAACGCTATGGGTTGAACCCAAGACAGATTGAGCCCATAGTCTCCGACTGATAACCGCAGACGCTAGGCATTGCGCCATGGCAGAGTACGATGGGCCGGAGGAACTTTTCCATTGCAGACACCACGAAACCAAGAACCCCCCCCCCCCCCCCCCCCATCTGTGAATAAGATCGGGATCTTATTCACAGACGTCTGTGAATCAGCACTTCGAAAGGAAAAACAAGCCAAGCTTCCCGTACAATATTATTTAGTATCGTTTTGGTATTATTTCTTACGCGAGGCTTTGCTACATATAGATTTTTCTTTTTGCCGTATTTTGGCTTTCCTTCGGGAAATAATGTAACTGATTTGAATACCCGAACGAGATTTACAATTCCATCTAAAATCACGTTTGGAAAATTCTGTTTCTTTTTTTCTTTATTTCCTTCAATAATTGACACTACTCGATTACCATTTTTGTTACTAGACTTTATATAGACGATTTACTGTTGAATTTCGAAATTGTTCGCTTTCAAAAAAGTCGGAGAGTGTCGGATAATCCCAGAGTTACTATAATATAATTATTATAATGTATTCTCTATGCGAATAATTAATCCAATTAATTTTTCACTATTCGAACGAATATTCGACCCTAGTAGGCTCCCCTAAAAGCTCTTTGGTTCAAGGAGATGCAAATGCCTAGAGCAGCACTAGCGATCATCCCAAAACAAAGATCTTCAAGCAAGATCGTAGGTTCAATAACAGAAACAGTTATAACCACAACGATCGGTGTCTGTCATCTCCCATTGTCCGCTTGCTGTGTGTCGGGTAGGCTTGAGGAGGTAAGATGAACAATCCTCTCATGCTGATCTAGCTCTAGATCCAGATCCTGAGGTCGACTCTAGTAGGGCCTATAATTTGCAAGGTCTCTAGGCTTACGCATGCTGGCTACAAATTTGCAGATCGCGCCACAGCAAAATAATGTGGCGTTGTCTCGCCCGATCTAGAGCCAAGAATAAGATCTAGATCTAGATCTAGTCCCAGCAGAGTAGGCTCATGCTACTATGACCCCTATGATATTTGGATAAAGTAGACTCTACTCTTGAAGTTAAGTAGCCTACTTGTGATGAAATGCAGTAAGTTTTATTGTTCTAGACTAGGCTAAATACTAGATCTAAATAGAAAGCCCATAATCAAGAATTTTTCTGCATTTACATGCCTTTTAACACACACCTGCACGAATGCTACCCGCTTTGGCTTAATAAAGCCCGCTCTCTGGTCAGTGACCTTATTCACGGGGAATCTTATTATCATATATGTGGGTCACACTGACCCTTTGCCAATTTACGCTGACCACACTACCACTGCCCACATGGTTCGGCTTGTATTTGATCGGTATGAAAACATTTGCTGCTATGCCTTACCATGCTTGATAATGAATTAACCAGCAAAACATTTGTAAGTCTGTAACCGGGAGGAGCGCCCGTGCAGATGCGGGGCTCTCTTGTAGAAGAGGGACAGCAGAGAATACATCTGACGTGATACTGCGTGTCGTAAGAGGCGACTAAAGGTGCAAAGGTCCTGGTCTCCCGAGAAGAGCCAGTTGGCGGTGGGCCAACTACCCACCCTGTAAAAATAAACCAGTTACAGAAACACAAGCAAATACTTCAAATCAGTCTTTTATCTTGGGAGAAGGGGGAGCATCTGCACCTGTAGATTCAATGAAGGACAATGGACAAAGCCGAAAGGACGCCACTGGCCCGACTGCTCCTTCATCAAGCAAGTCACTCCGGATTGCGTCGTGGAATGTCCGCTCCATGTATGAAGCAGGAAAGAGTGCCCAGGTTACAATGGAGATGAGGCGATACAGACTGCACATACTTGGAGTTAGCGAGACCCGCTGGATACAGTCCGGACTGAAACAACTTAATACTGGGGAAAAGATTTTGTATTCTGGAAGGGAGGACAAAAAGCATACAGAAGGAGTAGCGATCATCTTGAGCAAGCACGCCCAGAGGTCACTGAGGGGATGGGAACCCTATGGAAGGAGAATTATATTGGCATCATTTACTACTAAGAACAAGAACATCAACATGAACATTGTGCAGATATACGCCCCAACAAATGAAGCAACCGATGAGGACAAGGACGACTTCTACAACCAGCTTCAGGAAATAGTTGACACATTGCCAAGAAAAGATGTGAACATTATAATGGGAGACGCCAATGCCAAGATAGGACAGGACAATACAGGGTATGAGGACATTATGGGGTGCAATGGTTTAGGACAAATGAATGAGAATGGAGAGCGGTTTGCAAGTTTCTGCGCATTTAACAGCTATGTGATTGGAGGTTCAGTATTCCCACACAAGAGGATCCATAAGGCCACTTGGATTTCACCGGATGGAGTAACTGAAAATCAGATTGACCACTTTTGCATCACCCGACGATTCAGACGCTCACTAGAGGATGTCATAGTACAGAGAGGAGCAGATGTTGGATCTGACCATCACATGCTGCTGGCAAGACTCAAACTCCGCCTCAAGAAACAAGGTACCAGAGCAGGAACAAAGAGGAGAAAGTTTCAAGTGAGCCTTCTGGATGGAGACAAGAAGGAAGAGTTCCAGCTGACACTGAGGAATAGATTCAAACCCCTTGTTGACCTCGAAGAGACAGTAGATTTGGAGACTCACTGGGCTAAGGTAAAAGGAGTATTTACATCGACATGTCAGGATGTTATTGGGGAAAAGAAAGTGGAACACAAGGAATGGATCAGTCAAAAATCACTGGACTTGATAAGGATAAGAAGAGACCTAAAAGAACGGGTAAATGCAAGTCGTACAAGAAGCTCAAGAGTTGGTAACCAGGAAGAGTACCGAGCATCAGCTAAAGAGGTCAAAAAATCAATTAAAAAAGACAAAGAGGAGTTCATAGGAATGTTAGCAGAGAAAGCAGAGAAGGCAGCAACAGGAGGACACATGAGGATCCTCTACCAGACTACAAAGACTCTTGCTGGAAAATATGGAAAACCTGAAGTTCCTGTCAAGGATTACAACAGGAAGGCTATTTTTGGAAAGGAAGCTCAGGCAAAAAGATGGATAGAACATTTTAACAGCCTCTTGAACAGACCTCCACCAAGCAACCCACCCGACATTCTACCCGCAAGAAATGATTTACCGATCAGTTGCGACCCTCCGACTAAAGCAGAGATTAATGATGCCATAAAGCAGTTAAATCGAGGCAAGGCAGCTGGACCAGACCAGATCCCACCAGAGGCGCTGAAGGCAGATGCTGCTGGGGCTGCAGAGGGTCTGCACTCACTATTCTCGAGGATTTGGATCGGAGGCAAGTTTCCAAAGGACTGGAAGGAAGGACACCTCGTGAAGCTCCCAAAAAAAGGGGACCTCAGCAATTGTAGTAACTACAGAGGAATCACACTTCTCTCCATCCCAGGAAAGGTTTTCAATCGGATTATTCTCAAGCGAATACAGAATGCAACAGACCAAAAACTTCGCGAGGAGCAAGCTGGTTTCAGGAGTAATCGATCAACCACCGACCAGATCGCCACGCTGAGAATCATAGTAGAGCAGTCGCTAGAGTGGAACTCCCAACTGATAGTGAACTTCCTTGACTACGAGAAGGCCTTTGATAGCATCGATAGAGAAACACTGTGGAGAATATTGAGACATTATGGAATCCCAGAGAAGATGGTGAATCTTATCAAGAGCATGTACGAGGGGACAAGTTGCAGAGTCGTACATGATGGTGAGCTTACTGACAGCTTTGATATCAAGACTGGTGTTAGGCAGGGTTGTTTGCTGTCCCCATTTCTGTTTATCCTGGTGATTGATTGGCTTATGAAAGAAACCACCAGTGGAGGAAGAAATGGCATACAATGGACCCCATGGACACAGCTGGACGATTTAGATTTTGCAGATGACTTGGCACTATTGTCGCACACACACGACCAGATGCAAGCAAAGACTACAGCTCTAAACAAAATTTCAGAATCTATTGGATTGAGGATACATCCCGCGAAGTCGAAGGTCCTAAAAATTGTTGCACCCCTAAGCGAACAAGTCACAGTAGGAGATCAACCACTGGAAGATGTAGAGTCCTTCTGCTATCTTGGTAGTATCATTGACAATAAGGGAGGAACAGAGGCAGAAGTCAAAGCACGAATTGGAAAGGCACAGGCAGCTTTCACATCCTTAAGCAAGATTTGGAGAACCAAGGATATATCTCTAAAAACAAAGCTGAGGATATTCAACTCGAACGTGAAGTCAGTCCTGTTGTATGGATGTGAGACTTGGAATGCGTCCCAGGCCTGCATAAAGAGAATCCAAGTTTTCATCAACAGATGTTTGAGGAAGCTACTTAAGATCAGATGGACAGACAAGGTCAGCAATGAAATTGTATGGAAAAGAACAAGACAGAACCCAGTCAGAGAGGAAATTGGTAGGAGGCGATGGAGATGGATCGGCCACACTCTCAGGAGGCCAGGAAACAGCATCACGAAGAAGGTATTGGACTGGAATCCCCAGGGCAAGAGATCAAGAGGAAGGCCGCGCGGAACGTGGAGAAGAGCCAGAGAAAATGATGTGCAACGAAGCGGAAAGACTTGGAATAATGTAAAGAGGCTGGCCCATGATAGAGAGGGATGGAAGGTGTTTGTTGGTGGCCTATACCCTGATCCAGGGTGAGAAAGGCAATGATGATGATGACGACAGAGAGAGAGAGAGAGAGAGAGACGAAATTTTCAGTTCACACTGACTACAAGAAATCATCTACATGTTCAAAATTTGATTTACATTTTTATTTCTAATTAGCAGCTGTCCCGTTCAATGCAAAAGAATAAATAAAATGAACAGGAATAAATAAAAGAAGTAATCTGCAGCACACTAGTAATGATCAGTTCCCCATGACATCAATTTTACCAGATCGTTAGGAAACAAAATGATTCCTAATATTGAGCAGTATTAGGTTTAAAACAAAAAAAAAGAAGTTCCGGTGTGGGGTTGAACCATAGCGTTCTAGAGTACTCTAGAACGCTATGGGTTGAACCCAAGACAGATTGAGCCCATAGTCTCCGACTGATAACCGCAGACGCTAGGCATTGCGCCATGGCAGAGTACGATGGGCCGGAGGAACTTTTCCATTGCAGACACCACGAAACCAAGAACCCCCCCCCCCCCCCCCCCCATCTGTGAATAAGATCGGGATCTTATTCACAGACGTCTGTGAATCAGCACTTCGAAAGGAAAAACAAGCCAAGCTTCCCGTACAATATTATTTAGTATCGTTTTGGTATTATTTCTTACGCGAGGCTTTGCTACATATAGATTTTTCTTTTTGCCGTATTTTGGCTTTCCTTCGGGAAATAATGTAACTGATTTGAATACCCGAACGAGATTTACAATTCCATCTAAAATCACGTTTGGAAAATTCTGTTTCTTTTTTTCTTTATTTCCTTCAATAATTGACACTACTCGATTACCATTTTTGTTACTAGACTTTATATAGACGATTTACTGTTGAATTTCGAAATTGTTCGCTTTCAAAAAAGTCGGAGAGTGTCGGATAATCCCAGAGTTACTATAATATAATTATTATAATGTATTCTCTATGCGAATAATTAATCCAATTAATTTTTCACTATTCGAACGAATATTCGACCCTAGTAGGCTCCCCTAAAAGCTCTTTGGTTCAAGGAGATGCAAATGCCTAGAGCAGCACTAGCGATCATCCCAAAACAAAGATCTTCAAGCAAGATCGTAGGTTCAATAACAGAAACAGTTATAACCACAACGATCGGTGTCTGTCATCTCCCATTGTCCGCTTGCTGTGTGTCGGGTAGGCTTGAGGAGGTAAGATGAACAATCCTCTCATGCTGATCTAGCTCTAGATCCAGATCCTGAGGTCGACTCTAGTATAATTTGCAAGGTCTCTAGGCTTACGCATGCTGGCTACAAATTTGCAGATCGCGCCACAGCAAAATAATGTGGCGTTGTCTCGCCCGATCTAGAGCCAAGAATAAGATCTAGATCTAGATCTAGTCCCAGCAGAGTAGGCTCATGCTACTATGACCCCTATGATATTTGGATAAAGTAGACTCTACTCTTGAAGTTAAGTAGCCTACTTGTGATGAAATGCAGTAAGTTTTATTGTTCTAGACTAGGCTAAATACTAGATCTAAATAGAAAGCCCATAATCAAGAATTTTTCTGCATTTACATGCCTTTTAACACACACCTGCACGAATGCTACCCGCTTTGGCTTAATAAAGCCCGCTCTCTGGTCAGTGACCTTATTCACGGGGAATCTTATTATCATATATGTGGGTCACACTGACCCTTTGCCAATTTACGCTGACCACACTACCACTGCCCACATGGTTCGGCTTGTATTTGATCGGTATGAAAACATTTGCTGCTATGCCTTACCATGCTTGATAATGAATTAACCAGCAAAACATTTGTAAGTCTGTAACCGGGAGGAGCGCCCGTGCAGATGCGGGGCTCTCTTGTAGAAGAGGGACAGCAGAGAATACATCTGACGTGATACTGCGTGTCGTAAGAGGCGACTAAAGGTGCAAAGGTCCTGGTCTCCCGAGAAGAGCCAGTTGGCGGTGGGCCAACTACCCACCCTGTAAAAATAAACCAGTTACAGAAACACAAGCAAATACTTCAAATCAGTCTTTTATCTTGGGAGAAGGGGGAGCATCTGCACCTGTAGATTCAATGAAGGACAATGGACAAAGCCGAAAGGACGCCACTGGCCCGACTGCTCCTTCATCAAGCAAGTCACTCCGGATTGCGTCGTGGAATGTCCGCTCCATGTATGAAGCAGGAAAGAGTGCCCAGGTTACAATGGAGATGAGGCGATACAGACTGCACATACTTGGAGTTAGCGAGACCCGCTGGATACAGTCCGGACTGAAACAACTTAATACTGGGGAAAAGATTTTGTATTCTGGAAGGGAGGACAAAAAGCATACAGAAGGAGTAGCGATCATCTTGAGCAAGCACGCCCAGAGGTCACTGAGGGGATGGGAACCCTATGGAAGGAGAATTATATTGGCATCATTTACTACTAAGAACAAGAACATCAACATGAACATTGTGCAGATATACGCCCCAACAAATGAAGCAACCGATGAGGACAAGGACGACTTCTACAACCAGCTTCAGGAAATAGTTGACACATTGCCAAGAAAAGATGTGAACATTATAATGGGAGACGCCAATGCCAAGATAGGACAGGACAATACAGGGTATGAGGACATTATGGGGTGCAATGGTTTAGGACAAATGAATGAGAATGGAGAGCGGTTTGCAAGTTTCTGCGCATTTAACAGCTATGTGATTGGAGGTTCAGTATTCCCACACAAGAGGATCCATAAGGCCACTTGGATTTCACCGGATGGAGTAACTGAAAATCAGATTGACCACTTTTGCATCACCCGACGATTCAGACGCTCACTAGAGGATGTCATAGTACAGAGAGGAGCAGATGTTGGATCTGACCATCACATGCTGCTGGCAAGACTCAAACTCCGCCTCAAGAAACAAGGTACCAGAGCAGGAACAAAGAGGAGAAAGTTTCAAGTGAGCCTTCTGGATGGAGACAAGAAGGAAGAGTTCCAGCTGACACTGAGGAATAGATTCAAACCCCTTGTTGACCTGGAAGAGACAGTAGATTTGGAGACTCACTGGGCTAAGGTAAAAGGAGTATTTACATCGACATGTCAGGATGTTATTGGGGAAAAGAAAGTGGAACACAAGGAATGGATCAGTCAAAAATCACTGGACTTGATAAGGATAAGAAGAGACCTAAAAGAACGGGTAAATGCAAGTCGTACAAGAAGCTCAAGAGTTGGTAACCAGGAAGAGTACCGAGCATCAGCTAAAGAGGTCAAAAAATCAATTAAAAAAGACAAAGAGGAGTTCATAGGAATGTTAGCAGAGAAAGCAGAGAAGGCAGCAACAGGAGGACACATGAGGATCCTCTACCAGACTACAAAGACTCTTGCTGGAAAATATGGAAAACCTGAAGTTCCTGTCAAGGATTACAACAGGAAGGCTATTTTTGGAAAGGAAGCTCAGGCAAAAAGATGGATAGAACATTTTAACAGCCTCTTGAACAGACCTCCACCAAGCAACCCACCCGACATTCTACCCGCAAGAAATGATTTACCGATCAGTTGCGACCCTCCGACTAAAGCAGAGATTAATGATGCCATAAAGCAGTTAAATCGAGGCAAGGCAGCTGGACCAGACCAGATCCCACCAGAGGCGCTGAAGGCAGATGCTGCTGGGGCTGCAGAGGGTCTGCACTCACTATTCTCGAGGATTTGGATCGGAGGCAAGTTTCCAAAGGACTGGAAGGAAGGACACCTCGTGAAGCTCCCAAAAAAAGGGGACCTCAGCAATTGTAGTAACTACAGAGGAATCACACTTCTCTCCATCCCAGGAAAGGTTTTCAATCGGATTATTCTCAAGCGAATACAGAATGCAACAGACCAAAAACTTCGCGAGGAGCAAGCTGGTTTCAGGAGTAATCGATCAACCACCGACCAGATCGCCACGCTGAGAATCATAGTAGAGCAGTCGCTAGAGTGGAACTCCCAACTGATAGTGAACTTCCTTGACTACGAGAAGGCCTTTGATAGCATCGATAGAGAAACACTGTGGAGAATATTGAGACATTATGGAATCCCAGAGAAGATGGTGAATCTTATCAAGAGCATGTACGAGGGGACAAGTTGCAGAGTCGTACATGATGGTGAGCTTACTGACAGCTTTGATATCAAGACTGGTGTTAGGCAGGGTTGTTTGCTGTCCCCATTTCTGTTTATCCTGGTGATTGATTGGCTTATGAAAGAAACCACCAGTGGAGGAAGAAATGGCATACAATGGACCCCATGGACACAGCTGGACGATCTAGATTTTGCAGATGACTTGGCACTATTGTCGCACACACACGACCAGATGCAAGCAAAGACTACAGCTCTAAACAAAATTTCAGAATCTATTGGATTGAGGATACATCCCGCGAAGTCGAAGGTCCTAAAAATTGTTGCACCCCTAAGCGAACAAGTCACAGTAGGAGATCAACCACTGGAAGATGTAGAGTCCTTCTGCTATCTTGGTAGTATCATTGACAATAAGGGAGGAACAGAGGCAGAAGTCAAAGCACGAATTGGAAAGGCACAGGCAGCTTTCACATCCTTAAGCAAGATTTGGAGAACCAAGGATATATCTCTAAAAACAAAGCTGAGGATATTCAACTCGAACGTGAAGTCAGTCCTGTTGTATGGATGTGAGACTTGGAATGCGTCCCAGGCCTGCATAAAGAGAATCCAAGTTTTCATCAACAGATGTTTGAGGAAGCTACTTAAGATCAGATGGACAGACAAGGTCAGTAATGAAATTGTATGGAAAAGAACAAGACAGAACCCAGTCAGAGAGGAAATTGGTAGGAGGCGATGGAGATGGATCGGCCACACTCTCAGGAGGCCAGGAAACAGCATCACGAAGAAGGTATTGGACTGGAATCCCCAGGGCAAGAGATCAAGAGGAAGGCCGCGCGGAACGTGGAGAAGAGCCAGAGAAAATGATGTGCAACGAAGCGGAAAGACTTGGAATAATGTAAAGAGGCTGGCCCATGATAGAGAGGGATGGAAGGTGTTTGTTGGTGGCCTATACCCTGATCCAGGGTGAGAAAGGCAATGATGATGAACCGGGAGGAGTACCTTACTCGAGCGCCACTTTGTCAGATTGTCAGATTGATAAGTAACGACGTGAGGGTCTAGACAGTTTGTATCATCGAGGCCGTAGGCCGATGTTCGTCTGGGCAGTAGTCAGATTGACATATCAGGGAAAGCCCCCGGGGTAGCTATGTATCATCTCTTTTAGTTAGTTTCTGGTCTTTGGCGCTCGAGTACGGAACTCCTTCCCTGTAACCAATGATCTGATTTATGATATCAAACTGACAGAGCTCTGTAATTTTCGTGAGAATGAAGCATGATAACTAGCCATGCCCCCCCCCCCCCCCCCCACGCCATAAACAAATGGTTTCATCCTGATTGACACATACTAATGAACAAATGTGGGTATTTGGGGCAAAGGTTATTTCAGAGTTTGTTTCTGATTTCTAGATAAGATACAGACAACTATATGATGAGTTATGATTAAAAAGTAAAAATCAGTGACAGTTACCACACAAAATTGTTCTCATCGCTGATACAAATTTAAGGTTTCTTCATTTCAGTCTGGACTGAAGTGTCCAAAATTCCTTGCCAGAAATGGATGTGGACATAGAAAATGATTCTCCACCCCTGCAGCAGAAGGATCCACAAACAGGCTCCGGTGTTCAGGGAGCCGTCAACAGTAAAAAAAAATCTGTTCATAATTCCAAAGGGCAAGTTCAGCCTGTGTATGAAGAAGATGACGATGATGTTATGATTATGGAAGAAGAAAATCCTGGTGACATAAGTAATGAAGACAAATTGTGCATGATAAAGAGGAAGATAGATATTGCCAAGGGGTTATCACATCAGAGACAACATGACATAGCATCACTGACGACTGCCATTGAAAATGCACGGGTATGAGTGTTTTCTTGTTTTTTTTCTTCATATTTGTGGAGAGCGCGGAGTGGTGGGAACGCAGCCATATGTCAATTTGGCATACATTTTTGTATAGGATCTCAGTTGCGTTGTTAGGATTACCATAAATGCAGAATTCCTACATCAAATGGTCAGTGGCAAGATGTTGTTGCAATTGGATCTCTGTGGGAAGGATGAGCAAACTTAATGTCAATCGTGTGCACTGGATTTCAGTAGGGTTGGTAAGATTACCATAAGGGCAGAATTCCATAAGGTTCAGGTCTATGGTGGCCTGATGTTGTAGACATTGGATCTATGTAGGAACTGTGCCATTTCTTATGAGCAAACTTAATGTCAGTCTTGCAAGATTTTCTCCCTGTACTTTCAGATGAATGTGGAAGAGAATGTCTCTGAGAGCTTAGGCATCCTGTCTGACAACCCAAAATGTGAGGTGATTCTTCCTGTGGACAGGGACACACTGGAACTGATGATTGACCAGCTAATAGAAAGTGTGGCCACTGACAACTTGTGCGATCTCACAAAAGATGAATATGAAATTGAAAATGCAAAACTGAATGCCATAGAAAGTAAGTTTCAAAATCTGGCATGGAAATACCCAGAGAATTCTCTCATTTTCATCTTTTTTTCATCTTTTGTTTTTTTATTTCTTTCTCTTTTCTGTAAATTTTAATTCGTAATTAATGAAAAGGGGAAGAAGTGCCAGTAATAAACACTGTCTTGTCTTTTTGTGTTGTCCAGTATATCTATGGCTTACTTGTATTGTAGATGGCGATGATTTCAGTTTTGTCAAAAGGTTTTGAAGGTTTTCTGCCAGTAGTTGAAGTCTCATCCTAGGAAAATTGTCATTCTCTCTTCAGATCATGAATTTATAAAGTAAACCAGAGACATGCTACTATTAAGTATTATACGACACTGCGCATGAAACGGACACACAGTGATGCAGCGTGTCTGATTATTACTATTTTCCTCCAGTTACCGCCTTTGTTTATTCCTGTTCATTGATGGGAACAGTTGCTAGTTGGAAATAAAAATGCAAATCAAATTTTAAACATGTAAACGATATTTTTTAAATGTTCGTAAAGTTTACATTTTGTACCTTGTTTGGATGATCATTTTATTCTGTTATTTTATATGTATTGATCTATTTCTGCTCTAGAATCCAATCAGTCGGTCTCAAAGTTATTTCTGGATTGCCATTCTCGCCTGAAAGAATTCCGACAAAACTTGATAGATGAAACAGCTGATATTGAAAGAGAGTAAGTTTGACCGAGGTTTTGTGGGTTCTGTTCTTGAGGTAAAATAGTGAAAGACTGATGTGATGTGTGCTGGCCTGAATTCAGGATGGTCCTAGTGTAAAACCATTACATAATTTGTGTCACAGATTTTACAAGTGAAGCATTCAGATGATGTCATTGAATATTGATGTGAGAATGAAATTCATCTTAGAGCAAGTTGAAGTCCCCGCCCTATCCAGGATAAATCTAGTTACTGTATTAGTTTCAGTTCTGGGTGATTATAATGGATTTGCTTCACCTTGCCCAATCCTTTAGTTTTATTTAGTTATCGTTAATATTCATGAAATGGCAAGAATCAGGGCACAGGGCAGCATGTTTAATAATGAACACATTGCAGGAACAGGAAGTGATAACGTCATGTGTCCGTGGAAAACAACGGATTTGGGTGGGGGTTGGGGGGGACATTAGCGACACAAAAAAAAACTGAAAAAAAATCTTCCCCACCATTTCAAATCTCCAGTTCTTAAAAAGAACCTTCTGCTGGGTAAAAAGAAGGCACATGTAAAATTCCAAGCAAATCCGAGCCGTTTAACCGGTGGTAGTGCCTGTTAAAAATCGGGAGTAGTTTTTTTAGTGTACAAGATTGAGACATCCCCATTTGTGACAGACAACAGCCGACCTTGACAGTTGTCGCACAGCATAAACTAGGTCAGGGATATGTGATTGTGATCAGATGTTTCCGATAAAAGTCATGCCAGGGTTAGGGATGCAGACCAGTTCAGTAAAGTGCAGGACAGTGATGATAGTATGGGTATGATGCTAACTAGTTTGCCCGCTGACTTGGGGAATACCCAGATGTGATGTTTGAAGTTGAGTTTCAATCACCAGTATGTAAATTGCAGCGCAGAATGAAATTTCCTGTCAAACTTTTTAATTCTGCTTGAAGAAAAGGGGTCTTTTTTATTTCCAGCTCAGAATATCAGAACACTTTCTTCTGTTCAACTCAGTTGTGGTTTGGAATCAAAGAAAGTATTAAAAATACAGTGACCTTCAAGATCTTTTAAACTATGCCCGCATGCACCTTTAAGTCTTTCTATGCTTAACATATTTTGTAGAATTTTCGGTTCAGCTGTTAAAAGAGTCTTTCATGATTACATTAGTGTCCTTACTTCCTTTGTATGATTAGTAATAGACAAAGTGTATTACCTGTGAAGTGTTTTCTAACAGTGTTTCCTGTCCAGGGAAATTCTAACTTAATGAGGTTCAGTTAGCCTCGTGGGTGTATACATGTACATATCCCTTGAATTGTCCTTGATTGAAATGCTAGTTAGTTGGCAGTTCTGTTTCAAGCGCTGATTTGCAGGTTTGCTTTTGTTTGTCTATTAAATAATCACCTGTATCTCATCAAGTACAAGAAATTTGTTCACTTTTTTTAATCTATTCGCTCCCAGGATTGCAGAGTACAAGAAGCGAATACCCCAGGGTTGTCTGCTGATAGATAGTGATGAGGAAGATGAAAATGAAGTCACCGTTCTTGGACCATCTGTCACTAGTGTCAGTACAAAACTCAAACCCCAACAATCAAGTCTGAGGTAAGAACCACAACAGCTGTTCTCTACATTTCACAGTTCTCAATCATGATGGTCAGTTTATTTCAAAATATGGTAGAAATGTGGCTTTTAATGGACCATTTTGAGTTTCAAGAGTCCACCTAGAAACATGGATGGAGCCTGTTCTCATAGTGTCAGAATTCTAAAATGTCTTGGTCAGGGAATTGAGAAACATAAGCGTAGTCCTCCATTTTTTTGGTAAGTTCAAATTTACAATAAGAAATGGCTCAATTTAGCTTTTGAAATGCGTAAAATCCATTTTCAGTGTGGGCTGATGGTCCCCCGCAGGACACATGTTCATGGACCCCTGGCCACTATTCCGACCACTTAAAAAATGTTTCAGACATATTCATTTTTCTTGTCCTGCTCCATCCTTGAAAACTTCATCCTGACAGTCTCTGCAACTCCATACAAGGTCAAACTTTGGTTCACCAACTGCCAAAAAAAACAACAAAAAACACTTGGGCCCTGACAACAACATTTGCAAAGAACTCTGAGCCAGGAGAAATTAGATGTTTCTTCTGTAAAGGATGGACTCTGTACAACATCTCCCTTGATGTGTTTCACTTATGTCACTAAAAGTTGTGACTCGTCTCCGCCCTGATGTTCATTGCGGCTGAGTTTGCACACTTGCACAGATTTGCATGGAGCCTTACAGTCCTACCAACCATTTCATATTTCACGGGACCATCCTGTTATTTGGATATCAGAAATGATTTTTAGCAGGATAACCTGAAAAAAAAACCTGAGGTAAAAAAAAAAAAAAACGCCAAAAAAACCACCAGCATACAAGTGCGAGAGATCAGCGGAATTCTTGTTTATCTTTTGGCTTAGTTGAAGTGTACCACTGTACTACATTGATTTATGTGCTGGAACTATTGAAATGGTCATATAGTTGATAGTTCTGCTTTACATCAGTGTGTGTCAAATGTAACATTAATTTCACTACGTTAGTTTGTTTCATTTACATTTCACATGTGTTTGCAGTTCATATTTCTGAATTGGCCCTTTAAATGTTTGAATATTATTCCTAGTGGCAGTGAAGCAGCTGTGCAGCTCAAGGGAAAGATTCCCATGTCACCACAGAGACAGCAGTATTCAAATCAGTCCCCATCTTCCCAGGGTTTGGTCAACTCTGTGACACCTCCGATGCCATCAATGGAACAGCTGAGATCACAGTTTGCCAGCGCTGTCAACAAGTCAATGCCTGCTCTAATATCATCTCTACAGAACCAGCAAGTAAGAAATGTTTCTGTCTGGATCTACTAGTACTAATTGTCATGTCCAATGCCCAAGGAAAATCAGAAACTCAGAGCTTCAGCTGAAGAACCTGACCTTGGTCTGGAAGAAATCTGCACTTTCTCTCTATCTTTCCCTATCCCCTCTTTGACCCTCTCTTGTTCTTTCTCTCTTTCTCTGTAAAAATAGATTCTATAAAGCCACATCTGCGCACGGTGTGTTTACACTTAGCTGGCTTGATAGATAAAGATGCTACAAATTTAAAAAAAAACAGCCACATTGGCTTCTTGCAACAAATTGAAACTTATGCCAAATACACTCTGCCATGCACTTTTGTGTGCTGTACATGCTTGTTCTATGAGGGAAAAGTAGATCTACATCCAGTTGAAAAATGCAGTTAATTAAGAGCTGTAAATGGCTGAAAGATGATATCATGCCAGGAAGAAACAAATCAAAAACTCTGAGTATCAATTTCAACCAGTACAAAAGTTTTGAAGGCTACACTTTCAGCAGTTTTGTCAGTAACTGGTGCCAGGCATCGGTAAGTCTTGAAATATAGTCAGTTTTGTTTGCTGATACAAAGGAAAACTAGAGAAATCTGCACATGTTTTGTAGACATAACTATCAGAGGTTTTCCCTGGGCAGTAACAATAGTTCACATAGAATTGGAGACATTGGACACGGGGGAACATTCACACTCCAGAGATGTTCATTTTCAGTCCATTTCAGTGATGTTTCCTCTTGTCTGATTTTAAAGAAGATTGAGATTCGGACCCTTGACATTAAACCTGAGTCCCCTGCCAGGAGTCTGACCACCAGGTCAAATAGGTCCATTGTTTGTAGCCAGTTAAAAAAACAAAAGGCAAAAATATGGATGCTCCTGTCTTTTTGGAGATGGTAGAAATGTGTAACCAATTGCCAGCAATGTAGGAAACATAGATATATATTGGAGTTGGTACTGATGCCGACTCCAACGAGAAGTTTGGTGTTGGAACCTGGAACTGTGGCACTGAAAAAATAATGGTACTGTCTGGCCTTACTTTAGACAAGGGAACTTGTAGTACAGGGAACTTGCAGACCTGGGAACTCGTTGACCAAGGAGCTTGTAGTACAGGGAACTTGCAGACCTGGGAACTCGTTGACCAAGGAGCTTGTAGTACAGGGAACTTGCAGACCTGGGAACTCGTTGACCAAGGAGCTTGTAGTGCAGGGACAAAATAGAAAAGACAAACAGTAACTAGAGAGAAGGGAGCAGATGATCACAGGAAAATTAAAAGCAAAGAGAAAAGATTGAAAAGAAAAGGGTAAAGGAGGAGGTGAGAATGTGAGATGAAGTGAGTGAGAAATTGGTGAATTTCCAGGTACAAACTGAACATGTTACAAAGAGGCTTCAGATTTACCTTTGAAAAACAAAGTTTTTTTTTGGATGTTATCCTTTCTACCAGTTATTTATTTCAATTTTGTATGTGTGTCGTGTTGTTACTGATGAACTGATTTGTTTGTGTCTGCAGGCATCACAAGGTTCTCCTTCATCAGAGTTGACACAGCAAACTAAAGCTGTTCCCGCACAGCCCATCAGATGGTGAGGAAATTTTCACTTTGTTATGAATCTAACCTTGTGTGTATATGAGGAACCAGCATATTGCTAAAAATTGCACTTGCTGGTCTGTTTTTTTTTTTTTCACTATATTTGAGATCCATATGCCATTAGCTTATTATTCTAAGAAGGATTTACTAAAATTGAAAGTATTTTTTTATAAAAACCCATTTGTCCAACTGGCTTATCTTTGACCTCTCCCCTCCTGGTTGTATGGCAAACGGACATATTTATGACAGATTGGTATACAGCTGGCCCTAGTGCTGTACCTCCTGGCACATAGAGTTTCTCACGGCGTACAAAAACCAGATACTTTAGTTGGCCGCCGGTAATAGGCTGGAGGCGCCCGCGGTCGTTGGGCCGTGACGGTGACCGGAGTTACTCGTCAGTCAGCGAGCGCCGTAGAATGGATGTTGCAGAACGCGTTTTTTTGTACTTTATCGGGGAGTTGTTACGCTAACTCACTGGACTTGATAAGGATAAGAAGAGACCTAAAAGAACGGGTAAATGCAAGTCGTACAAGAAGCTCAAGAGTTGGTAACCAGGAAGAGTACCGAGCATCAGCTAAAGAGGTCAAAAAATCAATTAAAAAAGACAAAGAGGAGTTCATAGGAATGTTAGCAGAGAAAGCAGAGAAGGCAGCAACAGGAGGACACATGAGGATCCTCTACCAGACTACAAAGACTCTTGCTGGAAAATATGGAAAACCTGAAGTTCCTGTCAAGGATTACAACAGGAAGGCTATTTTTGGAAAGGAAGCTCAGGCAAAAAGATGGATAGAACATTTTAACAGCCTCTTGAACAGACCTCCACCAAGCAACCCACCCGACATTCTACCCGCAAGAAATGATTTACCGATCAGTTGCGACCCTCCGACTAAAGCAGAGATTAATGATGCCATAAAGCAGTTAAATCGAGGCAAGGCAGCTGGACCAGACCAGATCCCACCAGAGGCGCTGAAGGCAGATGCTGCTGGGGCTGCAGAGGGTCTGCACTCACTATTCTCGAGGATTTGGATCGGAGGCAAGTTTCCAAAGGACTGGAAGGAAGGACACCTCGTGAAGCTCCCAAAAAAGGGGGACCTCAGCAATTGTAGTAACTACAGAGGAATCACACTTCTCTCCATCCCAGGAAAGGTTTTCAATCGGATTATTCTCAAGCGAATACAGAATGCAACAGACCAAAAACTTCGCGAGGAGCAAGCTGGTTTCAGGAGTAATCGATCAACCACCGACCAGATCGCCACGCTGAGAATCATAGTAGAGCAGTCGCTAGAGTGGAACTCCCAACTGATAGTGAACTTCCTTGACTACGAGAAGGCCTTTGATAGCATCGATAGAGAAACACTGTGGAGAATATTGAGACATTATGGAATCCCAGAGAAGATGGTGAATCTTATCAAGAGCATGTACGAGGGGACAAGTTGCAGAGTCGTACATGATGGTGAGCTTACTGACAGCTTTGATATCAAGACTGGTGTTAGGCAGGGTTGTTTGCTGTCCCCATTTCTGTTTATCCTGGTGATTGATTGGCTTATGAAAGAAACCACCAGTGGAGGAAGAAATGGCATACAATGGACCCCATGGACACAGCTGGACGATCTAGATTTTGCAGATGACTTGGCACTATTGTCGCACACACACGACCAGATGCAAGCAAAGACTACAGCTCTAAACAAAATTTCAGAATCTATTGGATTGAGGATACATCCCGCGAAGTCGAAGGTCCTAAAAATTGTTGCACCCCTAAGCGAACAAGTCACAGTAGGAGATCAACCACTGGAAGATGTAGAGTCCTTCTGCTATCTTGGTAGTATCATTGACAATAAGGGAGGAACAGAGGCAGAAGTCAAAGCACGAATTGGAAAGGCACAGGCAGCTTTCACATCCTTAAGCAAGATTTGGAGAACCAAGGATATATCTCTAAAAACAAAGCTGAGGATATTCAACTCGAACGTGAAGTCAGTCCTGTTGTATGGATGTGAGACTTGGAATGCGTCCCAGGCCTGCATAAAGAGAATCCAAGTTTTCATCAACAGATGTTTGAGGAAGCTACTTAAGATCAGATGGACAGACAAGGTCAGTAATGAAATTGTATGGAAAAGAACAAGACAGAACCCAGTCAGAGAGGAAATTGGTAGGAGGCGATGGAGATGGATCGGCCACACTCTCAGGAGGCCAGGAAACAGCATCACGAAGAAGGTATTGGACTGGAATCCCCAGGGCAAGAGATCAAGAGGAAGGCCGCGCGGAACGTGGAGAAGAGCCAGAGAAAATGATGTGCAACGAAGCGGAAAGACTTGGAATAATGTAAAGAGGCTGGCCCATGATAGAGAGGGATGGAAGGTGTTTGTTGGTGGCCTATACCCTGATCCAGGGTGAGAAAGGCAATGATGATGATGATGTTACGCTAACAACGTTTGATTCAGCGATTAATTGTTAATGGGTAGCAGTAGGCAAATGCTGTTAGTGTAAGATATCGAAAGAAAAAGACTTAAATATTGATTGGTTTAGTTGTAGTAGGTAGTTAAAGTTGACCCTATTTCAATGCTGACACTGTTGTTAGATATGACATAATAACGATCCATAATTCGGTAACTGCCGGTCGGTTTCTGTTCAAATTTACAACATATGAAGTAGACACATGTACAAGCTTTCTCACCAAGTGGCTTTTTTGCCGCAGCTTTTATAATGCGTACAGGTCAATTTAAACAGCTACGTGTTGTCACTTGGCATATTATGTCGCCCTTACCTTGCATTTGCCGTCTCCTCGTAAGAATGTTTGCGCATATCTTTTACCTGGAACAGCTTATTTATGTACACTAAATACAGTTTCGAAGTGCCTCACAATTTGGTTCATTGTTGTGTGGAGGGGTCGGTCTCTGAATTTTCATTTGGTCACACTTTAGGCCAGGGTTTGACTGTGCAGCTCAGTGACGGAGCTACTTGCAACAGATGGATTTTCATGATGAATTCTAGTTTACGAAAGTTATCATTGATGCTACATACTCTTATTTTTTTTTCGAGTTTGGCGATAGCCTGGTGGCTACTCGCACTGCCTTGCTCACCCAGCAACCGAACCCGAATGTTATTGTCTTATATAGTAGAGCATGTAGATCTAGTGGTGTTCTACAATGTGTTGTTCTGGGATTGTTTTGTTGGGCAACATCCTACTGTATGTCACATTGTAATTGTCTATCACTATCAGAGTTTGAAATCCAGAGAGTAATTCTGTGTGTATGGGTTTAGTGTCTGAGATGGCCCTGTGAATTTGACTGAAAGAGTTGTTGAGATAGTCGAATGTCATTTGCAGTGTTACATGCCTCCTCGATGATGAATATAATTGCGTGTATGCGTTTTTGCCTGAGTGACAATCTCTTCAGTGAGGCTGAGATTCTTATGGCAGGGGTTACCAATAAATGACCTGCTGCTATAATGAGCATGTGGTGAGATTCTGTGTGTTTTGAGAATTCCATCGAAACAGGAAGCAAGAGGGCCAGAATTTGGGGTGAGCCCAGAAAATGTGCTAAGAGATAATGCATCTTCTGTCTGCTTCAATTCTTGTATTTTGTTTTGTCGGCGTCCGTGTCGCTGAAAATTATGCTAGTTACATTTATGTAGAGTATGTCCTGGCTGGTTGTTTCAGTGTGAGGTATGTTTTGGTCAGTTATGTTTGTTTTAGAGAGACTTGAGCTTGGAGAGTCTACAGTGGTGTGTTACTTGTTGTTTTTTTTCGACTGCTGAGGTGAGATGACTGGGATGCAAAGTGCTTCAGTAGGACACAGCCGTGAGACATTTGCTGCCTCTGCTGTTTCGTTACAGTTGGGTTGTATTCGCTCCAAATGTTTAAACTGTTTTCAATAGTAGGTCTGAGAATCAAGTGAAACAGTGCTTTGTTCACTGTCAAGAACAGATTTGATTCATAAATGTTTCCACTGAGTAAATTTTTGTGAGAGAGCAGTGAGTAATTTTTACAAACGTAATTATTGTGCGAGCCAGCATAACTTGGTCTCGTAAACAATTTGTTTTGAACAGTTTTTTTCCTAATAGATAGACAGAAGGTGTGGGGAAGGATAGACGGACAGCGTAGGTGCGCATGACTGAGCACTTTTTATATCTCGTGTTTTGAACTAGGTTTAGTAGAAAGGGAAGGGGTGAGTAGGAATTAAATGTTATTGAGACGTCTGTTGACGTACAGAAAATCCGTGATCCAGAGTAAAAGCTCGGGGTTTTGAACATGTTAAGAATTTATTGCTATAAAATTACATTTTATTGTCTTGAGTGATTCGACCTTTGATGTCGACCCAAGGTCGTTGCGTAGGGCTGTTACTTAAAATAACTCGGTTCGGCAGCTGAGCTAGAGGTGGTTGCACCAATCAAATGTATGAATCTGGACGGAAGGTCGAGACATAGCTTTAGTATTTAAACCCGTGCAGAGCTTAGATAGATGCCACATGTAGACAATCCATTTACGAAGTGGACGGCGATAGTCCTCAGCCAGATGAGAGACATAAGAGACGCAGTTGAGCAGTCCATATTGTGAGGAGCGCCATGAGTTAAAGCTCCAGAGCCTAAGTTACTTGGTTTGATATAAACCCACAGCGTTTACATCCAGCGCTCTCACTCCCAGTGAGGGCCGCATGGTGAGAGTCCATACTAATTTGTAATGATGAAAGTGAACCGTTCTACTTACTTTTGAAGACAGTTTCAGAGCTACCGCCAGACAACGCATGGTTGTACAAGCATTCTCCATGGCGTGTCTAGAGGAAATGTCCATATCATAACATGTCTCATTGAATTAATAGAATTTAAACTGTTATATCCGTCGCCACGTGCGCGGATTCTATTTGGCATATAACTCATATGAACTGCAAGTAGTTAGATTGAATACGTTAGTCTTTATAGAAAGCTGTAGTTTCATTAGTTAGATTCAGTTGCCTTTGAATTGATATTTATATTTATAATTATATTTGTTACATTAATTCCTGTAATTAAACTGCACTACAGTTCTGCTAAAAATCAAAGCAATTGATTTATTTAGTTTTTAGAGTGCAAGTATTTTTTTTGTGTGTTCGTCGATTGTGGGAGCGGACCTCGAAAGAGGTCTGAGAATCAAGTGAAACAGTGCTTTGTTCACGTTTAGCCTCCTGAACTATCTTGTAACATTCTGGACAGATATATTTGGAATGTTTCTCGATATAGCCTTCCCTGATATCTAGTCGGCAGACAAAAAAAAAAACGTTGCATGCAATTAATCAACACAAAAAAATGGTTTTTGGTCTATTTTTAGTGTTGTTTTTTTTTATCTTCCAAACACACGTCACAAATGTCCAGAGCAGAAATATGCTTATTTCGTGCATGATTCACGTTATTATTATGTTCAAGCAGTTTATTACATCACAAGAAAGTCAGTAGTTAAGCCAACATAACAATAATAGGTGAGCACGTCACATATAAATGGATATAGCGTTCCAACTAAAGCTGCGCCGGTAATGAAATTAGCGCAGACAGATCCGAAATTATTTCTGATCACACAGATGAAAACGGCAAACTGTTTTCTTTGGCCATTTTTGTGTAATTAACAATAGTTTATATGCGATTGGGCATCGAAATAGTACATTGTATTGGTAATAAACATACGTGCGTAAAACAAAGACAAAAGCACGTAGAAAGCTGGGATTTGCGCAGACTATGAGGGAAAGATTGTTGCTGGAGACTTCATAGCAAGACATCGGGATGGGCCCACGGGGACTGTCGCAAATTTGATATCAAAAGAGTCGAATTTTAACATGAAAGCGTCTCCCGTTAATTGCTGCCCGCTGAGCGAATCTGACCGCATTGACCCCGGTGAGCATTCCAGCGCACGAGATTTATGACCGCCAGCCGGCGACAACTAAGAGGCGCGATTTGGAGCATTTTTGTACGCCGTGTTCTCTGCACAAGGAAATGAGAAATGACATAACAAAGTATGCCATTTTCTGAAAAATAGGATTTTGGCAATACGCCCGTTTATCCTAGAGACAACAATAAATGAACGATTTTTATTTGGTTCATTTGTGTCTTGCACTTTGCAGTTAAATAAAATGTTATAGAAAGTATGTCAGGATGAACTTTTGCAGAGTGAACTGTTTAATGTCAAGTCTGCTAATTTGTTGTCAAACATTATAAAAACTGTTGACCTAGACAATGAAAACTATGACAGTACATGCATCACCATTTTGTGATCTGGTGAAAGTTTGCTGTGGCAGATCACATTTACAGACAGACAACTGTTTGATTGGGCACCTCAAAAATAACATTTTCTATACATTTTTGATATGATGGAATGGACAGTGTAGTATCATTCAAGATGCTGTGTGTCCAGATCTAACAAAATTTTGTGGGAGATATTGTCTAAACTAACAATTGTGTGTGTGTGCTGCAGTTTCAAATTATATAGGATGATCAAATTCATATCTGTACATTTTCTTGGAGTTGTGTGGTCCATGTTGCACAATGGTATATAGGAGGATCAAATTCATATCTGTACATTTTCTTGGAGTTGTGTGGTCCATGTTGCACAATGGTATATAGGAGGATCAAATTCATATCTGTACATTTTCTTGGAGTTGTGTGGTCCATGTTGCACAATGGTATATAGGAGGATCAAATTCATATCTGTACATTTTCTTGGAGTTGTGTGGTTCATGTTGCACAATGGTATATAGGAGGATCAAATTCATATCTGTACATTTTCTTGGAGTTGTGTGGTCCATGTTGCACAATGGTATATAGGAGGATCAAATTCATATCTGTACATTTTCTTGGAGTTGTGTGGTCCATGTTGCACAATGGTATATAGGAGGATCAAATTCATATCTGTACATTTTCTTGGAGTTGTGTGGTCCATGTTGCACAATGGTATATAGGAGGATCAAATTCATATCTGTACATTTTCTTGGAGTTGTGTGGTCCATGTTGCACAATGGTATATCTGTACATTTTCTTGGAGTTGTGTGGTCCATGTTGCACAATGGTATATCTGTACATTTTCTTGGAGTTGTGTGGTCCATGTTGCACAATGGTATATCTGTACATTTTCTTGGAGTTGTGTGGTCCATGTTGCACAATGGTATATCTGTACATTTTCTTGGAGTTGTGTGGTCCATGTTGCACAATGGTATATCTGTACATTTTCTTGGAGTTGTGTGGTCCATGTTGCACAATGGTATATCTGTACATTTTCTTGGAGTTGTGTGGTCCATGTTGCACAATGGTATATCTGTACATTTTCTTGGAGTTGTGTGGTCCATGTTGCACAATGGTATATCTGTACATTTTCTTGGAGTTGTGTGGTCCATGTTGCACAATGGTATATCTGTACATTTTCTTGGAGTTGTGTGGTCCATGTTGCACAATGGTATATCTGTACATTTTCTTGGAGTTGTGTGGTCCATGTTGCACAATGGTATATCTGTACATTTTCTTGGAGTTGTGTGGTCCATGTTGCACAATGGTATATAAGACATGTAATGATGTATGTGACATTTGGTTTGTACAGACAATAAGACATGTAATGATGTATGTGACATTTGGTTTGTACAGACAATAAGACATGTAATGATGTATGTGACATTTGGTTTGTACAGACAATAAGACATGTAATGATGTATGTGGCAATTGGTTTGTACAGACAATAAGACATGTAATGATGTATGTGGCAATTGGTTTGTACAGACAATAAGACATGTAATGATGTATGTGGCAATTGGTTTGTACAGACAATAAGACATGTAATGATGTATGTGGCAATTGCATTTCTACGTATAACTTCACAACTATTAAAAATATTAATACATCACTTTTTAAGAATAACACATATAATGAGCACTGATAATTTAGCCGTAACTCAAAGTCACCAAATTCATTGCAACGCCGGTATGTGAGATCTGGGTGGCAATTTGATTACATTGAAGAGAATTATGTTGATATGCATAGTTTTAGGATTAGGTACTCAACAGAACCAAGAAATTTGTATTAAGTCAATTCATTGTTTATTTGTGAAATCCCTGAGCTGTCCATGTCAGAGTCAGTGTTTCTGATGATGGATGTTGTTAGGAGCACATGGTATTTTACATTATAAGCCATTGCCAAACAGTGAACACAACTCAGTATTGTCTCTATTTGGTTTTGTAATTAGGTTATGTACCCCATAACACTCTTCTGTGCTGAAACATCACACCAATAATGTTTCCTTGCAGGCCAGAGCTAAAGGTGCAGGATAAAGTCTTGGGCAAGAAGTTTAATGATGTGTGGTACGCTGGCACTATCCTGGATATATACCCTGCCGCACAGAAAATGGAGGTATAAATTATATTTCAATTTTTCATGAAAGACAGATGCTGAATTGCAAAGGTTAGTTCCTGACCAAAAGTAGGGCGTAACATGTGCATAAAAAAAAAACACTTTTTTGCTCAATATCTCAGGTTTAGCTTCAAGTATGTAAGTACTGTGTTATAGAACCAAGCTTTTCTGTAATGATGAGATTACAGCCATAAAACTTCCTGTTTTTTTATATAAGTTCTTTATATTCCATTTTAGTAGAAGAATGGCTTAGTGAAATGACTTAACCCCCTTTTATTAGAGATTTCTTGCACAGTCAGTGAGTCATGGGATTCCATTGAATCCCGGAAAATCCTGGAAATTAAAAAATTTGAGAAAAAGTCACAGAAATTAAATACTGGTTTAGGCCTGAAATAGCCATGGAATTCTGGTGGGTTGCATTGACAAAGCCCTGGAAGTTAACCCTTTAGCCCTGGAAGTTAACTCTTTAGCCCTGGAAGTTAACTCTTTAGCCCTGGAAGTTAACACTTTAGCCCTGTAAGTTAACACTTTAGTCCTGGAAGTTAACACTTTAGCCCTGGAAGTTAACACTTTAGCCCTGGAAGTTAACACTTTAGCCCTGGAAGTGAACAAATTAGCCCTGGAAGTTAACACTTTAGCCCCGGAAGTTAACTCTTTAGCCCTGGAAGTGAACTGTTTAGTCCTGGAAGTTAACACTTTAGCCCTCGAAGTGAACTCTTTAGCCCTGGAAGTTAACACTTTAGCCCTGGAAGTGAATTCTTTAGCCCTGGAAGTGAACTCTTTAGCCCTGGAAGTTAACACTTTAGCCCTGGAAGTTCACTCTTTAGCCCTGGAGGTTAACACTTTAGCCCTGAAAGTGAACACTTTAGCCCTGGAAGTGAACACTTTAGCCCTGGAAATTAACTCTTTAGCCCTGGAAGTTAACACTTTAGCCCTGGAAGTTAACACTTTAGCCCTGGAAGTTAACACTTAAGCCCTGGAAAACCTGTAGAAAAACATTCTCAGAGTTGCAAGAACCATGTCTTTAGTCCGCATGATACTTTGTGAGCCATTAAATTATAGAACTCTGGGCACTTGCTTGGCTGTTTTAGTGCTGTGATTAGCTCATTTGGTTTCTTATTTGAAATTACCTTTGTTATTTTCTTGTTTCTATTGCCTATTTCCAGTGGAAATGCAAAGTGAAATTTGACGGAAAAGGCATGAAGATTCTTCCAGGCAAACATGTAGCTTATCGAGAGCCCATCAACTGCTTCATCAGGGTTGGGACACGTGTTGTTGGTAAGCAAGGAAACCGGTCATTGATGTAATATCCTACAATTTTTTTAATCGTTTAATTGTTAATGTTGTATTGGTTCAATTTTCCAACCTGTTATTAATTTCTTCTTTCCTGATGAAAGTTTCAACACGAAAAGCTTGATTTGTCTTGCCTTTTATTTTGTGTATTATTATACTGCTGTGGTATTATTTCTCACAGGAGACTTTGCAGCACTACCTACAACTTTTTCTTTTTGCTATTTTTTTTTTTTACTTTGCTTTAAGTCTTGCCCCTACACAGATACACCCCCCCCCCCCAAGCGCACACACATACACACACACACACCTTTTCCACCCACCGTTTAGCTCAAAGATGAAAGAGCTCTGTCCTGATGTAAGCTGTTGTGTAAATAATGTATGTAGAGATTTGATTGACGTACTGAAACTGTGGAGTACTACTATTTCCTGTTGCACCCACTGGTGCTTAGGGCAGCAACAAAGGATCTCCAGCCCTGTCTGTCCTGGGCCATCTTTGCGAGAGTTCCCCATGAGTGATTGAAGGATTTCATCTCTGCCTCGATTGTTCTCCGCCAGGTTGCCTTGGGTCTGCCTCGCTTGCGCCGTCCCTCCGGTGTCCACTGAAGTGCTGTTTTGGTTATAGAATTTGCTTCCTTTCGCAGCACGTGTCCAAGCCATCTCCATCGTCTCTTCGTGATGATGTTGGCTATTTCTTCTTGCTTGCATCGCCTTAGTAGTTCCTGATTAGAAATCTTGTTTGGCCAAAAGATGCGGAGAATCCTACGAAGACATGTGGTGTGGAAGGAAGACAACTTGGCGAGGTCACCTTCTGTCATTCGCCAACACTCTGATCCATACAGGAGTGTGGATAGGACACAGCTTTGGTACAGTCTGATCTTGGTGTTGATGCCGTATTGTGTCGATTTCCAGATGTTGCTCATACTTTGAAAGACAGCCCTTGCATTTCCCAGCCTACTTTGGATGTCCTCCTTTGTGCCACCCTCTAGTCTGATAATGCTACCAAGGTATTTAAATTTGTCCGTCGTGGTGAGGTTCTTGTCATCTACTTGCACTGGTGCTGGAGTGTCTACGTTTAGGGTCATAATCTCTGTCTTCTTCTGGCTAATCCGAAGGCCTACTCTGCATCCAAAATTATGTAGTCTCTGCGTCTTATCTTGCATGTGTTGGTGACTATGTGACAATAGCGCAAGGTCATCCGCAAAGTCCAAATCCTCTAGGTTGTCGAAGAGTGTCCATCTGATGCCTCTTGGTGCATCCTCTGTAGTTTTCCGCATAATCCAGTCGATTACGAGGTTAAACAAAATTGTTGACATCACACATCCTTGCCGTACACCAGTTTTCACTTCAAAGGATGCATCACTGTTTCCGACACTGCAACTGAAGTTCTTGTAAAAGCTTTTGATGAGTTCAACAAGCTTGCTGGGAATTCCATAGTGCCGAAGAATGCGCCATATACTCTCTCTGTGGATGCTGTCGAAGGCCTTTTCGAAGTCAACGAAGTTCACATAGAGCTGCCTTTGCCATTCTGAACACTGTTCTATGATGTTTCGGAGTGTGAAGATCTGGTCAATGCATCCTTTCCCCTTTCGGAATCCGGCCTGTTCCTTTCTCAGTGTCTTGTCCACAGCATCTGACATACGTTGCACAATGATCTTGGCAAGGATTTTGCTGGGTGTAGAAAGGAGAGTGATACCACGCCAGTTGTTGCAATCGCTGAGTGCTCCTTTCTTGGGTATTTTCACTATTCTGCCTTCATTCCAGCTCTTTGGTACTGCTTCTGCTTCCCAGATAGCTGTGAACAGTGGCTGAAGGATGGTGGCTGACTGATCCGGATCTGCTTTGAACAGTTCTGCAGTCAAGTTGTCTTTTCCTGGGGCTTTGCTGTTTTTTAGGCTCTTTATTGCTGCCACTATCTCTTCTTTCTTTGGTGGATCTATGTTGATGTCAAGGTCTTCAGCAGCATCTTGTATTATTATTCTATCTTCAGGTGGTGGCCGGTTTAGTAATTCCTGAAAGTGCTCTGTCCAGCGTGTATCCTGTTCTCGTTCTGTAGTCAGTAGTTTCCCATTCTTGTCTTTGATTGGAACACTTGGTCTTCCACCGTACTTGCCACAAATGCGCTTAGTGATCTTGTGGAGCTTACCCTGTTCTCCTCTTGCTGCTGCCTCCTCCGCATCTGCCGCTAGCTGTTCCATGGCTTCTCGTTTATCTTTCTTTACTAGTCTCTTCACTTTCTTATTTAACTCTGTGTAGCTATGTTGGTACCTCTCTTTCAGCCTTTCCGATTTCACTTGTAGGAGTTTCTTTTTCATGACTTTCCTCTCCTCGATCACATCCCATGTTCTTTGTTGGATCCACTCCTTGCTTTTCCCTTTCTCATTAAATCCAAGGCAGGCTACACTGCTCTCTGTGTACACTGTAGTTACTCTTTTCCACTCTGAATCGATTCCTCTTTCATTAGGGTTGTTCTTATCAGACTCTCGTAGAGCCTGGAATCGGTTCTTGACTTGTATGTTGAAGGCATTTCTAACACTTGCATCTCTCAGTTTCTGAATATTAAGGTGTCTTTGCTTTGATGTCTTGATTCCGGTCTTGTTCAGTTTAATTTTGATAAGTGCTGCCACTAGATGGTGGTCGCTGGCTACGTCAGCTCCTCTTTTCACTTTCACATCTAGAAGGGATCGTCTCCACATACCGTTGATCATCAAATGGTCTATTTGGTTCTTGTCTCTTCCATTTGGAGAATTCCATGTGAGTTTGTGAATTTCTCTGTGTGTGAAAAGGGTCCCTCCGATGACTAAGTTGTTCAAGGCACAAAAATCCACAAGCCTTTCTCCATTGTCATTCCTTGTTCCAGTTCCATGTTTTCCCATTACTCTTTCATAATTTATATCATCTTTACCTACCTTAGCATTGAGGTCTCCCATGACAATGATGAGATCATGCCGTGGCGTCATGTCCATTTCCCCCTGGATTTGTTCATAAAAGTCGTCTTTGTCTGTGTTGTCGTTTTCGTTGGTTGGTGCATAACATTGGATGACAGTGATGTTTGTGTGTCGTCCTTTCATCCTCATCCTCATCAGTCTGCTATTGACTGGTTTCCACTCCAACAAGCATTTGTCCAGTCCTTTCTTTAGGATGATGGCTACTCCTCCATGATGTTGGTCATCCTCTCTTCCAGAGTAGAGAACGGTTTCTCCAGTGGATGTTTTGATCCTTCCAGATCCAGTCCATCTGCTCTCACTTACACCCAGGATGTGTAGGTTGTAGCGCCTCATCTCTGATGTTACTTGTGCTAACTTACCCGATTCATACATTGTTCTAACATTCCAGTATCCAATCCTGGTCTTGGTTTTGGCGGTGTTCAGTTCCTCCTTCATCCTGCTAGCAGTTTCCTTTCGGCTTTCACTACTTGCATTCATACGAGTCGCGCGGTACTCAGAAGGTCCATCACATCCAGAACGTTGGTTTTTCCATGTTGCTGTTTCCGTAACGATTTTTGTTTCTCCAAGTAAGGTCACCCCAACAAGGATTTCAGGGTAGGGTTGTTAGCCCTACGCCCAACCCCCGAACCTGGAGGGCCGGTCTGTTCAATCTTGTCTGGTCCTTCCCCCATGACCTGTCCAGCTTGCTTAAAGCTATCAGGGGCACGAGGCCTCCGCTGGCTTAGCTCCTGGGATCACTGGGACACGCAAGCCACTCCTCCACGTCAAGGCATGAACAATTGGAGCAGGAAACTGTGGAGTGACACCGGGGATTCGTGTTGCTTTTGTTGACATTGGTACTGGATGACTGGAAAAACAACAACAACGAAACATCATTTGCGCTTGCGTCATCCTTGTTGGTCATCCTGACCAAAGTGTAATGTACTGTCATGGAATTAGATGTAATAAAAATATTGCATGTTTTGTCCATTGAAACATTCATTGTTTGTAGACATGTGCTGCAGGGTTCACTTTTGGTTTCCTCAGCTCTGTACAGAGAAGATGATGCTCCAAATACATTCTTTGCTGGGGTCATTGCTGAAGCTCCAAGTTTCAAGAACAATCGAAGGTGAGGATGACCTTTTCAGGCAGGGTCAGTAACCTCTCACAGATGAACAGTCATATCTGAGATTTTTCGCAGAGAGTGAGCTGTAACACGCATGAAAGTCTAAATACCAGTGATAGTTTTTCTCATTTAAGTTAATATTTTATTGAGCCAGCAATTAAGAAAAGGAAAGAACTGCAGATGAAAGGTTTTTTGCCCTTGTCCTAAATGTTTCTTTGAATTTTATCATACTGTACCAAATTCACTCAGTTATGGCCCCTTAGTTTATGTGTATCTTACCCTAGCAACAATGTCACAGCAAGTGCTGACCTATGAGAGCCAGATCTGTTAGCTCGTCTTATTCTCTGAGTAGACAATCATTATCTTTAATCTAGAAAAAGACGTATCAAAATCTTCATTGTGTACTGAAATGCAATTTTAAATGAACAGCATATTTTGTTCAAGGTGGCAACATTATGTCACAGATATCAATATCTCCCCACCCACCCATGCCTACCAGCGCTGCACTGTGGCGACGACGTGTCTGCTCCAGTTAGTCAAGTTGTAACGGGGCTGCAGTGACACTAAGGCAAATTTCCCAAATGGGATTAAAGTGGTATACAAAATACAAAAAAAAGAAAAAAAAGTACAAATTTCCTACATTTTATACACGTATAATCAAATACTAAATCTTTATGTCCCATCATGCCAACAACAAGCTTCTGCTACTGGAACAGACTGAAAGTTCCAACAATCTCTCAGTCTCAGATCACTCTGGGAACATTCATTTTCTTTTTGTGGCCCCAGTATCTGAAATTTGCTGCCTCAAAACCTGAGAGATTTGCAAACCATTGAAATGTTTAAGAAATGCCTGAAAACTCACCTTTTTAAATTCCTGGAATGTAAGCACAGCTGTTTGTGGCTGTTGTCCTGTGGTTGGTGTGTTCTTTGTATTGGTGAATTGAATGTGAGTTGAAGAATGACTGTGAAGTGCTTAGACCTGGCATTTGATGGGATGAAGGTGCTATGTAAATGTATTTACTATTAATATTATTATCATCTTTGTTATTAAACTGACCAGACTTTGAATTTTTGTATTTCAGATTTTTGGTTTTCTTTGATGATGGCTATGCCCAGTACTGTGAAGCCAAGGAACTACACAAAGTTTACATGCAAAGTAAGTCAGACTGTGGGGCTACGGGGGGGGGGGGGGGGGGGGGGGACTACAATGACCTTTTTTAACTTGGGTCTTTTTTACTCTTTGCCATGACTTTGTTTAAGCTTTCACCTGCCATACCACTGACCACCTCCAATGCGACATTTCCTCAAACCTTTTGTTGTACTGTAACCGAGGTTGTGCGATCAAGCATGTGGTTACTAGTCAGTATTGTTGCTGTGTTTGAAGTTGGGGCTCAAAGTGAAAAGGTTAAACTTGGAGGATGGTTTTGAAATGTACACTGTTCAGTCTCTTTTGTCTTTAGGACAATACTAGGATTTCTAATACTGCCATACTGTGATCAAGGTAGCGCTGCCAAACATGGGGTCAGTATTGCTGCTGTGTTAGATGTTGGGGCTCGGACTTGGAGTGAAAGGGTTAAACTGTTGTTGGATTGTTTTGATATGTCAGTAACAAAATTTATCTTATCTTTGATGAATGATGGAATTATTTCCTTCAATTGTTTAGGTCAAAATGTCTGGGAAGATATCAACCCGGATACAAGTGCCTTTATTAAAGAATACTTGCGGATTTATCCAGAGGTAAGGAACATTAATTTTATGTAGAAAGATGTTTCTCTGATATGAAAATGTCCTGGGGTACTGGTCCAGATACTAGATCATGGCTGCTCATGAAGAGAATATAAACTATCAGAATACCAACTCTCATGGGCCGTCTATGAAGGAGACCAGTTCTGCTTGACAATACTGGCATTTGTCACACTTATGCCCAAAGGCAACTGATGGTTCATCGCATTCCTGAGCAGGAGGGCTATCAGACAACATTATAGAAAAAGAGATACACCAATGGGAAACAGTTTCTTTTCTAATAGCTCAAAAGTGTCAAAAATGACCTATGCCATTAGCGTAGGGCAGTGACAATGTACACCAAAAGTTTGTGTCTCTCTTCTCCTCTTCCCCCCCCCCCCCCTCTTATATCCTTGTATGCGTTTCATACGCATGGTCTCCACCCTTCTCTGCTTGTATGAGTGTGCAGACATTAGAATGTTGAATGTTGATGATAAAACCTTGGATGTTTGAAGACTAAATGGCATTTTTGCATGGAATGTTTGATTGTTTCATTAGAGATGGGCAGTTGTTGAGGAAGGTAAAAATCCCATGCAAATGTCAGCCCTGGGGCCAAACTCTTAACGTGTACATGTGGTCAAAGTTTGAACATTTTTCAGCTATAGAACCATCCAGGCACCCAAATTTTGGATTCATTTCAAAATAGTTTGACGCAAAAGTAGAATAAAATTCACTCAGAAATTGAAAGGTGTCTAGAAGCAGCACTATTGAGTATTGTTTTTTTTTGTATTTTTCACTCTTTAGCAGCCAGCGAAATAAAATTTGGATGCCTGGAGAGTTCCTTCCCTTACAATAGAGTTCAATAATTTGAACACCTTTAGCAATGCATGCACATCTGAGTCAATGACGTTTTCATTTGGAACATTTCTAGTATGTTTAGAAAATGTAATTCTCTAATGTCGGTGTCAGTCGGTCATGCAAAGTATATGCAAAAGTTATCTTACATAAAAAGTACCTATTCTACAATTATTTCCTTTTTATTTTCTCTGCCTACTGTCAGCGAGAAAATTGTGGATATTCCTGGACTTGAGGTGGATGACAATTTATCAGAGCGAAAGATTCTGTATCCTTAGTGCCAGCCATAGCAAGGAGTGAGGGACTGAGCCATACGCCTTAGCAAGATCTAGTGAGATTATATACAGGTCTAGCCTGCCTGATTTTGTTCTATGGATGGTTTCCCAAATCATGCTTGCATGTTCCAGGCACTCTGAGACTCCAGGGACTTCTCCTTTCTGTAGAAGATTTGTCAGATTGAAAGATTCCTGGGATGGCACAACTAGTAGTTTGGTTTTAGCCAGTGACCAGGCCTTGTTTTATTTCTCTGTTACAACAATTCATTGTGTTTGTGTGGAATGCAGAGGGAGTACAGAAAACCTTTCTTGACATGTTTCTATGTTTGTCCTGTTTCCCCGCAGAGACCAATGGTGAGATTATCTAAAGGACAAGTGGTCAGAACTGAATGGAATGGGAAATGGTAGGTGAACATTTCAGATTCCAGGGAACTAATGGTTTCTCTTTCCATACCAATGAACTTTGCTAACAAACTATCTGCAAAGAGAACGTGGTCCATGATTTTCCTACATTGGTTGTAACACTTTAGAAACTCCTAGAATCTCCTAGGAATATGTTTTCTCCTAAAATCTCCTTAGAAGATTGCCAAAGTACATCTTGAAATGATTAAATCATTTTATCAATCAGTGACCTCAAAGTTCTTCTCAAATTGACCTTGTCCAGAGAAACTTCCCAGTACAAGAAATTGGTCCTTGTGTATTTGTATTGATCACTTTCTGGCTGCCATCTGCCACTCAGTGAATGCAAGTTATGCAGAATGTCAGTTGTTTTAAATATGGGTAATATTGAGTGGAAAGTGAAAGGTGGGGTGGGGGGAGAATTTGGAAGGCAAAAATTGGAAAGCCAGAAGAGTTTTTCTCCCATTCCTTTTTTTCTATTTCTAAAACCCACAAATGTAAACAGGTCTGTAGGCTATCTGGGAAACAAAAAATTGTCTTTAATTTCAGGTGGACCTCAAAAGTGCAAGAAACAGATGCAAGCCTGGTGAAGATGTATTTTCAAGCTGACAAGAGAATAGAATGGATCTACAGAGGGTCAACACGACTGGAGCCGTTATTCAAAGCTTTGGTAAAAACCTGGACGAGATTTCAATACATCCCGACCACCTGGTCAAGATACTCAAAGAGAGGCATTTTTGTTTTATCCCTATCTCTATCCCTGTGCAGCCCTATCCCTATGCCTTATCCTAAAATTATCCTTAATTCTGTGCTTATCCTTGATCCTAATTGTAAGAGGTCCAAGTGGTCAGGACGTACGAAACTTTCCAAAATCTGCACTGAAAACATGAATGAAAGCATGCTGTCTCTTGATTGATTTGAAAGTCTCTTGTTATACAATATAGTCATCTGAATGGACGAGCAAGAAACATATGAGCATGAACTTTGAGAATCAATCAGCTTTATAGAAATGATAATTCCTTTCCACATGATATACTTTCCACATGGTATTATTAATGCAGAAACAAAGGTATGCAGGGCCTTGTTGGGTCCAATCCCCGGAAGAGTCCTTACAGATGATATTTACTTATTTATTTATCTAACTGGTCTGTTTATTTATTTATTTATTCACTTTAATTTTCTTTACATATTATGTACAAAACTACCAACATATCCGTATGGGTAATTTTTAAAAAATTTTTTTTCAAGTGAGTCACGCACAGAATGAACACACTCCAAATTGTATTTCAGTCTCAGCCCAAAAAGAAAAGGAAAGAAAAATGAGAAAGGGTTGTGTTGATGAATGTCTTGTATTGCAGGCCAATGCAGATGCCATAAAGGCAGCCGGTAGTGCTAAAGGGAGAAGACATAACCTGACCATGAGACCATCGGATGCCCTCAAGAAACCTTCCGTGGAGTACACGAGGGGGGCAAGTGAAGAGGATCAACAACAGCAGAGTTCAGCAGCGCAGGTTTCTCGTGGTCAGTGGCCTTCACTGTTGATTGGTGGTGTCAGTCTGGCATTTGCTCAGCACTGACATGATTTTCTTTCTCTCTCTTTACTCTTTATTTCTCTCTCTATTTCTCTTAATAAAATGCAAAGAAAAAGGAAAGTTTTACTGTATTTTTCGGTATTATTTCTTGCAAGACGTTAAGAAGTTTGCTACATTCAACTTTTTGTTTTTGCCATTATATTTTTACTTTGCTTTAAGCCTTGCTGCGACTCTACAATTTTTCTGTGGTTCTTATAATATTTTGGTTTTGTCCACAGCAAAGTTGAACGTCAAAAGTGTGGATGTGCAGAAGAAGAAAGTGAATGTAGCCAAGAAAAGCACAGGTGGAGGATCCCAACTTCCAGCCTCTGGAGACAGCAACAATGCCACTAGATCTACCAGCCACTGGGAGGCTCCGTGGATTCCCTACCAGAGGAAAGCTGCACCGGGCACCCAGAAACCAAGGAACATCGACAGCTCAGGGAATGTAGACAGCCCAAGTCAGAACTCAGACAAGGGGTCTACAAAAGGTGAGATAAGCTTAGGGGAGAGACTCTCATTTATGAAATTTATATTGCCTTATAAATCATCATTCAAGTGACCTACAGAGCATTTTTCAGTTTGGACCACTTGTACTCAAGTGTTTATGTAAAGAAATTTATATTCATTTT
>OZ007575.1:57503338-57743807 GCA_963931925.1 Onchidella celtica | reverse complement strand
TTCTTTTTGGAGGGCATTTGTACCTCTCTTTTTCTTGTTTCTTTTCCTCTGTTGCGATCTTGACATTGTCCATCTTGTGGCTTTCCTTGGTCATCATCAGGAAACCCCAGAGCTCCGCCATTACCTGGGAGTTCTTACATTCTGTCATCTCATTCCCTGCCCTAGGACATGTCAAGCAATAAGTTGTTGCCCCTATACATGCGAGTGAAGTTCATTGGTGTGGGAATCGCTTGCTCTGGGATGGGGGCTGGGCTCAAGGCTCCCATTTCTGATGCTCTCCAGCAAAGACAAAACAGAAAAGAACAAAAAAATATGCTGAACCGAGCAGAACTGTTTGAACAAGAATGATTCACATTGATCAGTCGTTGGCCCAATTGTTGTATTTCTTGCTGTCCGGCAGGTTTGCAGTTTGACCAATGTTAAATGTTTCGTATTAATTGGTATCCCTTTAACTCTTTCCCTACCACACATTCTGGGCAGTATTCCACGGCTGGACCAAGCTATATTTGAGCCACCATTTTGTTCCCTCAATAGACAACCAAAATATATGAAATTGTGTGAAAATGGGTGTAGATTCAAAATATTACGGTTTGAATGTACAACAGTGAATTGTATTCACAAAAATTCTGTTTCGTAAACACTGGATTGGAATTGAACATGAATTTCATGAGCCGTATTTTGCGGCTCCCGGTAGGAATCGGGATTTCGCTTGAGCCGCAAAATGTGGCTCGCGTTAGGGAAAGAGTTAAATGATCATGTAGTACAGTAAGTGGTAGTAGGTGTTTTGATTAGTTGCTATGTGAACATGTGGCAGGGAAGCTGCCACAGGACTTCAAAGATGCTTCAATCATCCATCTGTACAAAAACAAAGGGGACAGCCAAGTCTGTGACAACCATCGGGGAATCTCTCTACTTTCAATTGCTGGCAAAATATTGGCAAGAATGCTTCTGAATCGCCTTCTTGATCACCTCTCGTCAAATGACTTGCTTCCCGAGAGCCAATGTGGCTTTCGTAAAGAGAGGGGAACGGCGGATATGATTTTTGCTGCCAGACAGATTCAGGAAAAATGCATGGAACAAAATAAAGCGCTGTATATCACATTTGTTGACCTCACAAAAGCATTTGACACAGTGTGTCGTGAAGGCCTCTGGAAAATTTTGGCGAAGTTTGGGTGTCCACCCGAATTCATCACAATAGTGCGCCAGTTTCATGATGGCATGCAAGCTGCAGTCAAAAGCAACGGCAGTGTTTCAGAGCCCTTTGCTGTCACAAATGGGGTAAAACAGGGTTGTGTCTTAGCCCCAACTCTGTTCAGCATCATGTTCTCTGCAATGCTACAAGAAGCCTTTAGCTCTCCTCCTCAAGGGGTAAGCATCAAGTACCGAACTGATGGCAGTCTATTCAACCTCAGGAGACTTCAGGCAAAAACCAAAACCAAAAGTACTCAAGTCTGTGACCTACTATTTGCTGATGATTGTGCACTTCTGGCACACGATGAGGATAGCATGCAAAACTGTGTTGATAAGTTCTCTAGTGCCTGTGACAACTTTGGCCTCACAATAAGCACAAAGAAGACGGAAGTGCTCCATCAGCCTACTCCAGACGACAAGTATCCTGTGACCCCAAATATCAAAGTCCATGACAGTCTTCTGAAGGTGTCGGAGAACTTCACCTATCTTGGCAGTACACTGTCTTCCGCGGCTCGTGTTGATACTGAAATTCTCTCAAGAATCAGCAAAGCCAGCTCTGCATTTGGCAGGCTTCGAAAGAGAGTATGGGATGTTGCCGGCATTCGCACAGACACTAAGCTGAAAGTGTACAATGCTGTGGTCCTTCCCACCCTACTCTATGGGGCTGAAACCTGGACAGTGTACCAATCGCATGCCAGAAAACTAAATCACTTTCATCTGGCCTGCCTTAGAAAGATCCTAAGGATCAAATGGCAGGATAAAATTCCAGACACTGAGGTCCTCAATCGTGCCAAGGAATTGAGCATCTTCTGCCACCTGAAAAAAATTCAGCTACGTTGGGCAGGACATGTTGTCAGAATGCCCGACTCCAGACTCCCTAAGCAAATCTTCTTCTCTGGGCTCTCCAATGGAACGAGGAATGTTGGGGCCCCAAAGAGACGTTACAAAGACACTCTCAAGCAATCACTGAAGGCCTTTGCCATTGATGTGAGTGAGTGGGAAAAGCTCTCGCTTGATCGTGCAAATTGGAGGGCGGCCCTTACCAGAGGCAGCAAAGCATGGGAAGCTGACAGAGTCCAGCAGGCTATCAAAAAAAGAGAACGGCGCAAGAAAAGGCCCAGTGGTACTGAACCAACGGAGCACTCTTGTCATTTATGCGGAAGGGTCTGCAGGCAAAAATAGGACTTATCAGTCACATGAGAAGCCATAAGTCATGAAAGAACAGTCTTTCCATTCTGTCCTCTGTGTCCTTTAGTTCTCTTTATTGTCCATGTGTTGAAATTCTCAACAATTTCTGTTCTTTATTCCTCTGGTGTTGTTAAGGTCATCATCATACCTGATGGACGAACTATTATTATTATTATTATGTGAACATGTGCACCTGGCAAAGATTTGTAATTTGGTTTGGGGGCTGAGCATGCCCAGGTGGCAAAGATTTGCTGCTGTCCAGATGAATCATTGAAACTCTTAGATGAACAAAACATATGACCTCGGTTGAAACGTCCAACAAAAGATTAAATTCATTCAAATTTGGCAGGAGCACAAAAATTGTGTGACGTCAAATGAAATAAACCAATGTAATAGAAGGACACAGTAATCACATAACATATTACATACTCAGTGCCAGCTCTTGTGTTATGTCAGCTTGATTTAATTTTACTTTTTATGTATGTGTTTTCATGAAAGCATGTTGGAATTATTTATTCATAAAGTTGTTTTTATTTTTATGTGTGTGTGTTTACATTCAGATGAAGAGAAAGCAACAGGAGAAAGAAGAGAAATTACACTGGACTCCAAAGACAGAGTTCACCAGCCCTACAGTAGGTGTTTGAGTTTGGCTTTGGGGTTAACTGCACATCAGCACAACAGTGGCCATCTTACATCTTTCATGTGTGGGGGGGTTGTTGCTCTGCTGTATCTGGATTCTCAGAGCTTGATCAAGTAAAATTTCACAAATAAACATCTACCGGGAAAATGGGCTGTATAAAACTTTTATCTGTACAGTTTTGAAAAATCTTTTGTGCAGATCTAGAATGAATTATTATTATTATTATTTTTTTTTTTTTTCTATATGTTAAAATCTTCATATGAAGATGTAGAGTTCAGCCTGCCTAAGGAAGGGTAAGATGGGCTATAGACATCTACAGACAAAATTCCTTCGAGTTTGGTATTGTCCTGTCTTATTTCAGTTTGCCATCTGTGTGACGTGTCTTGTGTCAAGACTAGAGCTGACGACCGAGGGAAATTTAGAGGTCGTAGTCCACTGCTTGTGCCGGTGCTCTGTGGCTGGGAAAGGTAGTTTGGTTGTTACGAATTATTTAATTTATTAAATTCATTCAAGCTGTGTAAGGTTCTGCAAAAAAGGGCCAAAATTGCACCACAGTGAAATAATCCCACATCTATTTTTTCTGTGTAAGAAGACATCCATTATGTGCTTGTAGGAAACTTACAGGAATTATATCTTGTTCTGATCAGGTTGATTTCGGCACTTTTTGTTCTACATTTATGGGATAAGTCACTAATGGCCAAAGAGCTGTGAAGATTTGCCTGTCAAAAAAATGTTCATGTACAGAATCAAGAGGAGGAGCAGTTTTAAATGATCCAGACAGTCCCATCTCCCTGAAATGTTAGTTTGGCACTTTTTACACTAGACGCTTTAAATGATGGACACATTAAGACCTGAATGTTAACATTATTGTTTCATGATGATTGTCACTGTGGTGGGGCTAGACAGACAGCTGAACATTTTCACATCATCTTGCACTGGGTCCAAATGTCTCACTTTACAACAAATCGATGCGCTGCACACCACCGTTGAGTGACCATTGGCTCAACCTTACACCCCGTGCCACTCAAAACCTGAGTTAGCCAACCTTTACACTAGACACAACACAGTGCTATACACTGATACTACTGCCATACAAACTGGAATCTTTTTGGGCGAGATTTTTTTTTTTTTTGTGTGCATTTTCAAACTGACCCCAAAATTGTGTGCATACAGGGAATAATTACTATGAAATAAGAGCATTCAAAGGGAAGGTGAAACATGGGCTGTGGGATGTGAAAAGATGAAGCAACTGAGTACAGCAGAGTAGTTTTTGAGAGGGGTATGCCATGAGACAAACTCTTTGTCAATCTCTGTAGTTTCTAACAGAAAACATCCCTGTCCTGTACCTGATGGTCATGTTGTAAACTGTGGATCTTATTGTATTTACTTCAGTTTGTTTATGACAATAATTGCTCATTCATTACTTGAGGAGAGATTTGTTTATCAATCAGAAATCATGCACTGAAATGTATGATATAATAATAATATTATAAATAATAATGGAGATCATTTATATAGCGCCTAATCCAAATAAGTTCACTCTAGGCGCCTTACAGAAAGTCTTGTTATCTCCGTTTGCATCTCGCTCTCACCCTTTCTTTCTCTCTCCCTCTCTCTTTACTTCTCTCTATCTCAGAGCAAATTGTAATGCAGCCTGTTAGGCGCAGTTCACAACAGTTCACAACTCACAACTGTATTATAATAATATTTGAATATGTATTAATATCTATTTAATAATGAATAATAATTTTTTGGTGGTGGTATGAGGGGTGGGGGGAATAGGGATAAAATTTAATCTATTAATTTTTATAATTTTCATTTTGTGCATGCAGTGGCCTGTTCGGCCTGCTCTTTACGATTTCCAACTGCCAAGGTATCTTTAACGTGTACACGGGCCCTCCAAATTTTTTAGTCCTTATCCGAGAAGACTAGGTACTGGATCCTACCCCCCAACAGGATCAGGGACATGATATGTAAATTAGGTATTGATAACTTCATTGTCCATCTCACATATACTGGCATATCAACAAGTTTCTCAGTTTACATGAGAGCATTTCAAAGACTGAACCACTTTTGTTGTTCTTGGATATAAAAAAAAGTTCAGTTTATAACTTTAAAACTATTAAAGATATCAGTATGTCACTCAGTTAGAATGCAGCAGAGAGCAGTAATAGTAATCGAGAAGTTGAAACTCAAAATCATCAACTGACCAGTACGTGAGTGAGCAGGGACTTGATTGTTTTTGTTGTTGGTTTTTTTTGGTCTTTTTTTGTTTTTTGTATAGATTAGATGTTTTTCTACATCCATAACTTATTTTCACAGGCAAATATGTAAGTCTCGTCCATCTTCTAGAAGACATGTTGTGTATCGTGCCCCATGTGGCCGACGACTGCGTAGTATTGAAGAAGTGGATAAGTATCTGCTGACGACGGACTCAAACCTGACCATTGACCTGTTCAGCTTTGACCAACAGCTGCATGTCACCACTGAATTTGTACCGATCAAGGTAAAGTTTTCTCTTAGTATCAAATACCTTGGAGTTTTCCCAGTTACTATGATCTTCAACAGACAGAACAAAATTGCATGTTCCAACTCTGCCTCTCAGATCACTCAGAAAACAGTTCCTTACAAATGCTTTTTGTGGTCCCAAGGCCTGGAATTCTGTGCTTCAAAACTTAAGTGGTGTGTAGTATTGGAATGTTTCAAAAATGACTGAAAATACACCATTTTACTTGATGGAATGTAACCACGGCTGTTTCTGACTGTTGTCCCGGGACTCCACATAAAATGAAGTATTTTATTTGATCTTCTTTTTGAGTGATGCTTTTCTTTTATCAGGGTTCCCGCACACCCCTGGAATTCCAGAGGTCCCTGGGAAACCCCTCAAATTTTAAATTTTTATAAAAGCCCCTGGAAAACCCTTGGAAAAAGTGAATTATCCAGGCTGGAATAGCCCTGAAATGTATATTTTCAACAAGTGGCTAAGGCATGTATGTCATGTATTTTCTGCAAAAGGACAAAATGTATTACAAGAAATTTGTATTGTATTACAGGAGAGAGCTCCATTGAGTTGGTGGGTAGTTGCCGTTTGTTGTTTTTTTTTCTCTTATATTCCGACCTTTAAGTAGCCCTGGAATTTAACATTTTACCCCTGAAAAACTCGTGGAAAAAAAATTCTTAAAGAGGTGCAGGAACCCTGTTTTATCCCATCCCCAATGCCTCATTTCTAGGGAAACAAACGCTTAGCATGACATCTTGGAATCCGTCCTTACTTTTTGTGCAATCTCATTTTCAAGATCGATAGAGGGAAAAATATGCGTAGCATGATTTTTCTAATCCATGTCATGGTCAAATGCACCCTGTCATCTTTCGTAATCGCTGTTTTGCTGCGGCTCATACCTGCCATTGCTCTGTGTCTGCTTCACCATGCTTACACCTGTTATATCACCTACTCAGCGTGCGCGCCCGTGGCGCCATGTATACGTCTTGATGTGGTCGCTTTGTCCATGGGTGTAGGATTTTACCAATTTTATTCTGCTGGCATCACCAGTTCCTTGCGCTCAGGCGAGCTCAAATATATTGCCATGTGTTATTCATCAGGTGGATTGGTAATGCAGTATAATAGTAAATGATGCATCAGATGTCGTAAAATGCACAAGGCCACTGATTTTACTCAGGCGGGGCATTGAGAGAGGAGGTTACGATAGGGAGAAAGAGCAAACAGGTTACCCACATGGAGGTACCGTAACATGTGTGGCCACAATTTTTGCTTTGTTTCCAGGATACTTGGATCACCCTGACAGCAGGAAAACTGTTTAACGATATTGATTCCATGTCATTTGCTGTATGTTCTAGACCTTCTGTGACATCAAGGATTTGTCCTACGGCAAAGAGAACTACCCTATCTCCTGTGTCAATGGTATAGATCGTCACTATCCAGACTATGTGGAATATTCTGTCCAACGAATCCCAACCAAAGGGGTGGATCTAAATTTAGATCCAGACTTCCTGGCATGCTGTGACTGTACAGACAATTGCAGGGTAAGACTTTGTGGGATGTATTTATAGTATCTGCAGGATTCCTACGTAACAGTGGAGTACCAGGGATCCTTGGCAAAGTCCTGCAAATAGTGGATTAGCCCTGGAAAAGCCTTGACATAGGTTTTAAAAACAAACATGTCAAAAGTAAGGGAAAAAATGTAGTTTTTGTTTTTCTTTCATTTTCTTACATTCAAGTAGCCGTGGAATTTAACATTTCAGTCTTGGAAAAACCCTTGAAAAACATTGTCAGTGTTCTGTAAGATATTTTCTTATCGTTCATTCAGGGCAAAATAAAGGAATATTAACAATTCTTTAGAAACACAGGTGGTAAAAAGCAGTTTTTCAGTGACGTCTGACATAGTTTAGAGCACCCTGCAATGATGGTGGAGTCAAAATGTGGCAAAAAGACAAAGTTGTAGGTCGCAAAACCTCACATAAAGAATTATACCAAAAACGATACAATAAAACACAAAGGAAAAGGGAAGACCACTTTGCCATATTTTGAGTTTGCTTCAAGTGTGCCTGTGTCCGAACAAAATTTCTGTAGTTTTTATAAACATTTAAGCATACGCTGTTTGCAAAACTTAAGGGATTGTAGTGTCAGTAATGACATTATATATTGCTGTGCATAGGTTTCATGATGCCGATTATTGTACTTTTAGAATTTATAACACTGTTGATGTTTTGCAGGACCGCAGCAAATGTCTGTGTCAACAGATGACGGTTCAGAACACGTCATGGACAGGAGAAGTGGATCCTGAAGCAGGCTACCATCACAGACGACTTCCCGAGCCACTGTTTACTGGGTGAGCATTAGGCACTAATCCTGTAGGCTGATGTCTCTTTATGGGAAGTTGATTAACTTTCTTGCTACCACAGAGCCGATATATCGGCCCTACTGTTTCATGCTAAAATTAGTGCAAGGCGGAGATCGTGGCCGTCATTTTCTGGTATGTTTTGCACTTATGATTTTATACTATTTCCTACTGTTTTTTTTACCAGATAATCCATTATTTTGGTGGTCAGAGCGGTTGGGCATGGTTGTGAAAGGGTTAAACTAAGTTATATCATAATTCCTGCTCACGGTAGCAGGAGACCTGCCGACTGTGTATTTTTTAACATTACTGCCCTGTTGTTTGGGGCGGTTGGCAAGGACAGGAGGAATCATTTGTTTGACAAATCAGAACTTCCCACCATTTTAATAAGCTATTACTAGTTTTGCAATATTTCATATTTTCATGCTAAGACCAGTCTGGAAGTCACGTTTTAGGGTGGAGAATAATGATGATGAAAGAATACGTCATAGACCAGCAACCAATCCCAAGCAGGCAAAATCCCTATCCTTTCGTTCAAAATGCTAGTTTTGTGATGACCGATTTCTCATTCTCTATTCCACTCCTCTAACACTCCTCTAGCATGCAAAAACCATTGTTTTGTTCAGCTCATCAGCAGTCAGTGTGATTTCTAGCATTCACTGCATAAATGATTTTATTCCGCTGTTTAGTGATATGTGATATTTTGAAATTTAAAAAAAATTTTCTTTTCCCTTTTGTATTCCCATTTTCAAATCAGAATTATAGAGTGTAATTCTCGCTGTAAATGTGACAAGAGATGTTCCAACAGAGTGGCACAGCAGGGGCTCAACATGAGACTGCAGGTCTTCAAAACAGAGAAAAAGTAAGTCTGTGTGTAATTGTGGAAACAGGTGAAGACTTACTGTGAGGGATTCTTTAAAATTATTCTCAAATATCGATCTGGCTTCACAGTGGACCTTGAAAAACAAATGACAGGTTTTTTTTTTGGTTTTTTTTAAAATGTGAAACACCCACCTAGCATCTTTGTAAAACCTGGATCAGAAGGCCCCCCCCCCCCCCCCCCCCCTGTTTTATGTATAAAATATGAAATATGAAAAAAAAAACAACACCGAAGAAGGAAACAAAATACAGGAATACACGTGACCATCCTCACGCACTCCATCTTTATGATATAATAATGGTCTAGGTGCAAGGTGGTCTAGAGGCAAGGTGCTCGCCTCTCATGCCAAGGGTCCCGGGTTCAAAACCCGGGCAGTGCAGGCATGTTGGAAATTGGATTTTTCTCATATTTTCAAGTCCCTGATCCTATTGGGGGGTAGGATCGAGTACCTAGTCTTCTCGGATAAGGATGAAAAAATTCGGAGGGCCCGTGTGCACGTTGCGCACGTTAAAGATACCTTGGCAGTTGGAAATCGTAAAGAGCAGGCCGAAAGGCCGCTGCCCGGGCAAAATTGAAAATTGAAATTAATAGATTAAAATTTATCCATAATTCCCCCCCCCGCCAGAATTTATTATTCATTATTAAATATATATTGTTATTAATAAATATTCAAAATATTATTCGAGTTGTGTGTTGTGTGAACTGCTGTGGGTTGTGAGCTGTTGTGAGTTGTGAACTGCGCCTAACAGGCTGCGTTGCAATTTGCTCTGAGATAGAGAGAGAGAGTGAGCGAGACAGGGAGAGAGAAAGAAGCAGTGCAGTGTGTTGAGCGCCTCGCAGGCAGCTCCATTCTGCTCTGTGGTTGACATGTTGTTTCTGTAAAGCGCCTAGGGCTCTTCAATGGGGATTGGCGCTATATAAATGTACTTATATTATTATTATTATTATTATAATAATTTACATATTTTACTCTGACATTCCAGAGATATATTTGGTAACCTTGAAAACTGACAGTTGAACCTTGAAAAATCATGAATGAACACATGAGAGTTGGATGTGAACTTTGTTATGTCGTAGTGCTAGTTCTTGTTGGTTCTAGCCTCAGTTTCTGAAAAACTTTAGATGTTTTAATACGTAGAAGAATATGAAACAAATGCACTTTTTTGACACTCGTTTAAAGTACTGTGTGGCACTTATCAAGCTGTTTCTCAGTTCCAATGTATTCCAACTCTTTATCAACCCAACTAAGCCACAGATGTTTAACGTCAACTGTCTCAGCTGTGCAAAAAGTGGAATTGGAACAAACAACAGCTAAAGTTGTGATATGCTATTGCAGGAATAAGATCAGCATTGATCACAAGCAATATTACAGTACACCATGTCAATGTAGATGCATTCAGTGAGAAGTTGCGATGTGTCTGCTTGTCATTTTCTATCAGTAATTCTGTTACTGTATTGTTTTAAGTGAACCCTAAGCTTTACTGGAGATTTTTGGCAATTTTATGTTTGTTTCAGATATTAGTTCTGTGTAGTTTAAAGTCTTTTTTTTACTTGTTTGTTTTGAAACTATGCACAGGTTTCCTGCACAGCCCTGGAATTCCTGATAGATCTTCATGAGGAAAAAAAATAATGTAGTAAAATTGAAAGAGAAATAAAAAACAAACAAAAAATTCCAAAAAATTATTCAGGACTTTGTAACAAATACCGTCCTTCTTTTTTTCTTTCTCCATATTTTATTTTTGTTCCAAGTTTTTGCTGTGATCTCACAGATTTTCTTTGTTTTTTTGTTGAGAACATTTTTTACATTTTTCTTTCTCCATATTTTATTTTTGTTCCAAGTTTTTGCTGTGAATCTCACAGATTTTCTTTGTTTTTTTGTTGAGAACATTTTTACATTTTTCTTTCTCCATATTTTATTTTTGTTCCAAGTTTTGCTGTGAATCTCACAGATTTTCTTTGTTTTTTTTGTTGAAAACATTTTTACATTTTTCTTTCTCCATATTTTATTTTTGTTCCAAGTTTTGCTGTGAATCTCACAGATTTTCTTTGTTTTTTTGTTGAGAACATTTTTACATTTTTCTTTCTCCATATTTTATTTTTGTTCCAAGTTTTGCTGTGAATCTCACAGATTTTCTTTGTTTTTTTGTTGAGAACATTTTTTACATTTTTCTTTCTCCATCACACAGAGGCTGGGGTCTGAGGTGCCTTGATGACATAGCAAAGGGCAGTTTCATTTGTATTTACGCAGGTCAACTCTTGACAGATAAAAATGCCAACGAGGTGAGTGCGCAATTGATCCATCAACATGTATTTTTACCATTGAATGTCCAGAGTTTAGGTGATGGCTGAGCTCTTCTGTGTAGGCTGTTGTTCTAAGTACGTACGGTCCCCAAGTGTTTTGTGCTAGGGGTGTGTGCGTATACACACCTATCCCTAACCCCATCCTTATCTTCAACCCTAAATCATATCAGATCCCTAACCCGCCCCCCCCCCCTCACCCTTTCATAAAAAAAACGAGGAAGAAAGAAATTGTGAAAGAATAATTAATGAAGGCTGTTAGGAGTATTTCAGGAGGAGCTCTCTTGCTCTGGAGTCTCAAAAGACTATCAAATGCATACCTCTAGTGCAAAAAACTTGGGAAACATTGCAATGAGTTTGGAGGGGAGGGGGGTGTCTGAACCTGAAATCCAGTGTGAGCAAATGAAGAAGAAAAGGCAAGAAACTAATGTATGTCACTGAATGGTTGTGGGATGGCAGAGGTGTAATCCACCACTGCCTCATAAGCCATGTAGAAGTGTCAAAACTGCAGGGAGGGAGGGTTTCTTGCCTAGTGTGCATGCTGCAAAGCCACATTTGGCATCGTGTTTTCAATTGTTCCTGGCAATGAGGCTTCTTGATGCTGGAAAACAGGGATATGCCTGTCTGTAGAAGATACTTTTATTCCTTCCTTGTGAAAACAAAAATATTCTAACTGCAGTCTACTTCTTTTGATAGGTTATCAAAGTTTTTGTTTGTAAACACAGCTTTTCAAGTATTTGTACAATTTTATCTGGGAGATAAAAGTGATATCATGGCCATAGTTTCTGATGGTGCATTGGGTCAAACAGCATCAGGCATGACGCCTTGACCATGTCATAGCTAATGGTGCATTGAGTGACCATGTCATAGCTGATGGTGCACTGAATGACCATGTTATAGCTGATGGTGCACCGAATGACCATGTCATAGCTGATGGTGCACTGGGTCAAACAGCATCAGGCATGGCGCCTTGACCATGTCATAGTTAATGGTGCACTGAGTGACCATGTCATAGTTAATGGTGCATTGAGTGACCATGTCGTAGCTGATGGTGCACTGAGTGACTATGTCATAGCTGATGGCATACTGAGTCAAACAGCATCAGGCATGGCGCCTTGACCATGTCATAGTTAATGGTGCACTGAGTGACCCTGCCATAGCTGATGGTGCACTGAGTGACCATGTCATAGCTGATGGTGCACTGGGTCAAACAGCGTTAGGCATGATATCTTGACCATGTCCTAGTTAATGGTGCACTGTCATAGCTGATGGTGCACTGGGTCAAACAGCATTAGGCATGATGTCTTGACCATGTCCTAGTTAATGGTGCACTGTCATAGCTGATGGTGCACTGGGTCAAATAGCATCAGGCATGACGCCATGGCCAAGTCTTAAAAGACAGTCAGACATAAATGTCTTACAGTAATTCTCATAGGCCACCATCAGAGTTGACCACTCCACCACTGTGGACTAGTTGTGCTGAATGTTTGTATTACAGGATGGCAAGCAGTACGGTGATGAGTACCTGGCCGAGTTAGATTTCATGGAGGTTGTGGAGAGACAGAAAGAAGGCTATGAGAGTGATGTGGAGGACATGTCTTTATCCGAGGATGAGAGTGACGCCAACTACAAAGAATCTGAGAATGATAGGTAAAACATGTCTGTCTGTACGTCCACTGTGGTTATTGGCACGGGTTGGGAGCAACAATTTTTCTTGTCCCATTAGTTTTTCTGAAAGTAGTACTGGGTTCTTGCTGCATCCTTAAATTCAAGGAATCTCTGAATTCAGCCCCAGGGAGAAGTGTCCTTGAACAGTTCTTGAATTTGAAAAAAATGTTCTTGAAAAATGGCTGCCAGGCGACCTAATCTCGAGAATGCCAGTCCTGAGTGATATGGGTCAGGTTTTGTCTTTCAGCAGTAACTGCCAGGAACACATGGCGATTGGACCAGTAGGAGACCAAATACATGCTAGTTGTAGACAAGAAGTAAAGAAATTGTGCCAAATTATGATAACTACCCACATAATAGCCTTGAACTTTGAAAAATATCCTCGAAGACTTCTTAAAATTAGACATAAGTCTTGGGCAGGAACACAGACATTTTTAATTTGCTGTCACAATTTATCACATGCACAGAGAACGTATTACCTGTACTGTGAGTTTTTACCATGAGCAAAATCAACTTTGATTCTCTCAGCAACAGTTATTTGAATTTGTTTGAAATTTTGCAAAGACTGATATTACACACTACGACTAATCCTTATGGAACTGATATTGTATTTATTTGTGAGACTGTCACTGATTTTGAATTTGTTTCTTTGGGCTTCTGTAATCTGATGAAATTATGACCATGAAAACCCAATATTTCTATAGTAGTAACCTAATTGTAGGAAACACCATCAGAACAGGAAAGCGATTGATAAATAACTTGGTGTACAACATTCCAAACACTGAACTTTCCATATGTAGATCATTTTTTAGTGTTTATCATAGTCTAGGGCTGTAGAAATGTTTGTGTAATATTAATTACTGTGTCTTTCAAAGTGTAAAAAAACTAATTCAAATCAGGCTGCAGTCTCTAACTAATCACAAATCTATTCCATAAGGTTTGGTATGAAACATGACCTTTGGCAAAATTTGTGACCTGCTCCCCCTGTAAATGTCACAGTGACATTCATTCCCAAACACTCATGCCAAGAATTGTAGCAATAATGTAAGTTATTTAAATAGGTTGAAATGGCAAGATATAAATCAGCTGGGAATTCAGCTTTTCCCTCTCATGCTCATACAGGGTGACATTTTTTTCAGCTATTATTTTGATGAGTGAAATGATCCTATCTGTTTTCAGCGACTACACACAGGACGGCAGTCCCACCATTGGAGAAACCAGAAGGTAAGGGGGAACAAATGGAAGAAAGAAAGATGGGTAGAAATGTCCTCCTTATGGCTGACCTCACAGAGATTTTTATCCACCCCCAGTTTGTGTAACATTCATGGACCACGATGTACTCTTAAAAATACAAAATATCCAAGGCCTGTCAAATGGTTTCAGATGAGGATTTTCCATGTCCTGTCTATGAAGGAAGGTTTTGTTGCTGTTACACCAACGTAGCGTTAGCGAGCTGTTGGACTGGCCCTTGAAGCAGTAGGTAGGGGATGGCACTATCTTACATAGCAATCTGTAGGTCAGCAGTGAACACAATAATTTCTCCGTTTGACTTTGTCATTCCACTACTGTCTCCTCACAACAGTCTGAAAGGCTAGTTTAACCAGGATCCAACAGCTAATGATGTCATCCTGTGTATGATGAATCAGGGAATCACCGAGACTGTGGTTTGGAAATAACATATGTCATCTCATTCAGCAGAGAAACCCTACACACTAGAAGATAATACACCACTCAGACAAACTTTACTCTGATTAGCCACATCCTCACCATTCCCACAGACTGTAGTAATTCAAACATTTGAACAATTGATTTTTATGTATCTGTTCAACTACATTCAAATCTGCAACGAGTGATCTTGGTTCTCGACTCCTACACCGAAAAGTAATCGAATAGCAAACTTTCAAAAAGTCGTCACTAGATCAGTTGTGCTAAAATATAATAGTTTTTGCTTCTCCTGAAAAGTAGTCAAAAACGGTCAGTACAGTCTTAGGGAATGGTGCCGATAAGATCTGTCAGTTAGTCATACAACCAGGGGGGGAGAGGGTAAAGATAAACCTGTTGGGCAAATGCGTTTTTGAAAAAAAAAAAAAAGAAATATTTCAAATTTTGCAAACATTTTTCAGGATGAAACTGAATAGCATGTAGATCTGAAATCTTTACAAAAAAATAGACAGACAGTGCCATTTATCAGCAATACTCCAAGTTGTCCATCCTACAGATGACGATTTGTTTCATCATGGAAGAGAAACTGAGAATTGTCTGAAAAGTGTAAATATGGAGTAAGGAAGAATTGCTTGAAGGTCCAAGCTGAATGACTTCAGCACTGTGGGATAGCTCAGCGATGGGAATCCTTCGGAAATTTCCTGATTAATCTTTTTTTTTATTCCTGAAGGGGGCAGAATTTCCTCTCTTTTTCTTTCTCTTTTCTTCTAAATCCGTGACAAAATCATTTACTAAGGAAAGTTTTATTCTTATTAGTAAGTACTGTTTTAGTGCTGTTCAATATTATGTTTAGGGGGGGGGGGGGCATCTGTAGGGGTGGTTTTTGTGTTGTGGTTGGCAGTGATGTATTCTATCAAAAGTTGTGGAGATTTTTCAGTCAGTAATTGCCATCCCTGGTAGTTCGCGAAATATCATAAAAACCACAGAAAAACTGTGGGGTCGCAGCAGGGCTATAAGCAATGTCAAAATTGGGCAAAAAGAAAAGGTTGTATGTTGCAAAGCCCCGCGTTTGCTTTGTATTGTTTGGGTTTTATTTCTCACGCAGGGCTTTGCAACATACAATCTTTTCATCCCTGATAGTTTCAGTTTTCATTTTCCTTTGCAAAATTTATAATGGCTTCATGAAAGGTCAACCAGAATGCATAAAAATGAAAAAGCAGTAAATTAACTTCGACTCATATGTTACATTCACTAGAATGGTTTATTGAAGGAACTCAAAACTCAGAAACAAAAGAAAACATTGTTTTCATATTATAAATGCATGTTTTATTCACATGAAATGCAATGTTACTACAAAGACAAACATGCCGAATAACACTGAAGTTTTTTGTCAGTGAAAAATTCCATGTGTTCATTTTTGTTACGAAGGGGGGTCTTCTCAATGATGGTATTATGACTGCATTTAAATCGAGAGGTATTTAATATCTAATCTTTCGTACCATGCCACACTAAGAACAATCTGAATAAGTTTCATAAACAGACCTGCAGGGCCACAATTTTAATTACATTAATTACCCTAACAATTTTGTCTAGATCTATTATATAGTAAAGACAACATCAGCAGCATCAAATCTAAATTCAATAATACGTCACTAGAAGTCTACTCTAGATTCCTATAATATTATGATACTTCTGACTCACTAACAATTTAAGTACTAATTATATATCTCTCAGATCTGGTCTGCCTACTATATGTCAATCAATATACTAATATGGTCTCTGGCGACAATGTCATCTCAGCTATTTGTGCCTAACACTTATAATGAATCGAGCCCATCAATACAAACTGACGTAGTTAACTCTAGAGATCTACTCTAGGATGGGCTGGCAATTCCCAGCCTCATCCAGACAAATGAATCACAATTCACAGATGTGTATGCCATACATTCATACTAGTTGCAAGTCTATATATATCTTTATCTTGCATTCCTGGGTAGCACTCCTAGTATATGCGACAATCCTGTCCTACTGGATAACTGTTATGTTCAGCTCCTCGTTCATTGTTGAGTCGTCAATAGACAAACACTTACGATTATTCCCTGGTGTTAGAAACCAGGGAACGATGGACAATAGCAGTGGGCATATCTCATTCAAGCATATGGATTCATCTCAAATGTCCATAGTGGACTAGACATGAAGTCTTACAAAACTGATTCTTCAGGCAGAATCGTGCCGACGCCTGCACAGATTGGAGTTTTCTGTATGGAGTGCTGGACATAGGTATGGCTACACTTTTATACTGTGTAGCCACCTGCAAACTACCGTCCAAATCTCTAGATTTGATTGGTGCATCCATGCGAGCTCATCTCGCAGTATTAATATATTCTACGTGGGAGTTGGTCACGGCCTTGTACTAAAACAGACAAGGTCAATTTAAAATGTCAAAACAATTACTGAAATCTTTAAACCCTCGTGCTTTCTGCATTTTATGTACGAATTTCTGAACGCGACTAAGCGTCTTAAACTATCTATCCTTATTCGCCCCTTCTCTTCCCTTCTAAGTGTTCATCAAAATCACGGGGTCGAGCACGGCTCTGTCACTCCTAGCTATACATTTATTCTATCTCGCCCCACTTTCTTTCCATCTCTAAAACAAAAGTGTTTCAAACAAACTGCCCACGAGAACAACTCAAGGACAAATTACGCTGGTTAGAATTAACAAGTCGTGAAAATTTACTCACTGAACGTCGTGACCTAGCACGGCATTTAGAAGACATTGTGTTCGTGACACATCCCCCACCCCAGTGGAAATTTTAAGGCAAAAATTTACACGATAAGATCTAAGAAACTCCAAAGTTATTGTGGTGGGGCTTAAGTACTAGCTTAGAAAAGTCAGCATGTCAGGTCAGAAAATCTGCTACTGGTAACATGTAATCCAGTACAACCTGTTTCATGAACTGGTACGCTAGCATGGTATCAGTGGGCGTGCACCTGTCGGTGCAAACGGCCAGGGCGGAGGAGGTTTCATCTAACCCAACGGCCACATGCTAGGGCACAATGTGACCCTCAGTACTTGAGTCCTTCATATTGGTCCCCGGTAGCGGTGTGGTCATAGGCTTGTTTGCCTAAATCACAGACGAAGAATTGAGCAAACTTCCCGGACGCAGCTTCGAAGCTGGCGGCAGCAGGCCAGTGGTTGATTGATAGGGCAGATGGCAATATACCGTCACTCTGGCCTGGATATCGTGACACAGAGCATCCACCAGTATTGGTGTTCTTTGGTTTGGGTCTTTCACCCTAGTCAGTTGGGACTGCGAGGCTGTGGAGTAGCCTACAGGCAGCCGGTCAGGCAATATGACTGTCCCTCTGGCATCCTCCTGCACCTGGATACATTTCCAGTCGTCTTGACCCTGTCTTGCCACTTGGATAAGTTGTGTCCAGGCGAGAGAGTGAGTCTGATGTTTGCGCAGCTCTTTCTCACTAAAAACAAATTCTTTGCGCCAGTCTTAACACTCACCTCGTCTTCTTTCATCTTTGTCTCGTCTTCTTTCCTCTCAAAATTCCAACGGCGATGGGCGAGTGCGGTGGCAGCAGGTTTGGATAGACTGGAAGCTGTTAGCACAGACCTACACGTTGGTGGCTGTGGGCTATGGTCGCTTCATCGTCGATTGAAGTGGAGGCGTGAGGAGGCAGCACCCACAGTAGCTGAGCAGCCTTATTTAAGGATAGCACTGCTCACCTCAACTGAGGAAGGGGCTAGAAAAGGTGCCCTAAAGAAAGCCCACTTCACATCACCCTGACTGGTATACCGCGACCAGTGGGGATCCCTTTTTGCGGTCGAAACAAAAAGAAATTCAGCTTACTCAGGCTAGGAGCCTGGAATATACGCACACTACAGGACAACTCAAACAACCCGGAAAGACGCACTGCACTTATTGCCATTGAGCTCAGCAGGTACAACCTGGACATAGTGGCACTCAGTGAGACCAGACTCCCTGATAGTGGCCAACTCAAAGAGCTCAGTGGTGGATACACCTTCTTCTGGAAAGGCAAGGGTGCAGTCGAACCGAGACAGCATGGTGTTGGGTTTGCAATTAAAAATGACCTTGTCAGAAACTTGCAGTCCATGCCAATTGAAATAAATGACAGGCTAATGACACTCAGGATCCCAGTTGGGAAAAGCCAGTCAGCCACCCTCATTAGCGCATATGCGCCCACCATGACAAACCCAGATGAAGCCAAAGACAAGTTCTATTCTGATCTAGAATCTGTCATATGCTCTGTCCCGGCAGCTGATAAGCTGATTCTCTTGGGGGACTTCAATGCTAGGGTTGGCTCCGAAATCTCAGCGTGGCCAAATGTTTTGGGCCCTCATGGAGTTGGTTCATGCAATAACAATGGGTTGCGCTTACTTACTTTGTGCGCTGAATTTGGCCTGTTCATTACCAACACAAATTTTAGTCTCCCCGTGAGAAACAGAACGTCATGGATGCATCCCCGCTCAAAGCATTGGCATCTCATAGACTATGTCATTGTGAGGAAGACTGACAGAAAGGATGTCCTTGTAACAAAGGCGATGTGTGGTGCCGAGTGTGGAACTGACCATAGACTCATTGTTTGCAAGCTCAGACTAACATTGAGGCGCAATAGACGCCCTCAAGGGAAAGCGCCACCTAAACGCCTAAATGTTTCAAAACTCTGCTCAGCTGAGAAACAGAGCGAGCTCTCATCAGAACTCTCCTCAAAATTGGATTGCGTGGCTTTTGACCCTGAGAACATTGAACAGAGCTGGACTGACCTAAATACGACTGTACACTCTTGCGCCAGCAGCACAGTTGGTTTTCCTGTCCGCAAGCACCAGGACTGGTTCAATGATAATGATAATGAAATCAAAGTGCTCATCAAAGAAAAAAATAGTCTCATCCAAGCTCACTGCAGTGACCCCTCTTCCACAGCAAAAGCTGATGCACTGCGTGCATGTAAGGGTGTACTCCAGAAGAAGCTGAGGAAAATGAAAAATGACTGGCTTGAAGAGCGAGTAAGAGAAACTCAGAAATATGCCGACACAAACAACACTAGAAAGTTCTTTGAGAGCCTCCGAGCTGTGTTTGGACCATCCCGCTCTGGCACTACGCCACTTCTTGCGTCAGATGGTTCAACACGCATTGTTGAATTGAATGCCATAATTCAGCGTTGGGCAGAACATTTCGGAGGTGTGCTAAATCGGCCATCAAATATAAATACTGAGTCCATTGACCGCCTCCCTCAGACTCCTATTAATGCAGCTCTTGCCAAGCCATTCACAGCAAATGAGACCCGAACTGCCACAAATCAGATGTCCTTTAACAAATCACCAGGTGTGGATTCAATTCCTGCTGAGGTGTATGCCTTCGGCGGAGAAAAGCTTATTGAAAGGTTGACCGAGTTGTTCAATCATATGTTGAAAGCAGGGAAGCTGCCACAGGACTTCAAAGATGCTTCAATCATCCATCTGTACAAAAACAAAGGGGACAGCCAAGTCTGTGACAACCATCGGGGAATCTCTCTACTTTCAATTGCTGGCAAAATATTGGCAAGAATGCTTCTGAATCGCCTTCTTGATCACCTCTCGTCAAATGACTTGCTTCCCGAGAGCCAATGTGGCTTTCGTAAAGAGAGGGGAACGGCGGATATGATTTTTGCTGCCAGACAGATTCAGGAAAAATGCATGGAACAAAATAAAGCGCTGTATATCACATTTGTTGACCTCACAAAAGCATTTGACACAGTGTGTCGTGAAGGCCTCTGGAAAATCTTGGCGAAGTTTGGGTGTCCACCCGAATTCATCACAATAGTGCGCCAGTTTCATGATGGCATGCAAGCTGCAGTCAAAAGCAACGGCAGTGTTTCAGAGCCCTTTGCTGTCACAAATGGGGTAAAACAGGGTTGTGTCTTAGCCCCAACTCTGTTCAGCATCATGTTCTCTGCAATGCTACAAGAAGCCTTTAGCTCTCCTCCTCAAGGGGTAAGCATCAAGTACCGAACTGATGGCAGTCTATTCAACCTCAGGAGACTTCAGGCAAAAACCAAAACCAAAAGTACTCAAGTCTGTGATCTACTATTTGCTGATGATTGTGCACTTCTGGCACACGATGAGGATAGCATGCAAAACTATTCCTCGTGTTGATACTGAAATTCTCTCAAGAATCAGCAAAGCCAGCTCTGCATTTGGCAGGCTTCGAAAGAGAGTGTGGGATGTTGCCGGCATTCGCACAGACACTAAGCTGAAAGTGTACAATGCTGTGGTCCTTCCCACCCTACTCTATGGGGCTGAAACCTGGACAGTGTACCAATCGCATGCCAGAAAGCTAAATCACTTTCATCTGGCCTGCCTTAGAAAGATCCTAAGGATCAAATGGCAGGATAAAATTCCAGACACTGAGGTCCTCAATCGTGCCAAGGAATTGAGCATCTTCTGCCACCTGAAAAAAATTCAGCTACGTTGGGCAGGACATGTTGTCAGAATGCCCGACTCCAGACTCCTTAAGCAAATCTTCTTCTCTGAGCTCTCCAATGGAACGAGGAATGTTGGGGCCCCAAAGAGACGTTACAAAGACACTGTCAAGCAATCACTGAAGGCCTTTGCCATTGATGTGAGTGAGTGGGAAAAGCTCTCGCTTGATCGTGCAAATTGGAGGGCGGCCCTTACCAGAGGCAACAAAGCATGGGAAGCTGACAGAGTCCAGCAGGCTATCAAAAAAAGAGAACGGCGCAAGAAAAGGCCCAGTGGTACTGAACCAACGGAGCAGTCTTGTCATTTATGCGGAAGGGTCTGCAGGGCAAAAATAGGACTTATCAGTCACATGAGAAGCCATAAGTCATGAAAGAACAGTCTTTCTATTCTGTCCTCTGTGTCCTTTAGTTCTCTTTATTGTCCATGTGTTGAAATTCTCAACAATTTCTGTTCTTTATTCCTCTGGTGTTGTTAAGGTCATCATCATACCTGATGGACGAACTATTATTATTAGAAAAGTCAGCACTAAGATGGAAAAAAAAATTTAACTAAGAACGTGCATAGTGGATGGACACAAAATACAATTATTGATGCACCGTTCTGTAGAATCTAATCTATGGAAATATATTGTTACTTCATCCAATGATACTTCTCATGAACATTTATAATAATAATAACTATGTCACTGTATACTGCTGAATTAAAGTATAACTATATTCACACAGTCACTCGTCATTGAAGAAAAATGCTCAGACTTATTTAGTCAACATACATTGATATATGAATGCACATTTAAAAACAGTATATTATGAAGTAAAATATTGTGGTATCCAATGGCAGCAGTAGCTCTGGTAGCTTGGTTTGCCATGTCTCCATCTCATTGACCCGCTGACAAGGGCGTCAGGTTTGTCAGAAGTTCAGGTCACAGTCCGGAATGACGCTGGTGGAAAGAGGATATTCACAAGAAAGGATGTAAAAATTGTTCATAAAGTAGTGAACAAGATAATGTGAATCCATCCACCGTCCAGAATTGAGGGGGAAAAGTACAATCCAACCCCAATACAAGACAGACTCTTTAATAGGTAAACTAAATTAGACGGGACAAAACATCAGCTTGGGAATTGTCACCGCCAGGGATAGCCCGGATAACAAACCGGTATTCCTGGAGTGCAAGACTCCATCTCGTTAATCGAGCATTTTTAGCCCTGTTGGATTTCAGGAATAACAACGGACGATGGTCCGTTTCAATTATAAACTCGGACATGAGTAGATATCGCGAAAATGCGTTTACAGCAAAAATGATAGCGAGGCACTCTCGCTCGATAATTGCATATCGGCATTCCCTATCGAGCAACTTGCGGCTGGCGTATAGACACGGCCGCAAGGTATCGTCTCGTTCCTGCAATAACACAGCTCCTATTATCTTGTCCGACGCATCAGTGCAGACAATAAATATTTGGTTTATATCTGGCAGTATGAGAATGGGGGAAGTCGAAAACAATCGTTGAACGGTTCGAAGTGTATCAGCACATTCGGTTGTCCATTTCACTTTATTAGGAAAATTCTTTCTTGTGAGGTCCGACAACGGAGCTGTAAGCGAAGAAAAATTTGGAATGAACTTTCTATAATAATTAAGAAAGCCCAATAAACTACGAACTTCTTTCTTAGTTCGACGGGCTTGGAGCTTTAAAATGGTAGTTATCTTCTTGTCATCAGGGGTCTGAACGCCATGGGCAATGGACTAGTTCTAAATCTCTCATTCGCGCAAGGCTTAGTCACGTGATCAAGGAATAACATTGTAAGAAATGGCGGAGCTGGCGTATGTTTCAATACAAACTGAGCCGCTGTTTGTAAAAGATTTCGCCTTTACTAGAATGTGTGTGTGCATGAGAAAACCCACAATAAGTCGGCAACATGACATTTTAAGTTCTGTACATATAATAAAACACAAGACATTTCTGATAAATTGAATTCAGTGACCCCCCTAAAACAAGATTTTGAGAAAACGGCATTTAATCTTATAAGTGGCAATAGCTAATTGACCAAGTAATATTGGAGTGGTTGTTGTTAGGAGACCGTAGTCTAATTATAAAGCCATTATAGAGATCATAGTGAGTAGTGTTCACTGCTCATCTAGTTTACCCTGTAACATGCCATGGTCCCCTAAACAACAGCCAAGTTGGAAGTTTGTGTCGGACCCATAATTATTTTCACTTCAAAGCCGTTTTTCTCAAAATCAGCTCTGCCGACTTATTGTGGGTTTTCTCATGCACACTCACATATTAGAATACACAACATTATTAAATTATGCGCATGGCATTGACAACAATTATACTGCGACCATCATCAAGGGTCAGAAACTTTTTAAAGAGAACTTTTGTGACAAACATCGGCTTCAGTCGAGCAGCAACCGATGCCTTCCTCATCAGGGCAAGGGTGAAAGCAGAGATGAGAAAGTCGGTCAACTATCATGTAACATGCCGCATCAAACATGAAGGAGAGGTAAGAAAGGAAAGTTGTTTCTTTAAGCTTTGACTGTGTAGATCAATAGATCTAATCTAGATCTAGATGCAGTACATGTAAACAACGGGAGTGCTTCCTGCATCACGTGACCGCTTTTAGATTTAGAACCAGTCCATTGTATGGCCCAGAAAATTAATTTCATTGTATCCTAAAAATACTTTACTGGGTTTCGCCGTAAGGCCAGCTCGACGAAGAGCAATAAAAACTTGACGTAGGGCTGCGAGGTGGCCCGACCAATCGGCTTCATAAATACAAATGTCGTCAAAATACGACAACACGGAATTTATATTCTGGAACAATATTGTCATCATACGCGCGAAAGTCGCGGGGGCTGTAACTAATCCAAAAGGCATATAGCGCCACTGCATAAGACCCAACGGGGTCTGAAAAGCGGTATATTGCTTGCTATTCTCAAGGGGAATTTGCCAATAGCCCTTGGAAAGGTCAATTTTATAAAAAAAATCGTTGCCCTCGCTAACTGCGCAAAAAGATTCTCCTGGTTGGGAATGGTTCAGCGTCATATATCGTAACCTCATTAAGTTTACGATAGTCAATACAAAAACGCACTGTATCATCTTTTTTTTTCACTAAGACGATGGGTGAGTTATATGGGCTCGTCGATCGCTCTATCACTCCCAGGTGAAACATGTTACGTACCTCGGTTATTATAGTCTCCTGTGCGTGCAGCGGACGCGGGTACGGTTTAACAAAGACGGGTATATCCGTCTTTAATCTTGTAACATGCTGTACCAATGAAGTATTACCTGGTAGATCAGTAAAGACCGTAGTAAACTCGTTAAGCAAATCTGTTACATCTTGTCTTTGCGACGCAGACAGATCTGGATTTATATGTACATCAGAGACATTTTCAGAAGATTGCAATGCGGGGATTGAATGATCTATCTTAATAGGATCATCATCGTCAACTGAAACTAAGGCCGCATTGGCCTGCGCAACTACATTTCGGCGATTATTCTGACGATTATCCTCGTCGGACAGGTACTGCTTTAACATATTTATATGGAACACTTTGTCCTGTCCCCGAATCTTTATAAGATAATTTACTCGAGAAAGTCTCTTTAGGACTTTAAAAGGTGCCTTCCATGTAAGCAGGAGTTTATTTTTCGTCTCCGGAAGGAGAACAAGAGTTTGGTCTCCGACGGACAAGGTTCGCAATCGGCTACCCTGATCACGATATGCTTTATAACTACTCGCGTGCGCACTCGAAGATTTTTGTGCGAGCTGACATGCATTAAGAATTCGATGTCGCAAGTCTACAACGTATTGATATGCGGACCGCGTATCGTTGTCGTCGGTGTCTGATCCGGCGAATAAATCCCGGAGTATGGCCATTGGACCACGCGGCTTGCGACCATACAATAATTCGAAGGGGGAAAAACCCGTCGATGCATTCGGTAGTTCTCGGTATGCAAAGAGAATAGCGGGGAGCTGTCGATCCCAATCACTCGGCTTCTCGGCCGATACCCGCGCAAGCATAGCTTTCATGGTAGCATTCCATCGTTCACAGCAGCCATTAAACTGTGGGTGGTATGGAGATGTCAATCTTTGTTTAATCCCTACCAATTCCAAGACTTTCTTAAAAAGTTCAGAGGTAAACTGTGGACCTCTGTCCGATAAAATTTCAACCGGAAATCCAACACGCGAAAAAACAGTAATAAGGGCTTCAGCCACATGATCGGTTGAAATGTCTTTTAGTGGAATGGCCTCTGGCCAACGGGTTGCGTAGTCAATGACAGAAAGTATGAAGCGATGTCCTCTGTCTGACTTGTGTAGAGGGCCAACTATATCCACGGCAATGCGCTCAAATGGTCTGGAGACCATTGGCATCTCCTGCAGAGGAGCTCGCGATGCTCTCCCTTTAGGAGTACGTTTCTGACATACGTCACATGTTGATACGAACCGGTTTACATCTGCGTAAATGCTGGGCCAAAAAAATTGCGATAGTATTCGAGACTTAGTTCTGGCCTTTCCTTGGTGACTCGCCAAGGAAGTGTCATGCGCGAGACGAAGAATGTCGCGACGAAAAGATCTGGGTACTACAAGTTGCATAACAGTCTCTCGCTTATTCCGAAAATTACGATATAATAAGTCATCTTTAATAAGAAACTTAGAGGTATCCGGCGCTGTAGGATCAACTTTAGTAAACAAAGGTTTCAATGTGGGGTCTGAGTGTTGTTCATCATAGAATGCAGTAGAAGTTATGTTTAATTCAATAGTAGGGTTACTCAATGCACTCTCTGGTCGTCGACTCGATTGTAGGCGTGTTGTCGCACAAGCAACACTCTCATCCTCAGTCCAAATTTCCAAGTTACCGATAGGAAACTTTCTTACTTGAGGTACATTCCCTATGATTAAATCAGCCACCGGATTAGGCAGTACACATGCGGTAACAATACCTGTGAGAAAAGGTGTATCAATATAAACTTCCGCAAGACGGAATCGCTCTACAGATCCGCCAAAAGTAATACAAGTTACATCCTTATCCAAAAATTGTGTTGGACGGACTAGTGACTGCCGAACGCCGATAGTCGTGCATCCGGAGTCACGTAGAACGGAAGCGCGAATAGCGTTAACGCGGCCCTGGTAAAATGTTAATTCACCCAGTTCATGTAGGGCCGACATGACTGGAATAGCCTTTGATTGCCATGACGATGCAATGTGACCCGCATCCTCATAAGGTGTAGATTGTACAGAGCAGGCATTTGCCGCTTCCATTTTAACGGTACAAAATCTTTGTATGTGGCCGAACCCATTACACCTGAAGCACATAATACGTTGTCTATCGTTTCCACGATAAGGTCGACCTTGCGGTCTATCATAATCATTATTATTATTAAAATGCACTCGCCGGGGCGATCCCTGAAGCCGGTTATATTGATGGCTTGGATAGTTGCCACGATAATACGGGCGAGGCTCGTAAAAAGAATGTCTCTGGTATCCTCAAAGCGGGGATAAATTACTGCGATTCGGAAAATCCCGCGGTGTAAGAAATGAAGTGGGGGTCACAAGGGACTCCAGCTCTAATTTCTTTAACGTTATCTCACGTTTCCTTTGTTCCCTCTCCACAGCCTCTTTTTCTCTTTCTCTTTGTTCCTTTTCTCTCTCTCTTCTTTTTCTCTTTCTCTTTCTCTTTGTTCCTTTTCTCTCTCTCTTTCTTCTTTTTCTCTTTGCCTTACACGTTCTTCTAACCGATCCTCCCGGTCTCGGTCCTTCTGTATTTGTCGTTCGCACCACGAGGCGCGTTCTTCTTCTGGTATACCCAGGGCCTTGGCAGATTCAATGTATTTGAGGAAATCGGCCATAATGTTAATTAAAATCTGTTACTCGTATAGATTCGTATAGAATCAAAACACTGGCACGCTAGTGTGTGCACAATTAGTAAGTTTTTACCTACTGTTACGGTATACCGCGGTATCAATTATATTATCTCTAACAGTCACTCTATCTCAATATTAATCCAGTGTCCTATGTTACCACTGCTTCGCGAAAAGAACGTTCTATCTCTCTCTGTAAATTGCAGGCAGTGTCACTTCCACTGCAAAAATTTTATCTCTCTCTCTCTGAATATGAATACTAGTAAGGCAGTGCCGTCTATTCGTTAATTCCACTGCAATAAAATATATACGTATCGCCTTCAATGCGACAAATCAGTGTCTTAAGTTACCACTCTCAAAATTTATGTCTCTCTCAACGCGACGAACCAGTGTCCTCTGTTATCACTGTCAAAAATGTATCGCTCTCTCAACGCGACGAATCGAAAATATATCTCTCTCTCAACGCGACAGATTTGGAATATCTCTCTCTCTCTTCTCAACACGCGCACACGCAGTGTCCTCTGTTACCACTGCAAAAATATTCTCTCTCTATATTCGACGTGAAATTAGCACGTGAACAAAAATTTTGTATCTCTCTCTCTCACATATCAATACCAGATTACAATTCAACGTGGTTTTAGCACGTGAAACACCTCAGGCATATATTGTAAACATAGCAATGTCAATATAATAGTTTAAAGTTTATAAGGAAGGGAAAAAAAAACCACTAAACAGGACGCTAGACTCACAAGCAAGACGAACGATAACAGACCCTACAAGTCCTAACTTATGTTACAGAAAGGTTAAGAAAAAGACAGGAGAGACATCTTCCTAAAGAAATGTGAGGAAGTAAGAGAAACGCCACAATCTATACAAATAAACGGGTCCCTGTAGAACTATTCACAGTGAAGCAAATCCCCCCGAGTTATCAATAGCCACCAATGCACTCTAATATCATTCGAAATGGCAAAGAGGATATGCTAAACTATGATCCCATCCAACCTCCCGCACCTAAACTAATGAACATGCAAAAAGAGAAAAAGCCTGGAAATACCGAGGAAGGAAAGTACCTTAACCTCCACAAAACTGACAATCAGATGGTTCACTTAACTTTTACTAGAGGAATTCAGATGGTGATGTCCTCAATCCATAGCTCGTTCCAAGTCCAAAAAGTGTCGTATTTCTGTCACAGGTAGATATCTAAGGTGAATGGTGTCCCTCGCCGGTGTCGTCGGGTCAATGGGATGATCAGCTCGTTATATGAAATTGAAGCAAAATGTGATATTAATATAAATTGAATATAACCTATCTGTCTCTTAATCTAAAGTAAAAAGGACCTGAAATCACAATGTTATAACAGTACAATATGAAATAGCTAACTAATATGCAATTGATAGATCTAAGGGTAAGTCTTTCAATAGGTTTTAAGAATAATGTATATAAATGGCATGGCAAGATAAAGGTTCTTTAGGGGGTCCCTCTCCAGTGTTACGAAGGGGGGTCTTCTCAATGATGGTATTATGACTGCATTTAAATCGAGAGGTATTTAATATCTAATCTTTCGTACCATGCCATACACTAAGAACAATCTGAATAAGTTTCATAAACAGACCTGCAGGGCCACAAATTTAATTACATTAATTACCCTAACAATTTTGTCTAGATCTATTATATAGTAAAGACAACACCAGCAGCATCAAATCTAAATTCAATAATACGTCACTAGAATTCTACTCTAGATTCCTATAATATTATTATACTTCTGACTCACTAACAATTTAAGGGGAGGAGCGGCTCAAACTATTGACCACTGGGACTTCTAGATCTAGACAAAATTGGGAAATAATTTCAATTCTCAATTTCTCCATAACTAGCAGACACATTGCCCCCAAATTTTGCACATATGTACTTGGATGTATGTTCTTTGATATTACAATGGCCAATTTGGGTTATTTGTGATATTTTTTGCGAGCTAGAGCAATTAGAAAGCCCTTAGGGCTCTTTGGTTTTAATGCATTTTCACAATTTCAGTTCTTAATTTCTCCATAACTAGCGAACAGATTGCCTTCAAAATTTGCACACGTGCCATTGAATATATATACCTTGATGTTACAACGGCCGATTTGGGTCATATGTGATATTTTTTCAGACAGAGTAATTTGAAAACTGTGTTGTCAGATAAAAATGAAACCTACTACTTCAACGTTGGAATATGACCAATTGGATAAATTTATTGGAAATATGGCGTTGTAACTCTCTTTGCATACCTATTCTTAACTTGTATGCAAAATTTGAGCTCATTGCAGCCGATGGTTTTCACAGAATTATTAATTTAAAAATGTAATGAAAATTCAATATGGCCGCCGTTACCATAGCAACCGCAAAGTTAAAAAAAAAATTTGAATACATTTTTCAAATCACATTTTCATTCTGATTCATTACCACAAATTTTATGGAAATTTATTAACAACTAGGGAAAATAGAAGTTTTACCTGCTCCTCCCCTTAAGTACTAATTATATATATCTCAGATCTGGTCTGCCTACTATATGTCAATCAATACACTAATATGGTCTCTGGCGACAATGTCATCTCAGCTATTTGTGCCTAACGCTTATAATGAATCGAGCCCGTCAATACAAACTGACGTAGTTAACTCTAGAGATCTACTCTAGGATGGGCTGGCAATTCCCAGCCTCATCCAGACAAATGAATCACAATTCACAGATGTGTATGCCATACATTCATACTAGTTGCAAGTCTATATATATCTTTATCTTGCATTCCTGGGTAGCACTCCTAGTATATGCGACAATCCTGTCCTACTGGATAACTGTTATGTTCAGCTCCTCGTTCATTGTTGAGTCGTCAATAGACAAACACTTACGATTATTCCCTGGTGTTAGAAACCAGGGAACGATGGACAATAGCAGTGGGCATATCTCATTCAAGCATATGGATTCATCTCAAATGTCTATAGTGGACCAGACATGAAGTCTTACAAAACTGATTCTTCAGGCAGAATCGTGCCGACGCCTGCACAGATTGGAGTTTTCTGTATGGAGTGCTGGACATAGGTATGGCTACACTTTTATACTGTGTAGCCACCTGCAAACTACCGTCCAAATCTCTAGATTTGATTGGTGCATCCATGCGAGCTCATCTCGCAGTATTAATATATTCTACGTGGGAGTTGGTCACGGCCTTGTACTAAAACAGACAAGGTCAATTTAAAATGTCAAAACAATTACTGAAATCTTTAAACCCTCGTGCTTTCTGCATTTTATGTACGAATTTCTGAACGCGACTAAGCGTCTTAAACTATCTATCCTTATTCGCCCCTTCTCTTCCCTTCTAAGTGTTCATCAAAATCACGGGGTCGAGCACGGCTCTGTCACTCCTAGCTATACATTTATTCTATCTCGCCCCATTTTCTTTCCATCTCTAAAACAAAAGTGTTTCAAACAAACTGCCCACGAGAACAACTCAAGGACAAATTACGCTGGTTAGAATTAACAAGTCGTGAAAATTTACTCACTGAACGTCGTGACCTAGCACTGCATTTAGAAGACATTGTGTTCGTGACAATTTTGATCATTTAAAAATTTCCAGGGAATAATTTTGTCTTGTCTTTATGTTGGTCGTGGATGGATTTAAAATATTTATGATACATTTGTGTGTGTTTTGCAGGAGCTTAAGAAAGGCCAAGATCCGCCAGTCTGATGGTGTGCAGTCTGGTAATGAGGAACAAGAGACAGCAGCTCAGTATGAACACATTACATTTGAAGACCTAATAAATTTATTTGCAAACCATGATTTTCATATACACCCACTTCCCCCCTCCTCCTTACAAGCTGGTTTTAGCCCCGTCTCTGCAAAACCAAAATTTGAAATGAGCTGCAATCACAAACTATGAGAAATCAGCCATTGTGTTGTAAGAGAGGAGTTGTGGAACTTCCAAACTTTAAACATCAGTCTTGTTATATTTACGACTTTGTGACAATGGCAGATCTGCCATTGATAGGTTTATGAAACAAGCATTCTGATTGGCTACAAGACCATGATACCACTAGTCAGAGCTTGTTCACTGTAGAATAATTAGGCCAATCATGTCCTATTGTCTTCTAAGGGTTAAAAGAATTGTCCAACAGACAGATTCACTTACATCTCTCTTATCATCTATGTGTTAAACTCCCACTGCAAGACTTGAGTTTAAGTCCACTCAAAAGTGATTTTGGTTCACAAATAAACACCAGGCAGACTATAACAGAATAACTGCAGTACCAACAAGTCATTATTCCTACATTGTATTTCTATAATCATTTGTTGTACAAGGGAAAATTCTTCTAACTGGGTTGACATCTTACAGCTGGCGCTGTACTAGAAAAAAGTTTATAGGTCATTGTGTTTTTGATCATAAAGTCTGGATATTTTGGCCAGGTTGGATCAAAGCAAAACTTTCTTCTGACATTTGTTTGTTTCATGTTTACTGTAGCAGAGCGGAATGTCCAATGTCATACTTTGGATCTTTGCACATCAGTTTCTATGAAGCTTACAGTTACAGGCAAGAATTGACACTTGTGGACAGGTAGCATGTTTTATTTAATGCCCAGTTTGAGTTTCTGGTTGCTTGAAGACAAAAAAAGTTCTGGTACAAAGCTTGGAAAAAAGAAATACACTCAGCTCACCTGGCCAAGTGATGCCCTGTTCCTGGATGTAAAGTTTGGCTCTTGCAGTGAGTTACACTTGTTGACAGTGCAACCAAACTTTGTTGGTATTGTTTGAAGGCGCGGACAAGAAAAATTATATTCCATTGTGACTTGACAGGAAACCTGAACAGCAGCGACAACCTCCTGCATCAACTAATGAAGCTCAGCCAATAGATATCTCTGATGATGAACCAGGTGAAGATAGCTGTGAGAAAGATGAGGACATGAGTACCAAGAAAGATGGAGATGGGCCAGTTACAGGCTCTGTCACAGAGGCCCAGAGCGGTAAGGATGTGCCTTTGCTATTTATAGGCAGATATTTGACGCAGTGTGAAAAGCGGTACCTCATATTGTCAAGAGAACCATTTTGACTTGTAAAACATAGTGCTTAAAAATGTGTAAGTTTTCTGTTTGAGTGAGCTGCATTAACCTTTTCCCATTGCAGGGATACGCCTTTCACATGCCCACTGTATGTTCTTTCTTTACAGTGGCCATTGCTTGTGTATGCACTATTTTGGGGTGGTTTAGAAATTTCATACAAAATCTTCTGATAAAGCTAGATTTGTATTTGGTTTCATTGGAAAATTTATTCACTGAAGAATAATGACAATCTTATGTTTACAAACAAAAAAACAAAACCAGTCAGTATGTGCTATGAATCCGTGTGTTATCCCAGCTGGTGCAGGTGCCACAAACAGGTGTGGGAGTGGCTGCACCTCCTGGGTGACCCGTGTATCAATGTGTTGTGATGTGAAAACATTAACACAACATGGAACATTGAGGTTTTTTTTCGCTTTTTTTTGTAAACTTTACAAGAATTTAATAGATAATTTTTCCTCCAGTCTTTGCAAAAATTGTTTGAAATTCCCACTGATTGATGTGTCATCAATTGCAAAATCAAATGACAGCATCCTGTTGAAAGCATCCGGTGGTGGCTGCAGTAAGATACCAACAATCTGACATATGTGCTCCATGAAATTCTTTGGTGTTCACAGATTTTTCAAAATTTGGAATTTTGGTTGGGAGTTTTTGGGTCAAAAACTTTGATATGAAATTTGTGAAACTGAGAAGAGAGACCTGCCAGCTGTATTGTATTGTACTGGGTTATATTGCATGAAATGTCTCAGTCATGAATATGATAACAGTGATACTGTAATAAAAGAAATGAACAGTTTAAAAAATGATTAAACCAAAACTATAGGATGCTGACATTCACCATGCATGTCGAAGTGTGGCAAAAGGAAAAAGTTGTGTGTAGCAAAGCTTTGTGTTAGAAACAATACAGATTCCTGCTGCAGTTTTTCCCCGAAGAAACTTTTAACTGAAGCTTGATTTGTCTTTCCTTTTCCTTTGCCTTTTGTTATATTTTTTCTGTATTATTTCTTATGTGAGCCTTTGCTACACACAACTTTTCCCTTTGCCACGTTCTCTTTGATTCAAGCCTTTGCTGCGAGCCCACAGATTTTTTGTGTTTTTTAAATATAATATTTCATCTATCAGCATGCATGACGTTGTAGAGAGTAGATTCTAGAGAAATTATTGAAGTTTTAGACAAGATAACATAAGCAATGTCCTGTGTTTGGCAATGTGTAAGCCTGGTGGTTGATGCAGCACTGGATGTTCAACTGTCTGTGGGCAGTCAGGCTGAGTGAGAGAGTGAAGCAAGTTATCTGCAAATGCTATAGAGGAGGTGCTTGCATGACTTGAGCAGAATGATTTCTGTTTCTGTGTGTACGAAGGCAAATTAGAACAAATTTTGGTAAATCAAAACTCCTTTTCCACAGCACAACACCCCTCCCTTCCCTCTCGCTTCACCCCCCAGTCACCATCTTACCTGTACAAACAAGTGTGATGACATCATCCAACCCTCCACATATGACTTTGACAATCTGGACATCTCATCACTGGGAATTCTTTGTGTGAAAATCATGTATACCACAATTTATGTAATATACAGATGAGACCCAGAGGAAAGATTAATACATGAATACATAATGATGAAGAAAAGCATTATTTTACACCCCATGGTATTTCCTATTTGTCAGGCGCTCTCTGGAAATGGTCCACATGTCGTGCTCAGGTGGACAGGGACCTCCTGGTCCTATTGCAGTTTTCCGCATAAATAGATTCCTCAATCATTTCTTTATGCCTGATCAAAACGATTTGAATGAATTCCATCTATAATTTATAAATGGTTGTTTGTTTTTTTCTGATCCAAACTAATGGTTTTTTGAAATTTACCTGGACTATAAATGTGTTTTTCTCAAAAGCAACTTTTTCTACCTTGCCACCTTGAAATAGCCATAACTTGGTCAATTTTCAACATTTTTACATGAAGTAAAGTGCATTCTTCTCCAGACAGTTTGTACTTTCACAGTGTTCCCTTTGCTCGAAAAAAATGGCACTGTGGACCATTTCCCTGGAGCGCCTCACATTTTGGTTTGTGTCCACACAAATCTGTTTTTCCGTCTTATGGGTTACATACACAATTTGACCAGCCAGCTGATGATATTTGCTCTGTTGCTGATGAAACATCATGATCATTTTTTTTACCTGCCCCAGTGGGTTTGAAGAACTGTGCTCATGGTCAAATGTTTCTTCTCTGTGGACAGCTGTAAGCAAGGACAAGTCAAAACCAAGAGCTAAGAAAAGCACTGGAGGGTCAAGGTTCAATCTGTCCAGTTCCTTTAAAATGAGCCAAGAACCAATCTCTGACAGAGGTGAGTACTGCAGTAGACAGCAGTCATAATTGTAATCTTACATAAATAACTTTTACATTCCAAACTCTTGACAGTACAATCTTATATAACTGATTTACTTTAAATATTTTAGTTATTACGCCTGTGGAATTTCTGGAAAATCTATCAAATTTGTTTCCAACTATCAGTATAACATATTTTGACTGAATATGTTGACTTCATGCATATCTGAAGAAGGTGCTATGTCTGCAGATCCATGAAAAAATTATTTTCTAATGTGGACCTGCAACACATCTTGTCTTTTCTAAGAGCGGCTAACATTTACAACTTGATTAACTTTTATGCTCGTTTACAAAACTTTTTTTTTTTCCAGATCTATACAAAACAACGTTTGAGAACTTTACCATGTGATAAAATTAGATATACATGTGTTTAATTCTATTGTTAAACTTGAAAGCTGTGAATATGAAACATAAATAAAGAATGTGCGCCCAAATAGACTGAGAAGGGCACAAAATGGCCGTTATCTTGCCGATACGCCGTAAAACTCAAACTCAAACTGTGATTGGAGATTTCATGTATGGAAAATGTACGGAATTTGAAAAATTGGGTCAGAACCACGGAAAAGCTACGAAATTTTGAAAAATTACAGTCATCAAGAGTAGAGGTTTCTATTATTGACATGATGTGTTGTCTGTAAGTCTTTTCTAACATGTAAAGTACCACAATCAGCAAGAGTTACTTTCCTTTAAATAACACGGTAAATTAAGGAAATGCTTAACAATGAAAGTGCTGATTTGAAAAGATTACCTCAGTGCAAGTTATGAAGAAAGAACATTCAAATTTTCAACATATACCAACGAGTGGACAAGACATCACATGACACAGTCCCTGTTGCAGTTTGGTCACATGACCCAGCCAGCTAAATTGCATATCAATTGAGTAAGAGTGAAAACACACGGTGCAGACGGAAAAAAAAAATTCCTGTGGGGTACATTGTGTTTCATATTAGCTGACTTATCCAGTGATGCATGCTCTTTCATTGGCAACTGGTCACATGAATTAAGATGTTACTTATTAATAAAATGATATGTGACCAAAACCTCCAGCAAATTTGTAACAGTGTGAAACATAAAAATGATTAAGTTTAGAACTTTGATAGTATGTTTATGTTTTTTCTCATTGATGCATTTATTCTGATTAGATTTAGATCTGCTTGTCGTCAATAGTTGTCACTGATCTCTTCCTTTCTTCTGAACTATCGCTATATATCCAGATAAAAGTCTAGAATTAGCTGTTCCTACTATGCAGTGTGGCGTAGCCCATCCCACCCCTTAAAGATTTCTAGATCATGTATTGTTAGTACCCATTAACTTCCATATATCACTGTCAATAGAGCAAGAATCACATTATCAACTTTTTCAGTCTCTATAACCTCATGCTGATGGCTTAACTAACGACAATCTGAACCAACAGATATCCCAGATTCAGGGATAGATTCTTATTTTGGAAAAATTTTTTTCAAAAAATTGTTTATTATAATATTCCCCCCAAAAAAGCAAATGATAATGATGAAAAAATTCTATCACTAAACCAGTTTGAAGTGAGGGGGAATGACGACCTTTTTTGACTGCCTGCCTTTTGTGGGTTACGGTGATCAGTTAGAAAAGCCCACTCGTGCAGGCACAATATTGCACCCGTAGTTGTAGAGCCAGATTTTTTAGCGGCGTGATATTGCGCTTAAAGCGTTGCAGTATGTCTTAATCATCATTTCAAGGATTGAAATAATGTGCTTTTTCATAGATAAGACTACAGACAAGAAAGAGAGAGCTCCGACCAGGTCTTTCTTCAAGGATGACACTGAGTGCTATATCATGGACGCCAAGTCAATGGGTAATCTTGGAAGATATCTTAATGTAAGTTCTGACTTTTCATGACATATATACAGGGTAGGAGACCGCAGCCCATTCCCCGCATGCATTTCATTTTGCGGTAGTTTTATGAAATCATAACTTCTGATAGACGGAAATGTTTTTAACACAGCTTGTATCAGTGAAAAGAACAGACGCAAGCACTAGTGGGAGATAAACTTTGGCCTACATGATCTGCTCAGACAAGGATAACAAGGGCTGCCAAACCATGTAGCAAAAAGTAAACCACAGGAGAAGGCAGTGTGTGACTGTCATGTTACTCATGGTTGTATGCTGGAGGGTGGACAACAGTTGATCACTGCATTGTGTAAACATCCATAAAACCTGTTGAAATAAGAGAATTTCTTATGGCATTTTTTTGGTTGTTTTTTTTTTCCATATTCTTGGCCAAAATTTAACATCTTTAACACTTTGACTCCCCGGCGGAATTTTACGGTTGGACCCCAGGTAAATTTGCAACAAACGAAATTCCGCATATGACTTTCTAAATCATACACAGGTTTGTTGTGGATAGAGCTAGTCTACACAATACACATATCAATTTGTTGGAAATTGAATGCAGAATAAGGGAAAAGGATTGACAGAATGATTTAGCCCACTTTTGATATACAAACAGAACCGTAAAGTGAAATGAAAAATTCAAGAACAGATTTTCACACCTAAATTTTTCAACTTGCCCCACGCTCATACCGCTACTATGTATCCCTATCCATTCAACTTTTGAAATAATAACAGTAATCCCATCATGAATTCACCATCCAAATTTCATGAAGATATCTCCCAAACTTTTTGAGTTAAGATCCAAATCATATCACAGATATGGCGACATATTTCACGATGTCACAACACAAAAATATTTTTAAAAAAACAACAAAAAACATCGATTTCAACGCGCCATTCACTGTTTACGTTTCGCAGAAGGAACAGGAAAGCCAACATCGCGCATGCATGAAAGTGTACTTAGTTGCAACAGTTGGTAGCTTCGTAAATTAAATTTTTAATTCCGAGCTGGAAAATCCGGCTTAGGGTCCGACTTCGTCGGCGGCTTGAGCCGGAAAATCCGGCTTAGGGGAGTCAAAGAGTTAAATGGCAGTGTCTCCTGGCCTGAACCCTACTCGAGTGAGGCCTGAACAGCCAAAAGCAAAGACTGACAAATTCCTTCAGACTTAGGCCAAAAACAGAATGTACCTGTTACGTCATTGCCCTATCCATGCTGCATCTATTAATGTAAGAATCATTCAAAAATGCCAAGCTATTATCCTGAAAATAAAACTTTCTGTAAGTGTAAAGGCCTAATTCATTCATAGACGTAGGCCATTTTGGTTCTGGGGTTGTTTCAGCCAACGTGGATGATGGCCACTTTTACCTAAAGCCATTTTGGCCTAAGTCTGACTGCATTGTAAGAGAATAGATAAGTTTTTTTCGATTTTCTCAGAAGTGCAAAAAATGACTTAGGCCAAAAGGTCAGCACCATGACGACTTACATGCTCACCAACACACCTGCATTTTGACTGTTCCCACACGTTCGTCCTGGGGTCTCGCCCACACCATGCTTTTATAGTGGACTAGCTGAAGTCTCCGGCCCTGCCCGGGATAAATCGGTTTGAATATTGGTTTCAGTTCTGGGTGGTTATTATGGACCTGCTTCATCTGGCCTGTTCCTATTTGTTTATTTTATTTTTGTTTGTTTGTTTTTAAATGTCTTACGGCTCTGCCTCTGTGAGTTGACACCCTGCGCATCCCTACAACAGCATGATTTGCGCACGGGTTGGTGTGTTTGATAGTGAACACTGTCACAAATCCCAGACTGGGAGATGCAATATTATTAACAGGACAACAATCACGAACGAACAAGTATACACTTAACAGAACAACTCATCAGACTCACACATTTATTATACATAAATACAAGATAAGAATAACAGTGCAATTGCAGGCATTATATTATATTACTTAAGTTACTGCCGTCCCACGGCCTTATTCCCACATGCACTCTTCCTCGGGTCCACAACCCGGTAGTTACTTTCTAAAGACACTTCGGTCTCAGCTTCTCCTCTCCATGTCTTACTAGCAAGCACCTTAATAATTCACTGGCACCGCCGTCTTAACATTCCAATAACACCTCAACATGGCAATAGCACATTAGCATTTCAAATAGTACATCCACATCAAAGATACATCCCTGTCTGTGGCCAGACTGCCACGACTCATGTGCATCTACTGTCCTGCACCGACAGCTCACTCTCGGCCTATGTGTGGCCTTCGGCCCTATGCTGGCCTATCCCTTGTGCTCACCGACGCGGCTCTTCGGCCCGTCCCCGACACCTACAAGAATAACATTACATTGGTATAATAATGCCATACCACTTCTATTCACTTCACCCCTCTTTACATCTCATGAAGCGTACACACAATAGTTCACATTTCACTCACCACATCTTACGGTAACACACCTCCACCATAGTACACACTACTCACTCGCGCTACAAATCCATGAACTCAACTTTCATCTATCGCTCATGGCGCACATTGCTATATACAGTATCAAGGACTTCCACATTCCTCACGTATACTTATTTACATCATGGTCATAGACAAATATAATACATCAATCATAATTATCAATCAACGTTCCACCTACCAGTCATCACTGGAAAAAACACTTTCATTAGTCTTCCGACTGCTCCCCTCTGTTCGCCCGCTGGCTCTTACTAGCGTCCGTTCTCTTTGGACTATCTCTGTGCAGTGAACTGGTAAACACACTGATCTCACCCCGTTTAATCCTTACTCACCCCCTTTCACGGTTTTCCCTACTTGTCTGCCGTGAGCCCTTCTTACTATACACCCGCTCTGTAGCAATCCCCTTAATTGCACTTACTCCACTCGTGACAAACACATCGCAGGAAGTGATAACGAAACCTTAAAATGGCGAACCATGACTCGAAATAGATCTAAATTATGGCGAAACAATAAATTTCCAATAAAAAAAACTACACCGATTTGAGGCTTCTATTAAAAACTGTGCACTCTTACAACCATTCTGATGCACCATATAAAATTTGAAGTCTGAGTGTTGAGTGGTTCAGAAGCCTTTTGCAATGAAAAATCTCAAGTCCACAAATATATATAGTATAAATTTCATTCCATTGCAGGGTTTTAGTTAAGATGTTATCTTGTTGATACACACTTATGTGTATGTCCTGGGGTCTTGGAGATACATGTGCCACATCCCTAAAGTGGATTTTATTGTTATATCTCTTCTGGGTTCTGACAGACACCATAACTTGTACTTGTACAGAAGGATAAATGCTCATCAATTGTTCTTTAGAAAAGTGGTGTGGGTTAGACACCATGATGTTGGTATGTCATGCGTAGTTTTGAGCAAGGTATGGCAAAGGTTAAGTGACTGTTGTTTACAAAACTCTTTGTGTCTTTTATATAACTGAACACTTCATTTTCTTTACCTTGCTTCTTTTTGTTTTTTGAGTTTGTTTTATGAATTTTGTGCTGTCATTTTAATCAATGTTTCCTATGAAACTGTACACACCCACCCACACTCACACACATACACATTACAGCCGAGCATGTGCAGTTGCAACGTGTTTTTGGGCATGGCAGCAGAGTATGTGCACACACACACCAAAATTGACTGTAATCCAAAAAGAAGAATGGAAAAGCTTAGGCAAACAAAACATTCGGCCTTGGAACTTACAGTGAAAGATGAAATAAAAATTCAAAAGTTGGTAGGAGCACAAGTTTCTGTGACATCAGATGAAACACAGCCATTGTCCCATGCTTGTCAGTGTCATGTCTGCACATGTAATGAATAACTTCATATCTTTGATTTGATCATTTACAGCATAGCTGCAACCCCAACGTGTTTGTGCAGAACATTTTTGTGGATTCTCACGACTTGCGTTTTCCCTGGGTCTCTTTCTTTGCTGGACAGTAAGTGGACAGATTGCTTTTCATATTGGTTTGTTTCTGTGGCAATGGTTTTTTCCTATAAATTGATCAGTGAAAAGGATGTACCCAGGGTTTCTGCAACCTTTTTAAAGTCAAGGACTCCAGGAGAAATCCATCAATTTCAAAAATGCCTTCTTAAAATATGCTTCAATTCTAGATTAATCTCTTTGAATGTCCTCGAAAAAATAGCCAGATGAGGACACCCCAACCCCCCATCCAATGTCATAGCAATTTCAGGATTGTAAATGTCTCAGTATGTGTGGAAATGTCCACAGTAGCTCAGTGACAAACACAAATCAGATGCAGACAAAATTTGGTGAAATGGAGGGGCAGGTTTTTGGGCATTCATTTATTCATGAAATGATCCATCTAAATGTCCCTGAAGTGATAATTTTTGATGGAAAATAGACACCATTTTCTCCTGATCTGCTTTATGGATAATTGTCACACTTTTTTGACACCATTGGTATTTTTCTGTTCCTGCTTGTATTCTCAGTGGTCAGTACTTGTATTCTCAGTGGTCAGTGCTTGTTGTATTGTCAGTGGTCAGTACTTGTATTGTCAGTGGTCAGTGCTTGTTGTATTGTCAGTGGTCAGTACTTGTATTGTCAGTGGTCAGTGCTTGTTGTGTTGTCAGTGGTCAGTGCTTGTATTGTCAGTGGTCAGTGCTTGTGTGGTCAGTGCTTGTTGTATTGTCAGTGGACAGTGCTTGTTGTATTGTCAGTGGTCAGTGCTTGTTGTATTGTCAGTGGTCAGTGCTTGTATTGTTAGTGGTCAGTGCTTTGTTGTCAGTGGTCAGTGCTTGTGTTGTTAGTGGTCAGTGCTTGTATTGTCAGTGGTCAGTGCTTGTTGTATTGTCAGTGGTCAGTGCTTGTATTGTCAGTGGTCAGTGCTTGTTGTATTGTCAGTGGTCAGTACTTGTTGTATTGTCAGTGGTCAGTGCTTGTATTGTCAGTGGTGAGTGCTTGTATTGTCAGTGGTCAGTGCTTGTTGTATTGTCAGTGGTCAGTACTTGTATTGTCAGTGGCCAGTGCTTGTATTGTCAGTGGTCAGTGCTTGTATTGTCAGTGGTCAATGCTTGTTGTATTTTCAGTGGTCAGTGCTTGTGTTGTCAGTGGTCAGTGCTTGTTGTATTGTCAGTGGTCAGTGCTAGTTGTATTGTCAGTGGTCAGTGCATGTGTTGTCAGTGGTCAGTGCTTGTATTGTCAGTGGTCAGTGCTTGTTGTATTGTCAGTGGTCAGTGCTTGTGTTGTCAGTGGTTAGTGCTTGTGTTGTCAGTGATCAGTGCTTGTGTTGTCAGTGGTCAGTGTTTTGTTGTCAGTGGTCAGTGCTTGTATTGTCAATGGTCAGTGCTTGTATTGTCAGTGCTTTCTTCCCTCAGATATATCCGAGCTGGCACGGAGCTGACCTGGGACTATAACTACGAGGTGGGAAGTGTGCCAGACAAGGTTCTCTACTGCTATTGCGGATCTTCCGTTTGCCGTGGCAGACTTTTGTGATTGGAAGCTGGAACAAGATTGACTTAACACAAACATGATGATGAAGGGGATAAGACAGTCATGACCAAAAAGTATGCTTCACTATAGATACTGATCTGGGGAAGATTATCTGTAATATCGAAGGGGATTTACCATCTGTTGTACATGACATTTTGCCAGTTTTGAGGTTTTGTGATGAAAATCGTTCTCTAACTTCTACTTTTGGGTGTCTTTTTTGAGTATTTTTATGATTTTAATTGCCAAGCCTTCTGTACTGAACAAAACCCTGAGTTTACACAACTCTTCAAACTTTCAGTCCTCATTTTCTCGAAAAGACAGAAACCTTTACACTGGACTAGTGTGCTGGGTAATCCAATGGTTAAATTGTAACAGGCAGCAAGGAGTAAAGAGTGTGGGTAATCAACATTTTTTTTACATGTATATCTCTGAATACACTGATGTATGTTTGAGTCGGCCATTAAAGGGTGTGTATGAGTATAGTTAGGTTGTACATGTATTTTGTGAAGCAGAACTCGTTAAGATGTTGGCATATCATTCTCATGTCATTCTCACCTATGTAATCTCTGGTAAAAGTTGAATGTGACGGGCAGCTACGATAGCCAATCCCAACCATTGCATTTGCAGGAAGGCCAGGATCACTAATGTCACAAATTGTTTAAAGGTCAGGAATAAAAACACCCACCATCAGTTGTATGATGATTTGTTGTATGGGAGTAGAACATTTAGACTTTCACAAATTGTTGTCCATCTCACAGACTGACCTGTCCACATGTTTCTCATTTTACAGCAGAGAGTTTCAAAGTCTGGGTGGGTCATTTTTGTTATGCTTGGATGTGGCTCAAATGTTTGTGCTTAGAACTGAAATACTGTTAAAGATATCACTAAGTCATTTATGAGAATATACATCTCATTGCAAGACAAACCCACCAAAAAGAACTACATTTGTGTACACTAGCGCATGGGATGGCCAGTGATATACATGTAGGGCCTACTTGACCTGACAGTAGCTAACTTTGCTATGTTTATTCTCAAGTTCTGGTGTACATTTAGTATTAATGTATCAGGACCCAAACTGAATTGTTCTTGCAAATGTGTTGCTCTCAATGCAGTTCCATCATCCTGCTAACAAATGGTGTATTTTTTATTGAATTTTAAAGAGAACCACAAGCTCTTTGTGTTTCATTTTTTCGTTGGTTGTTTTTTCAAAATGCCAGAATTACAATATGAATGAGGCAAGGACAAAAAAAAAAGAGTCGCAGTTTGGTTTTTAACCTGCCTGTAATTTCTCAGCCTGGCAGCTCCTGGTCATGTTTTTGTGCAAATGTCAAAATGTTTATACCTGTATGAAATTAAACTGTTACTAAATCAAAGTTGTCTTAACTTTATTTCTTTGTATAGTACACCTCGAATCCAACGAACTCGGACTCAAAGAACACCCTGCATTCAACGAACAGAAAGAAATATCCCCGTTGTTTTATTTTCCTTCACTGACTTTATTAAATATCTTTTACCGAATGAACTAATCTCAGACCCACCCTCGGTTCTAACGAACCAGAAGTGTAGGCAAGCTCACAATAAATTGCTTGTCTACCTAGAAATCTAGTTGAAATTCGAAATTCAAAAGGTCTGCTGTCGGCTGACAAGAAATAAATAAGTGTACCGTAGGCTTTATTATGTAATAGGGGTAGGGCAAGGTGTGGACACCACAGGGAGAAAATTATGAACAGAGAGAGAGGGGAGGGGGAAGGGATGGCAGCCGTAGAACAGCCGACGCGTGGGAGAACATGATACGGGATAAAAGAGACAAAGCCGCCTGAACTTGGATAGTGGGTGGGAAGGGTAAAGAGTGGTTGTAGGCCTAGACAAACAATACGGGGCAGAGGGAAGGTTGTGGATAGAGGGGAGATTGGCTTGTGTAGAATTGGCTCCACCGAACTTTGCATCCAACAAACTTTTAAAAATGACCGAATTAGTTCGTTGAGTCCGAGGTGTACTGTATTTGTATCGTGTGGTGAGTTGCTGGTGGCCAATCATGTCAAGACTCCAGAGACATGTATATAATTATATCATATATCGTTGTTCATTGTGGAAACTGGCATATCAACTATTTTCTCACTTTACAAAAAGTGTTTCAAAGTTTAGGTGACTTTTGTTCATTGTTGTCAGATCAAAACTGTCAAATTTACCTCGGTGTTCTTTCATCACAGTCTTGCACAAGATTCAAATTACTTCATGCTGCTGTGTAGTTTGTGCACTTCCAATCATTCTCTTCTAGTTCTAGAAACATGGAAACTAGTAGATAGATAGGCCTCTACATCAGTCGTAAAAGTGAGGTTTCTTACAGACAAGGATATAGTGAAACATTTCAGCTTATAATTTCAAACACTGGAGTGGCTACGTTTACGGCAGATTACGCTCATGGAGTGGCTACGTTTACGGCAGATTACGCTCATGGAGTGGCTACGTTTACGGCAGATTACGCTCATGGAGTGGCTACGTCTACGGCAGATTACGCTCATGGAGTGGCTACGTTTACGGCAGATTACGCTCGTGGAGTGGCTACGTTTACGGCAGATTACGCTCGTGGAGTGGCTACTGTTACGAGGTGGGTCCTCGAGTGTTACGAGTTCAAGGAAGGGTATACTAAATTATAAATTTAGGTGTTCGACTGCATTTTTAATAAATATCGAGAGGTTTTAGAAATTACTCTGCCATACCATGCCACATACACTAATAACAATTTCGAGTACGTTATATCAAGGACCTTGTAGGGCCACAAATTTATTACTTAAAATTCCTAACAATTTCGTCTATCTTACATATTAAAAAGACAACATCAGCAGCATCAAATGAAAATAGTATAATGCATAACTAGAAGTCTCCTCTAGATTCTTAAAGATTAGAAAATCCATATCATTCTGACTCATTCACAGTTTACTTAGTAATCATTTATCTTCAGAAATATGATCTGCCTACTATCTCACAAATAATATTCTTATGTCTCAGACGACAATGTTAACTCAGTTAATTACTTATAAAGGATCAAACCGTCAAGACACACTGACGTAGTTAAAATAGATCTAGATCTGCTCTAGGATGGGCTGGCAATCCCCAGCCTCATCCAGACACATCAATTACAATTTACAAATGTGTATATCAGTCACTCTTTCTAGATCTTAATTGCAAGTAAAACTTTATGGTCTTGCATCCCTTTGGTCGCACTTCTACTGGAAAATTAGGGTCAGATTCACATCATCTCGAATCATGGTGACAACACTTACGATTGGTTCCCTGAAACGATTTCAGGGAACTGGAGAAAATAGCTGTGGATTATTTTCATTGTCTATCCAGGACATAGACATGACGTTAACAGTCTGTTGGTTCTCTCTGGCTGAACCTTGCCGACACCCTCGCAGGATGGAATACGCTGCATGGAGTGATCAAATCTCAAGATGGCTTCGCCTAAATCTTCTGCAAGTCCACGTGACCGCTCAAACTTGATTGGTGCATCCACTCCGAGCTCCGCTCGCAGCGCCAATAGATTCTATTAATAGTAACAGACAAAGTTACTAACTCTATCAAAACCCTTCGCAAAGTCTCTACACCCTAAACGTTTTATGTACGAATTTATTCACTCCTTATTCGCCCCGTCTTTCCCTGTTAAAGTACACCCAAACCACGGGGTTGCAAACTGCATCGTCACTGTTAATTTATCCATTCGTTCTATCTTGCCCCACTTTCTTTCCATCTCTAAGAAAAGCGTTACAAAAACAAACTGTCCACGGGAATAGTTCAAGGACGTTTGGACTGGCCAAAATCAATGATGCCATGAAATAAACAAAACGTGACCCAGCACGGTAATTCAAGTTCTAACCCTGACATATCCCCCACCCCAGTGAAAATTTTAAATAAAATTTACACGATAGGATCCAAGAAATCCCAAAGTTATTGTGGTAGGGGCTTAAGTAGTACTGTAGAAAGATGAGCCTTAAGCTTGAGAAGAAAAATCTAACCAAGAACGTGCATATTGGATGGACAAAAAGCATACAATTATTGATGCCACGTTCTATAGAATTTATTCTATTTAAACATTCTTACTGCACACAATCAAAATTCTCAGAAACATCTATAATAATAATGAGTATATCACTGTATACTGCTGGGTTAAAGTATAACTATTATGAAATAATGAAGCCTTACTGAAGGAATAGGCTTATAACTATATAGTCAACACACACAATTGCTGCTTATATACACATTCACACACAATATATTGTTAATTAAAATACTGTGGTATCCAATGGCAGCAGTAGCTCTGGTAGCTTGGTTTGCCATGTCTCTATCTCATTGACCCGCTGACAAGGGCGTCAGGTTTGCCAGAAGTTCAGGTCACAGTCAGGAATGACGCTGGTGGAAAGAGGATATTCACAAAAAAGGATTGTAAAAATGGTTCATAAAGTAATGAACAAGATAAACGTGAATCCATCCACCGTCTAGAATTGAGGGGGACAAGCACTATCCAACCCCAATACAAGACACAACACTCTTTAATGGGAAATTAAATGAGACGTGACAAAATATCAGCTTGGGAATTGTCACCGCCCGGGATAGACCGGATAACAAACCGGTATTCCTGGAGTGCAAGACTCCACCTCGTTAATCGAGCATTTTTAGCCCTGTTAGTCTTTAAGAATAACAACGGACGATGGTCCGTTTCAATTATAAACTCGGACATGAGTAGATATCTCGAAAATGCGTTTACAGCAAAAATGATAGCGAGGCACTCTCGCTCGATAATTGCATAGCGGCATTCCCTATCTAGCAACTTGCGGCTGGCGTATAGACATGGCCGCAAGGTATCGTCTCGTTCCTGTAATAACACAGCTCCCAATCCCTTGTCCGACGCATCAGTGCGGACAATAAATATTTGGTTTATATCTGGCAGTATGAGAATGGGTGAAGTCGAAAACAATCGTTGAACGGTACGAAGTGTATCAGCACATTCGGTTGTCCATTTCACTTTATTAGGAAAATTCTTTCTTGTGAGGTCCGACAACGGAGCTGTAAGCGAAGAAAAATTTGGAATGAATTTCCTATAATAGTTAAGAAAGCCCAATAAACTACGAACTTCTTTTTTAGTTCGAGGAGGTTGGAGCTTTAAGATGGTAGTTATCTTCTTGTCATCAGGAGTCTGAACGCCGTGGGCAATTGTATGGCCCAGAAAATTAATTTCATTATATCCTAAAAACACCTTACTGGGTTTCGCCGTAAGGCCAGCTCGACGAAGAGCAATAAAAACTTGTCGTAGGGCTGCGAGGTGGCCCGACCAATCGGTTTCATAAATACAAATGTCGTCAAAATACGACAATACGGAATTCATACCCTGGAGCAATATTGTCATCATACGGGCGAAAGTAGCAGGGGCTGTAACTAACCCGAAAGGCATATAGCGCCACTGCATAAGACCCAACGGAGTCTGAAAAGCGGTATATTGCTTGCTATTCTCATCAAGCGGAATTTGCCAATAACCTTTGGAAAGATCAATTTTAGAAAAAATCGTTGCCCTCGCTAACTGAGCAAAAAGATTCTCCTGGTTGGGGATCGGTTCCGCGTCATATATCGTAACCTCATTAAGTTTACGATAATCAATACCAAAACGCACGGTATCATCTTTTTTTTTCACTAAGACGATGGGTGAGTTATATGGACTCGTCGATCGCTCTATCACTCCCAGGTGAAACATGTTACGTACCTCGGTTATTATAGTCTCTTGTGCGTGCAGCGGACGCGGATATGGTTTAACAAAGACGGGTACATCCGTCTTTAATCTTATAACATGCTGTACCAAAGAAGTATTACCTGGTAGATCAGTAAAGACTGTAGTAAACTCGTCAAGCAAATCTCTTAAATCTTGTCTTTGCGATTCAGATAAATCTGGATTTATATTCACATCCGAAGTGTTTTCAGAAGATCGAAGTGCGGGGATTGAATTTTCTATCTTAATAGGATCATCATCGTCAACTGAAACCAAGGCCGCATTGGCCTGTGCAACCACATTTCGGCGATTATTCTGCCGATTATCATCGTCGGACAGGTACTGCTTTAACATATTTATATGGAAGACTTTGTCCTGTCCTCGAATCTTGATAAGATAATTTACTCGAGAAAGTCTGTTTAGAACTTTAAAAGGTCCCTTCCATGTAAGAAAGAGTTTATTTTTCGTTTCCGGAAGGAGAACAAGAGTTTGGTCTCCGACGGCCAAGGTTCGCAATCGGCTACCTTGATCACGATATTGTTTATAAAGACTCGCATGCGCAGCCGAAGATTTCTGTGCGAGCTGACATGCGTTAAGAATTCGATGGCGCAAGTCTACAACGTATTGATATGCAGACCGCGTATCATTGTCGTCGGTGTCTGATCCGGCGAATAAATCATGGAGTATGGCCATTGGACCACGCGGCTTACGACCATACAATAATTCAAAGGGAGAAAAACCCGTCGATGCGTTCGGTAGTTCTCGGTATGCAAAAAGAATAGCCGGGAGTTGTCGATCCCAATCACTGGGTTTGTCGGCGGAAACTCGTGCAAGCATACTTTTCATGGTAGCATTCCAACGTTCACAGCAGCCATTAGACTGTGGGTGATATGGAGATGTCAATCTTTGTTTAATCCCGACCAACTCCAAGACTTTCTTAAAAAGGTCAGAGGTAAACTGTGGACCTCTGTCCGATAAAATTTCAACTGGAAACCCAAGACGCGAAAAAACAGTAATAAGAGCTTCAGCGACATGATCAGCTGAAATGTCTTTTAGCGGAATGGCCTCTGGCCAACGGGTTGCGTAGTCAATGACAGAAAGTATAAAACGATGTCCTCTGTCTGACTTGTGTAGGGGACCAACTATATCTACGGCAACGCGCTCAAATGGTCTGGAAACCATTGGCATCTCCTGCAGAGGAGCTCGCGATGCTCTTCCTTTAGGAGTACGTCTCTGACATACGTCACATGTTGATACGAACCGGTTTACATCTGCGTAAATACTGGGCCAAAAAAATTGCGATAGTATTCGAGACTTAGTTCTGGCCTTTCCCTGGTGACCCGCCAAGGAAGTGTCATGCGCGAGACGAATAATGTCGCGACGAAAAGATCTCGGTACTACAAGTTGCATAATGGCCTCTCGCTTATTCCGAAAATTACGATATAATAAGTCGTCTTTAATAAGAAACTTAGAGGTATCCGGTGCGGTAGGATCAACCTTAGCAAACAAATGTTTCAATGTGGGATCTGAATGTTGCTCATCATGAAATGCACTAGACGTTATGTTCACTTCAATAGTAGGATTACTCAATGGACTGTCTGCTCGTCGACTCGATTGTAGGCGTGTTGTCGCACAAGCAATACTCTCATCCTCAGTCCAAATTTCCAAGTTACCGATAGGAAACTTATTTACTTGAGGTACATTCCCTATGATTATATCAGCCACTGGATTAGGTAGTACACATGCAGTAACAATACCTGTGAGAAAAGGTGTATCAATATAAACTTCTGCAAGACGGAATCGCTCTACAGATCCGCCAAAAGTAATACAAGTTACCTCTTTATTCAAAAATTGTGTTGGACGGACTAGTGACTGTCGAACGCCGATAGTCGTGCATCCGGAGTCACGTAGAACAGAAGCGCGAATCGCGTTCACGCGGCCCTGGTAAAATGTTAATTCACCCAGTTCATGTAGGGCGGACATGACTGGAATAGATTTTGATTGTCATGAAGATTCAGAATGACCGTCAGTCTCATAAAGTGTAGGTTTAACCGAGCAGGCATTTGCGGATTCCAATTTCACGTTACAAAATCTCTGTATGTGGCCTACCCTATTACACTTATAACATATAGTACGATTAGGATCGTTTCCACGATAGGGAAGACTCTGTGGTCTATTATAATTATGATTATCATCAAAATGTACTCGTCGCGGCGGTCCCTGAGGCCGGTTATATTGTTGGCCTGGATAGTTGTCACGATAATATGGGCGAGGCTCGTAAAAAGAATAACTCTGGTATCCTCGACGCGGGGATACATTACCTCGATTCGGAAAATCTCTCTGTCTACAAAAAGGTGGCTCTGATTGAGAGCGTGAATTTGGGGCCTGACGACGAGTCGGCCCTGAACGATCGTGTCCGGTTGGCGCTCCTTTGCCTACGTTGGCATAACACGGTGTTGTAGTTGAAGGCTTTGCCAAAGGACGATTTGGGTGGGCGGACGCGTATCGTTCCGCGCACGATGTGATTTCTTCAGAGGATGTCGGTGCCCTCTCTTTAAGGTGGGCAACCAAATCGGAATGACATGCCGTATAGATTTGGTCCTTCAAGACCAAATCGTAAAGTTGGGAATAATTTCCGGTAGTTACGTTCGCGAGCTCAATCCAGCGATCTAAATAATGTTTCAGCCGATTGACATAAGTTGAGAAATTTTCAGATGGCTCAGGTTTACATGAACGAAATCTTTGATGAAAGCCATCCTCGGTATGCTGGAATCGTTTAAGCAATGCTGTTTTAAGCTTGTCATAATCATTGGCATCTTCTACTTTAAGGCTGTGAAATACCTCTAAAGCCTTACCTGTTAATAAATTGGACAGGCATGAACTGTACATCGCCTGCTGCCATCCGACGCATTTAGCGTGTAACTCGAACCGATGTAAATATGCGTCGATCCGGTCGAGTTTTTCATTAAATGGTGGTAGTTTTGGTTTAGTAGCATAAGTATTGGTGGCAGTGGTGGGTGTTACAAGCGATTGTTGCTCTAACTTTTTCATTGCAAGTTCATGCTGTCTTTCCTTTTCTCTCTCTCTTTCTTTTTCTCGTTCTCTTTCTTCTTTTTCTCTCTCTCTTGCTTCTTTTTCTCTTTCTATTTCTCTTGCTTCTTTTCGATCCTCGCGCTCTCGGTCTTGTTGTACGTGTCGCTCGCACCACGCGGCGAGTTCTTCTTCTGGTATGCCCAGAACTTTGGCAGATTCAAAGTATTTAAGAAACTCAGCCATGATATGTTAAAGTCTGTAAATAGTAAGTATTTACCTACTATTAAGGAATATCGCGGTATCAACTATATTATATGAACAGTTATTGACTGTTAATATTAATTCAGTGTCTTATGTTAGCACTGCTTCGCGAAAAGAACGTTCTATCTCTCTCTCTGAAAATTACAGGCAGTATCACTTAAACTGCAAACACTTTATCTCTCTCTGAAAATTACAGGCAGTATCACTTAAACTGCAAAAACTTTATCTCTCTCTCTCTCTCTCTGAATTCTAGTAAAGCAGTGCCGTCTATCCGTTGCTCCCACTGCAATAAAATACTATATATCGCCTTTACTGCGATAAATTAATGTCTTGAGTGATCACTCTCAAAATTTACGTCTCTCTCAACGCAACGAACCAGTGTCCTCTGTTATCACTGTCAAAACGAATCGCTCTCTCAATGCGATGAATCAAAACTATATCTCTCTCTCAACACGACAAATTTGAAATATCTCTCTCTTCTCAAAATGCGCACACGCAGTGTCTTCTGTTACCACTGCAAAATTATTCTCTCTAGATCTATCTTCAACGTGAAATTGTCACGTGAACCAAAAATTATTACATCTCTCTCTCACATATGTCAATACCAGATTACAATTCAACGTGGTTTTAGCACGTGAAACACCTCTAGAGGTCCCCGGTTCGAACCCGGGTGTCCCCTCCAGTGTTACGAGGTGGGTCCTCGAGTGTTACGAGTTCAAGGAAGGGTATACTAAATTATAAATTTAGGTGTTCGACTGCATTTTTAATAAATATCGAGAGGTTTTAGAAATTACTCTGCCATACCATGCCACATACACTAATAACAATTTCGAGTACGTTATATCAAGGACCTTGTAGGGCCACAAATTTATTACTTAAAATTCCTAACAATTTCGTCTATCTTACATATTAAAAAGACAACATCAGCAGCATCAAATGAAAATAGTATAATGCATAACTAGAAGTCTCCTCTAGATTCTTAAAGATTAGAAAATCCATATCATTCTGACTCATTCACAGTTTACTTAGTAATCATTTATCTTCAGAAATATGATCTGCCTACTATCTCACAAATAATATTCTTATGTCTCAGACGACAATGTTAACTCAGTTAATTACTTATAAAGGATCAAACCGTCAAGACACACTGACGTAGTTAAAATAGATCTAGATCTGCTCTAGGATGGGCTGGCAATCCCCAGCCTCATCCAGACACATCAATTACAATTTACAAATGTGTATATCAGTCACTCTTTCTAGATCTTAATTGCAAGTAAAACTTTATGGTCTTGCATCCCTTTGGTCGCACTTCTACTGGAAAATTAGGGTCAGATTCACATCATCTCGAATCATGGTGACAACACTTACGATTGGTTCCCTGAAACGATTTCAGGGAACTGGAGAAAATAGCTGTGGATTATTTTCATTGTCTATCCAGGACATAGACATGACGTTAACAGTCTGTTGGTTCTCTCTGGCTGAACCTTGCCGACACCCTCGCAGGATGGAATACGCTGCATGGAGTGATCAAATCTCAAGATGGCTTCGCCTAAATCTTCTGCAAGTCCACGTGACCGCTCAAACTTGATTGGTGCATCCACTCCGAGCTCCGCTCGCAGCGCCAATAGATTCTATTAATAGTAACAGACAAAGTTACTAACTCTATCAAAACCCTTCGCAAAGTCTCTACACCCTAAACGTTTTATGTACGAATTTATTCACTCCTTATTCGCCCCGTCTTTCCCTGTTAAAGTACACCCAAACTACGGGGTTGCAAACTGCATCGTCACTGTTAATTTATCCATTCGTTCTATCTTGCCCCACCTTCTTTCCATCTCTAAGAAAAGCGTTACAAAAACAAACTGTCCACGGGAACAGTTCAAGGACGTTTGGACTGGCCAAAATCAATGATGCCATGAAATAAACAAAACGTGACCCAGCACGGTAATTCAAGTTCTAACCCTGACAGCTACGTTTACGGCAGATTACGCTCATGGAGTGGCTACGTTTACGGCAGATTACGCCCATGGAGTGGCTACGTTTACGGCAGATTACGCTCATGGAGTGGCTACGTTTACGGCAGATTACGCTCACGGAGTGGCTACGTTTACGGCAGATTACGCTCATATCCCAATAGAAAAGAAAAACGGGAGGAACACCACTTTTTGATAAAAAAACAATGTCTATTTTTTCTGTACCTATTAATTTTGTTAGTTCATCCAATTGTCAATTCAAGTGTGCATTGGAATGGTCAGATGGACTTGGGGGCCGTGAGGGTCTAGTCAGTTTGTATCAATGGGCGGTGGTCAGATTGACTAATCAGGCGAAAAGGGGCTGGGATAGCCATTGGCGCTCGAGCAGGAGTAAAGCCAAACAAAGAAAAATGGTGAGTTGTATTCACTGGCTGCCGTAACCGTAGCCACTGCCTTCAAACAATGTTAAAGACATGAGTAAGTCACTTTTTCAGAACCTAGATCTCACCGTGAACAGTGGTAAAGCAGTCATAACACAAAACAACCAAAATTGTCAATTTATTATGTCGTTATGACATGAGATGGAGGATGGTATATTATATGGATATGGATATGGATTGCAACATGATCTTGAGTATCTACGACTCAGTTCATGGCAAATGTATTTAAATGAACTTTCACATTAATTTTTGTAAACATATAATATCCTAGTGGTCATACATAAAGCATGTACAGTATGTTTTGACTGGTGGCCGAAGTCCACACATTAAAATATGAACTCTTTGACAGCAGAGATATCATTTGAATACAATAATGTACAAAGTATTTAAAACAGAAATCAAACAAACAAATCAGTAAACAAAAGAAGAACTACATGTAAAAAAAAAAAAAAAATTATCGCTAAATGGCGGTTGAGTTTAAAACAGCTAGACTGGTGACGTCAGCCTCAATATTCATTGGGTGGAGGTGGTGGCAAGAAACTCCTCAGGTGGAGCGAGTCAGATGAGGATCTTCAGAGGAAGAGTGGATTCTTTCATTAGATAGTCCGGCCTTTAACTTCCTGACATCTTCTAGAACCCCCGGCCACACCAAGTTCATGACATCTTCTAGAACCCCCGGCCACACCGAGTTCATGACATCTTCTAGAACCCCCGGCCACACCGAGTTCCTGACATCTTCTAGAACCCCCGGCCACACCGAGTTCCTGACATCTTCTAAAACCCCCGGCCACACCAAGTTCATGACATCTTCTAGAACCCCCGGCCACACCGAGTTCATGACATCTTCTAGAACCCCCGGCCACACCGAGTTCCTGACATCTTCTAGAACCCCCGGCCACACCAAGTTCATGACATCTTCTAGAACCCCCGGCCACACCAAGTTCATGACATCTTCTAGAACCCCCGGCCACACCAAGTTCATGACATCTTCTAGAACCCCCGGCCACACCAAGTTCATGACATCTTCTAGAACCCCCGGCCACACCAAGTTCATGACATCTTCTAGAACCCCCGGCCACACCGAGTTCACGACATCTTCTAGAACCCCCGGCCACACCAAGTTCATGACATCTTCTAGAACCCCCGGCCACACCGAGTTCCTGACATCTTCTAGAACCCCCGGCCACACCAAGTTCCTGACATCTTCTAGAACCCCCGGCCACACCAAGTTCTTGACATCTTCTAGAACCCCCGGCCACACCAAGTTCCTGACATCTTCTAGAACCCCCGGCCACACCAAGTTCCTGACATCTTCTAGAACCCCCGGCCACACCAAGTTCCTGACATCTTCTAGAACCCCCGGCCACACCAAGTTCCTGACATCTTCTAGAACCCCCGGCCACACCAAGTTCCTGACATCTTCTAGAACCCCCGGCCACACCAAGTTCCTGACATCTTCTAGAACCCCCGGCCACACCAAGTTCCTGACATCTTCTAGAACCCCCGGCCACACCGAGTTCTTGACATCTTCTAGAACCCCCGGCCACACCAAGTTCCTGACATCTTCTAGAACCCCCGGCCACACCAAGTTCCTGACATCTTCTAGAACCCCCGGCCACACCAAGTTCCTGACATCTTCTAGAACCCCCGGCCACACCAAGTTCCTGACATCTTCTAGAACCCCCGGCCACACCAAGTTCCTGACATCTTCTAGAACCCCCGGCCACACCAAGTTCCTGACATCTTCTAGAACCCCCGGCCACACCAAGTTCCTGACATCTTCTAGAACCCCCGGCCACACCAAGTTCCTGACATCTTCTAGAACCCCCGGCCACACCAAGTTCCTGACATCTTCTAGAACCCCCGGCCACACCGAGTTCGCGACTGTCGGTGTTCGTCACCCACCCTTTTTTTTTTCGTCGCCAGTCTCTTCTTTGGAGAGATGTTACATCTTTGGAGAGATGTTACATCTTTGGAGAGATGTTACATCTTTGGAGAGATGTTACATCTTTGGAGAGATGTTACATCTTTGGAGAGATGTTACATCTTTGGAGAGATGTTACATCTTTGGAGAGATGTTACATCTTTGGAGAGATGTTACATCTTTGGAGAGATGTTACATCTTTGGAGAGATGTTACATCTTTGGAGAGATGTTACATCTTTGGAGAGATGTTACATCTTTGGAGAGATGTTACATCTTTGGAGAGATGTTACATCTTTGGAGAGATGTTACATCTTTGGAGAGATGTTACATCTTTGGAGAGATGTTACATCTTTGGAGAGATGTTACATCTTTGGAGAGATGTTACATCTTTGGAGAGATGTTACATCTTTGGAGAGATGTTACATAGGCAACCCATTATAAATACAAGTAATTACTTTTAGTCTTAGAAAGGCTTTAAGAAGAGTCCAGTGGAAAAACCAGCCAAGTCACAATGTAGAAGTTGTGGACAACTGGCCTCAAGCCCAAGCGAATATTCAATTGTACAACCTACTTCAATATCTTTGATTGAAATGGCTCAGTCAGTTAACATTGTCATCTAACAATAACATAGGCAATGAAAGAAAGAGCTCTGTCAAAGTTAAAAATGCAGTTTTTCCTGAACATGAAATCTGTGTCTTGTCTGGTTTTTCCAGTGGATTCTGTTTTATTTTGGTATAATATATCGTTATTTCCCCTAGCCAACCGTACGTGATGTAATTCGTGTAGTCTACATGACCTTTGTCATCATATCATCCCACCAATCCAAGGTTAAGAAGAGGAAGCTGGTACATTCAAGTAATTGGATGTATTGGGGTGGGGGGAGAAGACACACTGGTTTAGAGGCAAAGTGCTCACCTCTCATGCCGAAGGTACCGGGTTTAAATCCCGGTCGGTGCAGGCATGTTGGAATTTTGGGATTTTTCTCATATTAACCCTGATCCTATGGTAGGTAGTCTTCTCAGATAAGGACGAAACACTCGGAGGGCCCATGTGCGCGTTGGGCACGTTAAAGATACCTTGGTAATTGGAAATCGAAAAGAGTAGGCCGAACAGGCCCGGGGCAAAATTAAACAAAAGTTATCCCTACCACCCCCCACCCACCCACCCCCCAAAACAAAACCGCCGGCCTGCGCTGCACTGCGGCGGCGACAAGTCTGCTCCAGATGTAACTGGGCTGCAATGACACTAAAGCAAATTTCGTAAATACAAAAAAAAAAATGGTGTAAGTAACCCTAGGTCGTGGCTACAGTAAAATTGTTATGTAGTTGCAGGAGAAGCTGTCTTGTATCTTGTTTATTGCTGAAAGATAACGGGTGCAATGAAATAATTCAATTCAATCAATACGACTACGAGAGCATCAGTCAACAACGTCACTATCTAGCCCATTCTTATCCCACTCCCTGATACGATGTACAGTATTTATCACTGGGTCTCCGCAGGACAATTTCATGCATGTCGCTGTCCTCAAACAATCACGAATGTCTGATAACAGGGAAAACAATGAGAACTTTCCCAACACAGTGACGTACCGGTATTACATGTATTTTGTTCACAGGTCAAATATGGTCAGAGTACAGAAAAAGTTGGGTTTTTTTTTATCCCAATGGAGGCCAAATTCACATTTTAACATTCCATGCATTTTATATAATGACATGTGCTCGATCCTATTACCCAGGTTAGAATTTTGTATCACTTCTACTACATGTAGTTTCTTTTGAGCATCCCAAAAATGGAAACTGAACTAGGAATAAAGGGGGGATCAACGGGAAATGTTTGTTGTATCTCCTGTGATATTTTGATTGTGGCTTATAGTATGGTCTTTCTCCATAAGCCAGCAGAATGTACGGTAATGCATGTAGTGCATGTAATGATGTGTAGTACATGTACATGTACGCAACAATTACTGGTCTTTTAACGAGGGTGAAGAACTCGGGATGAGAAACAGGTAGGCTACATGTACATGAATGATTGTGAACACACACACACACACACGCACATACCAGCACACAGCCACCTTTACTATAGCGAGGATTTCATAATAAGCCGGAGATATTTTCTTCTTAACTATAGATAAATTCATGCTGATTATGTCACCAACAGCCACACAACAGTCAAAATATTACATGAATAAATTATATTAATTATACATGGACAGATTAAGGACGTTACGTGTATGATTATGATAGTTCAAAACGAATTACCAGAAAAAATCAGATGCAGTGGGGAAAATACACCCATTTAGCTGTGGTTCTATAAAAATAAATCGTGTTTCAAAGCACACAATGTATAAAACCATTCAAACCACTCGCCAGTGGGCGGCTCTACCACCCCAGCATCAGCTTTTGGTCTGGTTCAACCGTTAGACTGGTCTTTGCCCTCAAACCTGACCTGAATTTCTGTTTCGAAAAGCATGGAAAAACAACCCATGTCCCTCTGACAAACCAAATGCAGGACAGACCTGTATACTGTAAAATTCGGGCCAGTTGGCAAATCTGCTGAAGCCGAAAGGTTAGAAATGAAGGCAAACTCCTAAGTTTGACGAGTGAGATCTTGCACAAAATGATGGATCCCATAATAACGAGTTAACCTCAACGGATTTGTCAAGAATCAATCATTAGGCACCGAACGTTTTAGGCCATTCATTATGTAAGAAAGGGATGTGGGGGTGGGGATTGCTCTCAAGAAAAGGGTACATTGGAGGGGGAAGGTGGTGTCTGGGCTTGTCACTTATGGGAAAGAATAAAATGAAAGTTCAGGTTTATTGATATTTGCTTAACAAAAACAAACAAACAAACAAAACTGTACAGCTATATGACAAATACATGCATAGACTGTGTTTCTGATGAAACAGCCAAACAGTCATTGCAAAATACTTACTACCAGAAAATCAAAGCTTTATCATGGACATTCACTTGCTCGTTCAAGAGGTCAGAAATAGCTAAAATCTAGCTTACGTCCTGTATGGGTTGTGGTGAAAGCCAGTATGGGGATGCCAAACGTGGAATGTCCGGGTGCCCCCAGAAAGCCACTGTCACTGCGAAAAGCTGATTCATGGGGAAAGATGCTGGACAAATAAAAAACATACGTTTTCTGCAGGATTCTTGGGTAAATATTAAATCTATTTCTCCCCTAGACGCAGGAAAGGTAAAACATATGAGTGGCTCTAGCAACGGCCATTTAGATTTCCTTTTTTTTCGCCCTTTCTTAGTTTATGTGAACAGATTATTTGTTTAACAGAAGGTCTGCAGAAGGAAGCCTCACACTGTACCCAGAGGCTAAAACTTAAATTACCAGCAGAATAGTTTCGCTGCGACCGGGCTTACAACAAATAATGTCTTGATAACTTGACTGGATGTAGCAAAAATATAACAATTAAACATTAAATTCACGAAAACATTCGCACAAATCAAAGAGATTCTAAATCTAGACACATCTCAGTAATATCTTCTTTCTCCTTCCGTTGTGTTGTAAATCTCATGAGGATTAAGAACTTAGATTGGGCGCCTCACTGCTTGTGTGAAATATTGGGGGAAAAAATACATTTCCTAAAGAATCAAAGTTTCCGCTAAGCTAAATGTCAAGGGTGTCATGTTGTAGTTCAAGTAATTTGAAACGTCCACGCCAATTTTGAGATCTGCATGTGCTGCAGTTGCTCAGAAAAAGTGTTAATATTTGTCCAAGACTGCAAATCTGTATACATGTATTATGTATGGACTCATCACAATAGAGTGTCATTGGTCCTGAATGAAGTTTTCCATAACCTGGTATTTCACCTGGCTGGGCAGTTCAAGGCGTCTCAACACAAGACCGGCGCTCTGAAACATTCAAAATCCCATGCATTCTTGAAAATTGCCGGAAATATCTTATCAACTCAAACTCAAAATGAGCGAATGCATGGGGTGTCCTGAGATAAACACTGCGGTGTTACGGAAAAAGTCTATTTTAAATGTCCAGCTCTAGCCTATGTGTCTGTCTGTCTGTTTGTCTGTCTGCCTGTCCATCTAAATATTTATCGCTCTCATTGGGAGGGGAAATAAAAAATGAAATAATTAGGGCACATTTTAAACATACAGAAGGAATTTTTAGGACAGAATTTTTTGTTTCTCTCCTCTACTCTCAGTTACGCACTTATTCTTGTTTGGACATGCATTGACCGGTGAAAGTAAAGACAAGGAAACAGGGGGAAATCAGTGAGTTCAAACAGAATTAGGAGGAGATATAACTGTGTCTCTAATATGAAGAGAAACACACCTGAATTCAGAGTTGAATTTCCTACCTGAACTAGGGCTAGTTCTTTACTTGTCGTCAGTATAGATCAAACCCTCAAAGTTCCCCGCAACCCACCACCCACTTCAACCGCCCTTTCCGTTTTCTCCATTTCAAAATGGTATAACTCAATAGTCCATGGATTAAGGTCTACTGAGTTCTCCGTCCCCCATCCACCCCACTCCCCCTCCAGCAGCACCTGCCCCCCCCCCCCCCCCGCTCTCCGTCCAAACACCAATTCGTACGTTTTCGTTCCCGTCGTTTGTGTTTGAACGGACGACCCCCCCCCACCATACACACACACACACTCTCCCTCGCGCCCCTAAACCACCTTTTAACCATGCTTGCAGATTCCATAATTGGTATTGTATGAGATTTCACACGGACAGGGCTTTCAGATAGCGTTTTGTGTTAGGGGCGCGGACGAGGACGTACCTATCCCTAAGGCCGTCTTTATCCTCAACCCTAAATCTTATCAAATCCCTAACGCTGCCCCCTTACCCTTTCAACCAAAAAAAAAAAAAACAGAAGGAGAACCAAAAAGAAAATCTGAAAGAATAATTAATTTAGATTGTTGTTAGGAGTATTTCTGGAAGAGTTCTGTAGCTGTGGAGCAACAAAAGGCTTTAAAATACGTACTCCTAGCCCAAGAAAAACTTGGGAGACATACGTACTTGTAACAACATTCTTTACGTAAATGAAATTATAGATCACGTGTCAAATAAAATTTAAACCTGTCACGAAACCTAATGTCTCAGGGTTTACACGGACAATATTTTGAATGTCTATGGCTGCACAAACTTAACGCAAAACAAATAAAAGCATCTTTCACTGTGGCCTACTTGGCATTAGGAAATTAATTTCATTTTTATAATGATCCATTTATCATGCCATAAGAAATAAGACGTTACGGAAATCAAGCTGCGGTGAAAATATCAAAACAAAGTAAATATTTTGACTAGACATGATTTTTCCTGCACGAACAAATACTTTCTTGGTGATTTGTTAAATGTGTAGACAGAAATATCCAATTTGCACTGACTTGAAAGTCATTCGATTGGATAGTAACAAATCATTGATGTTCCCAAACGGGTCTAGCTATGTGCATTATGTGTGTGTGTGCGTATATGGGTGTGTGTGCGCGCGTGTGTTTTTATTCGTCCATTCAGTTAACGTGAACCATTGGCTATCCGAGGGTTGTTGGACGGGGCTATACGAAACAGCGCCAGCAAAATCATTCAGCCATGACCTTATTCTGTCTTTGTATCAATTCTTGTGACCATCCTAAGACATAATGAATGTCTTTTGATAATCTTCCCAAACTTCTAGAGTAATTGTTAATGATGTTGAGATGTTAACAAATTCAGTGAAGGAAATGTAGAAACTGGCTAGGTAGACAATGAAAGATGCAGAGATCAGGAGAAACACACAAAAATATTGATTGGAAACAACAAAATGGTTAGGTTAGTTCATGGTATTAATTAGACTTGCCTGAACTTGTCTCAAACAGACACAAACACACACACAAAATGACGCCCCCTCTCCCACATCCCGACATGTTTGAAGGGGGGGGGGGATAGGACCATTCACGGTTACTGTAGAAATCAAATGAAATGGAACACACACAAATGTATTGACGTTTCTGATCCTTTGCATTTTCCGACTCTAGCTAACTGTCTGTTATACTGGGGATGGCCGTACTTTGATTTTTTTCATGGGCGTAGAGGTCGTCACAAGACAGGTGGGGGTGTGAAGAGCTCGATGTTTGTTTAGTTCATGTCACAAGTCATCTCTCTCTCGAAAAGTTTACAGAGACGATGATTATTCTGTAACTTTTGTGACCATTGAACTGTCAGTAAAATGCCATCAGGATGAAACTTTCTTGCACTATCTAGACCAGCAATTTTCATGACAAGATAGTAAAAGTTTTTGGCTAAGATTTCTGGTGCTTCATTAAATGTTATATCTCATCCGCCCTTTGATCCCCTCCTCTCAACACTGATGATCTCCGCCTATGTTCTTCATGACGTCACCTGGACTCACTGCTCGTTTTTTTTTTTTTTTTAAATATATTTTTTAATTTGTGCACAGCCGGATCTTTGCTAAGAATCGAGAATGTCTACACCCGATAATATTTTGTATTTGTATTTTTCTTTCATCCCATTTGGGAAATTTGCTGTAGTGTCATTGCACCCCAGTCAACTGGAGCAGACACGTTGTAGCCACAGTGCACACATTTTTTTTTGGGGGGGGGGGGATTCATTTTCTTTAATTTTGCCCGGGCAGTACTATTGGCAATTGCTCAACAATCAGAACGAATCCATGGAGCTATAGAATTACCACATTTGTTGTGACAACCCATAGACATTTGCCGAGTAGGAGGGACCTTAGTGTAAAATAAAGGCTTTCAGGGCGTAATGTTTTCACAAGTCTGTGCTTGCCATTAATGCACTTTTTTTTTTTTATCCTTTCGTTGGAAAGTTGCCGAGAAGACCAAACTGATGACCAACAACACCAATGGCATTAGCACTGACATACGAGTGGATGGCCAGAAGCTAGAAAATGTCCACAGCTTTAAATACCTGGCAGCAATTTTGACAAACGAGGGATCCAAACCTGAAGTACTCGCCAGGACTGCACAGGCGACAGGGGCGCTCACAAAACTGAGGTACATCTGGAACGACCGGAACATTGCACTCAGCTCAAAGATCAGACTGATGCCAACCCTGGTGACATCAATACTCTTGTATGTATGTGAATCGTGCACTTTAACAGCTGAGATAGAAAAAAGAATACAGTCTGCTGCGATGAGATGCTTTCGAAGACTCCGGGGCATCTCCTACAAAGATCATATCACGAACGAAAAAGTTCGGAACAGAATCAGGCAAGTCATTGGGCCCTACGAAGACGTGTTGACTTTGGTCAAGAGACGCAAGCTCAAATTGGCATGGCCATGTCATGAGATCATCAGGGCTTGCCAAGACATTCCTGCAAAGCACAGTGCAAGGTAGAAGAAGAGGATGCTGGTTGCCAGATCACATGTGGCGTCCCAAACGGCTCACAGGGCTACGAGAGAGAGAGAGAGAGAGAGAGAGAGAGAGAGAGAGAGAGAGAGAGAGAGAGAGAGAGAGAGAGAGAGAGAGAGAGAGAGAGAGAGAGAGCTATGGAAAGTGAAAAAAAAAAATGGGACTGTCTCTCAACGTGAAAAGACAGAATGTATGGAAGTCTCCAAAAAAAAAAAAAAAAACACCAATCATCCCAAAATGCAATCTGGTCAGCAAAGGAGAGCAAATCAAACAAGTTATAAAATTCAAATATCTGAGCTATTTCATAACATCAGATGGTAGGAGTGAAATAAAGAAAAGAATAATATTGGTCAAAGATTCATTCCAAAAAATGAGACCAATATTAATGAACAGAAATACATCAACGACCATTAAACTCTGAGTCTTGAAAACATATGTGTGGTCGGTGCTTTTATACGGATGTGAATGTTGGACAATGAACAAAGAAATAGAGAGGAAACTAGAAACAGCAGAGATGTGGTTGATTAGAAGAATATTGAGAATATCATGGATGCAGAAAAAATCAAACGAGTCAGTCTTGAGAGACTCTAATCTGAAAAGATCATTAATTAAGACAATAAGACAGAAGCAACTGAGATTTCTAGGGCACATCTGTCGCCTCAGGAGCCTCGAACATCTCGCAGTCACAGGGAAGATCGAAGGCAGGAAAATCAGGGGTAGACAGAGAAAAACTTTCACTGAAAGTCTGAATTCGTGGACAACAAATAAACGTCACAACAACAACTCCTTCTTGAGATTAGCTGATGACAGATCCGAGTGAAGAGCCATGATCGCCAATGTCTGTTCCAGACAGGGCAACTGATGATGATGATGATGGTGATGATGATGATGATGATATAATTATCTGCTCACCTCTGGACGGTCTTGAGTTGTAGTTGCAGTTTCCGCTCTATTCCATCTAACCTAGGGCTCCTGTTGCAGACGAGAATTTCGTCTACGTACGAGGAGCAGTCAATGTTTTGTAAAAGTGTTTCAGTAATTGAATTTATTTTGATATCAAAAAAGGGTAGGTGACAGAATAGAGCCCTGGGGGACTCCCTGCTCTCGATCAAATGGATCAGAGAGGGTGGAGTTCACCTTCACCTGGAAGGAACGGTCACTTAGGAAATTCCGGATAAAAGCCGGTAGGTTGCAGCGTAGACCAAGTCCATGAAGATCTCTCAGTATACCGTGCCTCCAGGTCGTGTCGAATGCTTTTCCCAGGTCAAAGAAAACTGCAGCAACGTGCTGCCTAGGAGCAGATGCTTCTTTGATGAAAGTTTCTAGACGGCAGGATTACCAGCTTGGCTTTTTTAAGCCAAGTTCCAGAAATGTGTCTTTTTTTTTTTTAGATATGGTTGGCGTCAGAAAATTCATTTGGCCTTTTGGCTTTTTTTCTGGCTTTTTATCCATATTTGCTAAAATTATCTGCACAAAAACTACTTGCTATGCTTTTTCGTAAACACTTCCTATTCGAGGAAATATGTTTTGGTCAGTTGTATACATGCACATATGCCAAGATTTCTGTTGCTGAAGAAAGAGCCAACCAGCAAGTTCAGTGTCCTCTTGACACTGGATTCTATGGTTTATATTATTTAAACTGCTACTAGTTTTTGAAAGACTGTCACCCACCTTAGGACTTTCTACACACTGTGTTTCTGGACTGATTTACTTCACCATGAAGCATTTAAAGAGCCACCTTTGTCTTTGTCTTTGACTAATTAACCCAATCAGCAATGTTGTACTTGATATTTCTCATGTATCCTCAATTTAAACTAACACTAAAAACAGAGTGCAGCTGAATCATGTCGATGCTATTGTGAGAATCGGGGCAGGACTGTTGCTTTCTAAAAAATGTTGCAAAGGTTTTCACTGCATCACCAGAAATACTTTGCACAAAAAAATAAAAATCACAGCTGACAAGATTTAAGCCAAATGTTTAGTAGGGAAGGTGATATTAACCTGCTTCTGGAGGTTTTCGTTTGACGCTAGCAAGAAAACTGCACTGAATTTTTTTTTATTTTTTTTGGCTTTTTTATGGCATTGTTTGGCTTAAACTTAAAATTTCAATCTGGCAAACCCTGCTAGACGGACGAGATGGTCCGTCGTGGAGAGAGACTGGCGGCTTTCCAATATCCAATTGAGACGTTTGGTCACCAGTCGCTCCATCAGCTCGCAAAGGCAGGCTGTTGAGAGCTATGGGGCGGTAATTTTTCGGATCCGAGTGATCGTTGCCGGGTTTTGGGATGGGGATAATGTTAGTCTTCTTCCGGGATGGAGGAAAAGGTCCGGAGGTCCAGATTTGGTTGAATTGGTTGAGTAAGCAGGAGAGTGAAATGGGAGGTAGGGGTTTTAGAATTTCGTTATGTATCTGGTCGGGGCCACGTGCTGTGTGACTGGCTTCGCTCAGACTGGATGTCAGTTCTTCATTTGTAGAAGTTTCATTGTAGAGGAAGGTGGTTGTCAGGGAGAACTGCATCAAACTGGCTTCCAGCATCTCCTGCAGCCGGACTAGTTCCAAATGTATTGACCTGGTCTCTCCCTTGGGTTTAACTAGAATGGCAGAGAGAGGGGTGGTGCCTCTGGGCAAAGCACCATCTCTTAAAAATAGCCCAGGCAAGGCAGCAAAACGAGGAGGCGTTTGCTCGGGCTTGGCAAGCGTCTGTCTCTCCTCTATAAGCCCACCCATTTCCGATTTGGAGAGGACACTCCAGCCATCCGTTACGGATGGGCACAACACGGGAGGTGGCAGTTACCGGTGATAAGCTCAATCCATTTGGCGTACGGATGAGCGCCAGGGGTCCCCTCTGTCGGTGGGAGCGGCTTTTCAGCTGCATTGATCAACTACCGCCCGCCGTAACCTGGGCAGCCCCCAGGCAGTTGGGTGTTGTTCCGCCACGTCAGCCTGCTTCATAAGGTGGTTGGAGCTAGACCAAAAGTCAAAAAGCTGACGTAAAGTGTGCACCTGGCAAAAACAGAAAAATACTAAAACTTGCTACCTGGAACGTCAGAACAATGCGCCCAGGCTTGCAACAGCAAGATCTCACTGATATTGACTCCATCAGGAAATCCCAAATTATTGATCGAGAACTTCAGCTACTAAACATCGACATCGCTGCCCTTCAAGAAACTCGACTTCCCGACTCCGGGTCAGTCAAAGAAGAAAACTACACCTTCTTCTGGCAGGGCCTTAGCAGCGAACAGCCGAGAATCCACGGCGTGGGCTTCGCCGTAAAAAACTCCCTTATCAATTCGATCGCAACTCCAATTGGAGTGTCAGAACGCATCATGACACTCAGACTGAACACCCGGTCTGGTTTTACCAACATTATCTGTGTCTATGCCCCAACACTTACCTCCTCTGACGAAACCAAAGACATTTTCTACGAGGCATTGCAGAGGACTCTCCACAACATCCCTCTCACCGAAGGCCTGCTAATTCTGGGTGACTTTAACGCTCGAGTGGGAGCAGATCACTCCGCATGGCCAAAGTGCATTGGGCACTTCGGCATTGGCAACATCAACGAAAACGGGCAGCGCCTTCTGGAGCTATGCTCCGTAAACTCATTATGTGTTACAAACACGTACTTTGACCTTAAGAGATGCCAAAGAACATCATGGCGCCATCCCAGGTCTGGCCATTGGCATCAATTAGATCTTATTCTCTCAAGGAGGAAGAGTTTGGGCTGTATAAAAATAACTCGTTCCCTCCACAGTGCTGACTGTGACACCGACCATGCACTGGTAGTCAGCAAAATCAAAATTTCGGCCAAGAAAATATACAGATCAAAAGCCCCTTCAATCCCTAAGATCAATGTAACAGCAATCAGAGATGAATCAAATAGAAAGTCATTTGAAAAGTTATTTGCTGAAAGCATGGATAATGTCACCCAATGTGACTCGGTAGATGAAACATGGAACACTCTCAGTTCAAAAATTCATGACTGTGCCATCAAGTCTTTTGGGCAGCATAAAGTTTCAAACAACGACTGGGTAGCCCAGAACAGCGAAATTCTCCTACCTCTCATTGAGCAAAAGAAATCTGCTTTCAATGAGTATAACAAAAATTGCAATCAGAGTACAAAAACTTGTTTGAAAAATGCAAAAGCTAAACTTCAGCTGGAGGTAAGACGTTGCGCCAACAAATACTGGACAGACTTGTGTAACAGCATACAAGAGGCAAATGAAAAGGGAGATATGAAAACCGCCTTTAGTCAGATGAAAGTAGCTCTTGGGCCAATCATCACCAAAAGCGCCCCACTTAAGTCTGTAAATGGTGAACCCATCACAGATAAAAATGAACAACTGAATAGGTGGGTAGAGCATTACTCTCTGTTGTATTCAACTGAGAAAAATATTCCACCAGATTTTGAGGAACACCTCCAAAAACTGCCAATAATGGCCGAACTTGACGCTGAACCTTCCTTAGTCGAGCTTTCCAATGCAATCGACCACCTGTCTGCTGGAAAAGCCACAGGAAGTGACAACATTCCTGCAGAGGTATTAAAAGACCTAAAAGGCCCACTATTACCACACCTGTATAATCTGTTACTGCAGTGTTGGAAAGAAGGCGTGATACCACATGATATGAGAGACGCCAAAATTGTCACACTTTACAAGAACAAAGGAGACAAAGGCGACTGCAACAACTATCGAGGCATATCCCTCCTCAGCATTACTGGAAAGGCTTTTGCTCGCGTCATCCTCTGCCGCCTTCAACAACTGGCGGAAAAAGTCTTACCAGAAACACAATGTGGCTTTCGAAGCAAACGATCAACTATTGACATGATATTTGCACTTCGGCAAATCCAAGAAAAATGTAAAGAACAAAACAGGCCGCTTATAACATGCTTTGTGGACCTAACAAAGGCTTTCGACACCGTAAGCCGATCTGGCCTGTATGCAGTCCTTAAATCCATAGGCTGTCCACCAACATTGCTAAAACTTATTGCATCCTTCCACACTGACATGAGGGCATGTGTCAACTTTGAGGGCTGCACATCCAATTCATTTGCTGTAAACAGCGGTGTGAAGCAGGGATGTGTTCTTGCTCCTACCTTATTTGGTATATATTTTGCAGCCCTACTCAAGAATGCCTTTGGTCAATGTTCAGGTGGAGTACTTATTAACACCAGAGTGGACGGCTCCATTTTTAATGTTGCCAGACTAAAAGCAAAATCTCGTACAGAGCATATTATGTTACAAGAGCTCCTCTTCGCAGATGATGCTGCAATCGTGGCCCACGATGAAACCACGCTCCAGGCTCTCATCAATAGCCTTGCCAAAGCCTGTGACAAATTCATGCTAAAGATCAGTGTCTCAAAAACTGTAGTTTTGACACAAGGCTTGAGAAACCCCAACCCAATCATGCTGAATGGCTCTCCTCTGGAGCAAGTGGGAAAATTCTGCTACCTAGGCTCAACCATCAGTGGTAGCACAGACATAACAACTGAAATAAATGCCAGAATAGGAAAGGCGGCCACAGCTTTTGGCAAACTCTCAAAAAGGGTGTGGAACAATAGCAAGCTGACCATCAAAACAAAGGTACTCGTGTACCAAACTTGCGTCCTAAGCACCCTGCTGTATGGCTCAGAGACATGGACCACCTACTCCAAACATGAAAGATCCCTCAACTCCTTCCACCTGCGCTGCCTACACAAAATTCTCAAGATCAAGTGGCAAGACAGGATCTCAAATATCGAAGTTCTGAGCCGAGCCAACATTCCATCAACTCAGGCTCTCCTAGGCAAAAAAAGACTGCGGTGGCTTGGACATCTCCACCGTATGGAAAATGATCGCATCCCCAGACAAATTCTCTACGGGGAACTTGCTACTGGCAACCGACCCAGAGGTAGGCCACATCTGCGATTCAAAGACACTTGCAAGGTCACGATGAAAGCATTCAACATCGACCCCAATGAATGGGAGAACCTTGCAAATGATCGAAGCAGATGGAGACAAAAATTGCGCAGTGGCACGCTCGCAATAGACTTCAAGGCAAAAGAAACATACCTGACAAAACGACAGAGGCGGAATGAAAACACTCGCCAAAGTGAACCCAAAAGACTGACCTGCAATCACTGCCATCGCACTCTCGGGTCAAACATTGGTAGAATAAGCCACGAGAGAAGCTGTCAGTCAAAGTGAAAGTGAATATTCTAGCTGCTAAGACCGTCTGTAAAGACGCTAAAGGCCATATATCATTGTAGAGGAGATAATCTAGGGTTGAGAAATCAAGGGGAGTTTTTTTTTTTTCAGCTTTGATTTTGAAATTTTCGAAGGGGGCCGAGTAATGATCGCCACAAGAGCTTGCCGCAAATGATGAAGCTAATTTGTTTGCGACATCATTTTCCCTTTCTGCGAGAGAGCCGTCCTGTTTTCTGAGCTGTCCGATCCCAGAGGTGGTAGCAGAGACTATAATTTTCTTGATCATTTCCAAATTGTCTTAAGTCGGGTGCGGCTATTGATCTGGAATGTAAAGTTTCTCCATGAGTTTCTCTTGCTCTCCCTGATCATCCTACGCGCGTTCGCTCTTTAAATTTCGTCATGCTCTGGGGTTTGGTCTCCAGGAGAAACCCCTGGAACTGCTCGACTGTGTCCACTATGTTAGGAATACTGGAATGCTTGCATTTTAGGTCAGACTCTGTCCAGACGCCTCGGGCAAGGTTCCACCGGATCGGCTGGACTGCTGGCTGTGATTGTTTGGGAGTGAAACAGATTGGGAAGTGGTCTGATCCATGAAGGTTGTTCAGGACAGACCACGAGTAATCTCAGGACAGTGTCGGATGGACTAAGAGGAGGTCTAAATCGGTTAGGCTGACTGTAACTGATCGAATCCTGCCCACGTGTTATTGGCTCTCAGCTCACCCAAATTGTTGTTGTTAAGAGTTCGATTAAATAAACAGGTGGTGGCCTTGACCAGGGCGTGCAGAGTGTTGAGACACGGGAGTAGAATGACTAGGCAGGTTCGCTAGCATAAAAATCACGAGCTGGCACGCGGACCCCAGTCTCATTTGACATTGTATGCACTCACGGAGAGACTCCGTGTTATATCTAATGGCTTCTGTCTTCAGCTAAGGCTTTTCTCAGGCGAGGCAAGCCGAGTCTTGACGACGGACCTTGGAGTCAGAGAGTACAGCCCATGTCATGTTACGAAGTAGAAAGTCCACACGCACCATTTGCCTGCTGTCCACCTCTTGGTGGGCGACAATGTAAGTCCATTGTGTCAGAAGCTAACCCGTCAGCAGTGAGCACCTTCAGAGAGGACCAGCCCGTCCCAGACATATTGTAGTTATTATTATGTGTTGATGTAGAGAGTTTTGCTTTTGTACTGAGCCTTAGTAGTTAGTAGTTTGGATTGTATTAGTAATTCTACTCACAGAGTAGGGCATAAGTCTGTCCATGGTAGGAAAAGTGTACCAGTAACGACGGAGGGTCTATTTACTACTTTCTTTACCCCGTCATAGGCGTATTTACATTATATACTTAATTGCTTCATTATTCTATATTTTATTCATAATACGTAATCATTATTATATACTTAATTGCTTCATTATTCTATATTTTATTCATAATACGTAATCATTATTATATACTTAATTGCTTCATTATTCTATATTTTATTCATAATACGTAATCATTATTATATACTTAATTGCTTCATTATTCTATATTTTATTCATAATACGTAATCATTATTATATACTTAATTGCTTCATTATTCTATATTTTATTCATAATACGTAATCATTATTATATACTTAATTGCTTCATTATTCTATATTTTATTCATAATACGTAATCATTATTATATACTTAATTGCTTCATTATTCTATATTTTATTCATAATACGTAATCATTATTATATACTTAATTGCTTCATTATTCTATATTTTATTCATAATACGTAATCATTATTATATACTTAATTGCTTCATTATTCTATATTTTATTCATAATACGTAATCATTATTATATACTTAATTGCTTCATTATTCTATATTTTATTCATAATACGTAATCATTATTATATACTTAATTGCTTCATTATTCTATATTTTATTCATAATACGTAATCATTATTATATACTTAATTGCTTCATTATTCTATATTTTATTCATAATACGTAATCATTATTATATGGCCCCGCAGGCTCGTCTAAAACAATCTCTTGTGTTTTGTTGTTTTCTTTTCTTTTATTGATTGTTCAGAGGTGAAAGTGATCAGCCAAATGCTCTTCTACACACACCAATTCACACCCATCTCCTGACACTGCCTGTTGATTGATGACGATAAGTTGAGGTTTAGTCATTTAGAAGTAAACTATCTTGTCTCCGAAAGGAGCTTCTCCACAACTTTATCGCCGATGTTGGCAGTGGAGCTGCCCCAGACGGGACGCGAGAATCTTTTTTACACTGCGTTGCCGGAAAGGCGGTACTTCTTTGGAATCCCCGTGACTATTTATAACAACCGCACAGGCGATCATTACGTCACCGAATTCCTTGGATAAAGCCTATTAAGTGGAATTGGGAGTCACCTCCCGCTAACATGGCAATTTATAACAGTCGAACAAACGGTGAATTCCTTGGGTAATGCCCACTCTACAGAAATAGCCGCGAGAACGTAAAAATTTTCCTGCGTGACAGTATTTTGTTGAACACACTCTTTGCGTCTCATCCCTCGAGACTCACTCCCACACATTGCTGTGGTTCAACACCTGTGTGGTATAAATCTAGATCTAGATCTAGATTTAATTGTCATTAGATATCTCATCACTCAAGGCACACACTCTCATATCTGTGTGATAGAAATCTGGATCTAGATTTAATTATCATTAGGCTACATATCTCATCACTCAAGGCTCACACTCTCATATCTGTGTAATGGAAATCTAGATCTACTCATCACTCATGGCTCACACTCTCGTGTTATGCAATAATATATAGGCTCACACTCCCATATCTGTGTGATATAAATCTAGATCTAGATTTAATTATCCTTGCATATCTCATCACTCAAGGCTCACACTCTCATACCTGTATGGTACTAATCAAGACCTAGATTTAAATATCATTACATATATATCTCATCACTCAAGGCTCACACTCTCATACCTGTATGGTATAAATCTAGATCTAGATTTACACATCTTTACATATATCTCATCACTCAAGGCTCACACTCTCATACCTGTATGGTATAAATCTAGATCTAGATTTACACATCTTTACATATATCTCATCACTCAAGGCTCACACTCTCATACCTGTATGGTATAAATCTAGATCTAGATTTACACATCTTTACATATATCTCATCACTCAAGGCTCACACTCTCATACCTGCATGGTATAAATCTAGATCTAGATTTAAATATCTTTACATATATCTCATCACTCAAGGCTCATGTCACGAGTGGAGTGAGTGCAATTAAGGGGATTGCTACAGAGCGGGTGTAGAGTAAGAAAGGCTCACAGTAGACAGCAAGTTAAGCGTGCTGTTGTGAGTAGTAGTGGGGGCGGGGTCTGAAGGAGGCGAAAGCGCGGTAATACTATCACTGCAAGTTAGAAGGTCCTAGGGATCGGACCTGTGAATAAAAGCCCATCGGGCGGACATAAAGGGGAAGCAGTCGAGAAGACTAGTGAGAGGTCTTTCCAGTTATGACTGGTATGTAGAACGTTGATTGATTATTATGATTGATGTATTATATTATATTCGTCTATTACCATGATGTGAATAAGTATATGTGAGGAATGTGGAAGTCCTTGATATTGGATATAATATAGCAATGTGCGCCACGAGCGATAGATGAAAGTGAGTTCATGGATTTGTAGCGCGAGTGAGTAGTGTGTACTCCGATGGAGGTGTGTTACCGTAAGATGTGTGGTGAGTGAAAGGTGAACTAGTGTGTGTACGCTTCATGGATTGTAAGGAGAGGTGGAGCGAATAGAAATGGTAGGGTATTATACCAATGTAATGTTATTCTTGTAGGTGTCGGGGACGGGCCGCAGAGCCACCTCGATGAGCACAGGGGATAGGCCAGCATAGGGCCGGAGGCCACACATAGGCCAGAAGTGAGGCTGTCGGGGCAGGACAGTAGAGGCACATAACGTCGTGGCAGTCAGGCCACGGGCAGGGGACGTAGATATGAGAGTGAATGAGATACTATGTTGTTGCCATGTTGATAGGCTAGTGAACTGATATTATGTTGTTGCCATGTTGATGGCTATGGAAATACTAATGTGTTATTGCCCTGCTGAGGTGCTAGGGGAGTGCTAAGGTGTCTGACAATAGGAAGGTGATATTGAGAGACTGCGGTGCCAGTGAATCATTAATGTACTATTAAGACCCTGAGGGGAGAGGCTGAGGCCGAAGTGCCTTTAGGAGTAACTACCGGATTGTGGATCCGAGGAAGAGTGCATGTGAGAATAAGGCCGTTGTACGGCAGTCATTTCAATAATATAATATATGTAATTGCGCTATTATATGTATAATTATGTTTAATAAATGTGTGAGTCTGATGGGTTGTTTTGTTAAGTGTTAAACTGTTTGTTCGTGATTGTCGTCCTGTCATAAACTATTACATTTCCCAGTCTGGGATTTGTGACATTGGGGGCTCGTCCGTTGTGACATTGGGGGCTCGTCCGTTGTGACATTGGGGGCTCGTCCATTGTGACTCGTCCATTTTCGTAATATTTAGTTGTAGTTAGTTAGTAGGTATTTGTGCTGTCTTGTTCGTTGGATGAATGGACATTTCATGATATGATTTATGTATATTTATGAATAATAATATGTATTGATGCATGTATTTTGATGAATAGGTATTAATGTGTACTTAAATTTCAGAGAGACAGTGGGTGTGCGTGCAGCCTGAGGAGACAAGTAGCCAGAGCTCCGATTAGGTCGAGGACTTAAACTCAAAATTTGAAAGTTAAGTGAAACTGAAATTTTGTGCCCTGGATTGTGGGCTGTTCCTTTAATCTGTCTTTTTCCGCTGTTTTTCTGTTTTTGTCGTAATTGATTGTACGGGCGGTGGCGCGGGTTTGCTGTGTTGAACTTAGTTTATCCTTTTAAAAAGGTGTGGTAAACTTTGGAACTTCGTTCATCACAGTGAACAGTTCTATAGGGATCTGTATTTTTGTTTAGATTGTAGCGTTCTATCTTCCTCGTTGTTTTAGGAAGACGTTTCTCTTGTCCTTCTTCTCCCTATCTGTAGATACGTTCTTTTTTTTCAGACTCTGTTCTTGTTCGTACCTTGTAGTGTAATCGGCGTAGTAGGTTGCATTTTTTTCCATTATAGTTTTTTTTTGTAGAAGCTTTGTCCTAGTCTGGTTCGTTGTCCTTGACGTACTTGTGGTCCTTCTACTGTATTTCTTCATTCTTGTCGTTTCTTTTTCCCTTTATAATCAATAGTGCTATACATTTTGTAATATATAGAATTAGTTGTGCTGTAAAGGTAAATTTCTGAATTGTATTCTGAACTGGGTGTTGTTATATCTGGTGTGATCTCAGGTCTCTGGTCGTGTCGTTACTGATCATACCGACAGGTTAGCCGTTTTTGTAATACATACCATAACCATAAGTCTGTGAAATGGCGGAACTCCAACAATTAATGAAGTTGGGTAAGGAACTTGGCCTGGAGGGAGAGGAGCTACGCGGCTGGATCAAAGAACAGCAGGCGGATTTGCGCGATGAGCGTGCTAAGGATAGAGAGCGAGAAAAAGAGGCTAAGGCTCAGGAGCAGGAGAGAGAGGCTAAGGATAAGCAAGAGGAAAGAGAGGCTAAGGATAAGCAAGAGGAAAGAGAGGCTAAGGCTCAGCAACAAGAAAGAGAGGCTAAGGATAAGGAACAGGAAAGGGAGTTTAAGCAACAGGAAAGAGAGGCTAAGGCTCAGGAGCAGGAGAGGGAGTTTAAGTTAAAGGAGTTAGAAGATAAGCAGCAGGAGAGAGAGGCGCGAATAAGAATCGCCGAGTTAGAACTCAAGAAGAATACGCCAACGGAAACGGTTGAGCGGCAGGTACACAATAAAGGTGGCGTTAGGATTAAGCTCCCTACGTTCGACGACCGGAAGGACGACATAGACGCCTTCCTTTACAGGTTCGAACTGAACGCACAATTGCAATGGGGGGAAAATAAGGAATTATGGGCCACGTACCTGGCGTCGCTATTGCAGGGGCGAGCGTTAACCTACTTTAAAGAGCTACAGCGCGAAGACGTGCAAGACTACGATAAGCTGAAGGCTTTGCTGCTTCGCCGATTTGCGCGTACCGAGGAATATTTCCGGGAGCAGTTTAGGCGAGCACGTGCAGATACCAGGGAGGACTTTGCTGCCTTCGTCGCGAGACTAACGGAGTATTTCGCGAACTGGGTAGACTTGGCGCATGTGGGCACGGATTTTGCTAAACTGAAAGACTTAATGATCCGTGACCAGCTGTACGCTTCGTGCCACAAAGATCTGGTGGCTTTCCTGAAAGAGAACGAACCCGCGACGGTGCAGGAGGCGTCTAAGTTGGCGGAAGCATACCGTACGGCGCATCCGTCCAAACCAGTCGCCAGGGCGTACGTCCAAGATGCTGGATACGTCGCCGTTGTCGAGGGGTCGCCGGCAGGACTTGGGGACAGGTCGCGTCAGCGTGGTGCCTATAGCGGGCAAGCCCAGGGGCAGCATAGGGGTTTTCACCAATCACCGGCGTTTGGATCCGGTAAGTTTGACCGAGCAGGAGGGCTAGGTCGCGGTAATGGCCGGGGGCGAGTTGTGACCTTTGCCGATGACCGACGGCATAGGGACTCTAGTTCCGGTCGCGAGGGGTCACGGGGACCCAGGCCTAGGGCAGCACAGGGAGCGGAGTGTTGGACTTGCGGACGCGTGGGTCACTTTTCGCGCGAGTGTAGGGCCGCGAAGTGTTGGAACTGCGGAAGAGCAGATCACATCAGCGTGAACTGCCCTGCAGGTAGGATAGCGGCGAACGTGGACAGTAGCTCCAGTCCATGTTCCCCAAATAAATTTCATCATGCGGCTGCGTGCGTTACATCGGACAACGGAGGCGGACAGTATTCTAAGTGTCCCAGTTGTGAGAAGTTATTATCTTCCGGTGTTTTACCTTGTGGGAGAAAGATCCCCGTTATAAATTCATGTCATACAGGAGGTGGTCTTAGGGTTTATCCGGGGTTTGTTGGGGACGAACCGGTCTCGGTTTTACGAGATACAGGATCTACCGTTGTGGGAGTGCATAGGGACTGCATTCGGGATTCACAGCTTACAGGTGAGACTGTCCCGTGCATCCAATTTTCGGGGGCCATTGAGAAACTACCCATGGCAAAAATAATGATAGATACACCTTTCCTTAGCGGGGAAGTCGAGGCAGTCGTTGGTTGTTTCCCAGGCGCCCAGCTCATCATTGGGAATGTATCACGGGTAGTTTCCCCTTCCGATGAGAACGTGCAAGCATGGTCGCAATCAAAAGGTATTGACTTTTGCGCCGCGGTCGAAACACGCCGACGGGTAGCCGATAAAGATAAGATTAGACCTTTGGCTACGCCAGCGGTCAACCTAGATATCACGCCAGAGCGCTTGGCGAAATTACAAAGGGAGGATCCATCATTAAACCCATGTTTTGGGGAAGCGCGAACCGAGAAAACGAGGAGATATAAGAACGGGTCGTCCTCTTTTTTTGTCCAGGGGGGCATTCTGTTCCGTATGTACGTCACAGTGGCTTCCGTTGAAAAGCAAGTCGTCGTGCCACGGTCGTTAATTGCTACAGTATTGCGTCTGGCCCATGATGTTCCATTAGCGGGTCACATGGGAAGTGCTAGAACCAAGGAGAGAGTCCTGAAATATTTTTATTGGCCATCGATACATAGAGATGTAGGGTTATATTGTAAGACGTGCAGTGCGTGCCAAAAGACGACGCATAAGGCTCGTACACCCCAGGCTCCTCGTCAGAATATAGCAGAAGAAGCTTCGAGTATTGCTTCAAAAAGAGCAAAAGACTATAAAGATAGAGGTTCCAAACTGAGAATTTTTAAGCCAGGAGACAAGGTCCTATTGTTGTTACCTACGGACCATAATAAGTTATTGATGACATGGAAAGGTCCTTATGTTATTGAGCGAATTGTTTCGAAGGTAGATTACGCTATCCACATTGATGGATCAGTAAAGGTTTTCCACGTTGATAGGCTGCAGAGGTTTCATCAGAGACCAGAGTATCGCTATTCTCGTACTAGTGTTGAAGGACATACCTAATGTCGTGTCATTCTTTGATGATATAGCATGCCATACGTCGACATGGTCTGATCATATTCAGACACTAACAGTAATTTTTCAACGATTACGTCATTTTGGGTTAACTGCTAAACCCGCAAAGATGGATTTGGCATGTCCAGAGATAATATTCTTAGGACATATTGTGGGTAGAGGTGTTCAGAGACCTGAAGAAACAAAAATTGACAAGTTAGTAGGGTTGCAAATCCCAAAAACAAAGAAACAAGTCAGAAGCTTAGTGGGAATTTTAAATTATTACAGAAAGTTCATTCCAAATTTTTCCTCTTTGTCATCTTCTCTTACTGACCTTACTAAGAAGGGACAACCCGATAAGGTCCAGTGGACGTCTGAATGTCAGACATCATTTGATAATTTGGTGACAGCATTATCATCGTCACCCATTCTGATATTACCCGATTTTCGATCTAATTTTATCCTCAGAACGGATGCGTCGGACTCTGGTGTCGGCGCTTGTCTTCTACAGGAGAAGAACGAATGTCTCCATCCTGTATGTTATGTCAGTAGGAAGTTATTGCAGAGAGAAAGAAAGTATTCTGTGATAGAGCGTGAGTGTCTTGCCATTGTCTGGTCCGTCCAGAAACTAGGACGTTATCTCATGGGACGAGAATTTTGTATCCAGACAGACCGCAAGCCACTGACATTTTTGTCGAAGAATCGTTCGTCCAGCCCACGCTTGTCTAGATGGGCATTGGCTTTGCAGCCGTGCACCTTCGTTATTCAACCAATTCCAGGAACCAGCAATCATATCGCCGACTACCTTAGTCGAGCCTAGGGGAAGATTTCAGGAGCTTATACATCGGAGGACAGGAACATTGACAGGATCTGTGTGAATGAGTCGACTTTAAAATATTGACATTATAAATATGATATGAAGGATGGTTGATAGGTTGAGTGGTTTTTGATTCTGTATTAAGTATTGTGGTTAGTTAGCTATTCATGATGTGACACATATATGCATATTTCAGGCCATATTGATCCCCATATTTTCCCCTGATTTCGGTATTTTATACACTAGGGGAACTGCTAGGTCAGTTTTTTTAGTGTAGGTATTGCTCACGCTCACTCGTTGACAGTCATCTTGATGCGATTTGAAATTAATTGCATTAATTTTTTTGGGGTGGGGGATGATGTCACGAGTGGAGTGAGTGCAATTAAGGGGATTGCTACAGAGCGGGTGTAGAGTAAGAAAGGCTCACAGTAGACAGCAAGTTAAGCGTGCTGTTGTGAGTAGTAGTGGGGGCGGGGTCTGAAGGAGGCGAAAGCGCGGTAATACTATCACTGCAAGTTAGAAGGTCCTAGGGATCGGACCTGTGAATAAAAGCCCATCGGGCGGACATAAAGGGGAAGCAGTCGAGAAGACTAGTGAGAGGTCTTTCCAGTTATGACTGGTATGTAGAACGTTGATTGATTATTATGATTGATGTATTATATTATATTCGTCTATTACCATGATGTGAATAAGTATATGTGAGGAATGTGGAAGTCCTTGATATTGGATATAATATAGCAATGTGCGCCACGAGCGATAGATGAAAGTGAGTTCATGGATTTGTAGCGCGAGTGAGTAGTGTGTACTCCGATGGAGGTGTGTTACCGTAAGATGTGTGGTGAGTGAAAGGTGAACTAGTGTGTGTACGCTTCATGGATTGTAAGGAGAGGTGGAGCGAATAGAAATGGTAGGGTATTATACCAATGTAATGTTATTCTTGTAGGTGTCGGGGACGGGCCGCAGAGCCACCTCGATGAGCACAGGGGATAGGCCAGCATAGGGCCGGAGGCCACACATAGGCCAGAAGTGAGGCTGTCGGGGCAGGACAGTAGAGGCACATAACGTCGTGGCAGTCAGGCCACGGGCAGGGGACGTAGATATGAGAGTGAATGAGATACTATGTTGTTGCCATGTTGATAGGCTAGTGAACTGATATTATGTTGTTGCCATGTTGATGGCTATGGAAATACTAATGTGTTATTGCCCTGCTGAGGTGCTAGGGGAGTGCTAAGGTGTCTGACAATAGGAAGGTGATATTGAGAGACTGCGGTGCCAGTGAATCATTAATGTACTATTAAGACCCTGAGGGGAGAGGCTGAGGCCGAAGTGCCTTTAGGAGTAACTACCGGATTGTGGATCCGAGGAAGAGTGCATGTGAGAATAAGGCCGTTGTACGGCAGTCATTTCAATAATATAATATATGTAATTGCGCTATTATATGTATAATTATGTTTAATAAATGTGTGAGTCTGATGGGTTGTTTTGTTAAGTGTTAAACTGTTTGTTCGTGATTGTCGTCCTGTCATAAACTATTACATTTCCCAGTCTGGGATTTGTGACAGCTCACACTCTCATACCTGTATGGTATAAATCTAGACCTAGATTTAAATATCATTAGGCCTACACATATCTCATCACTCAAGGCTCACACTTTCATACCTGTATGGTATAAATCTAGATCTAGATTTAAATATCATTACATATGTTTCATGATTCAAGGTTCACACTGTCATATCTGTGTGATATAAATCTAGATCTAGATTTAAATCTCATTAAATATCTCATGACTCAAGGCTCACACTGTCATATCTGTGTGATATAAATCTAGATCTAGATTTAATTATCATTACATATCTATAATAATAATAATAATGAAGATCATTTATATCTCATCACTCAAAGCTCACACTCTCATATCTGTGTGATATAAATCTAGATCCAGATGTAATTATCATTACATATCTCATCACTCAAGCCTCACATAATATCTCATATCTGTGTAGTGTGTGGTATAGATCTAATTATCACTACATATCTCATCACTCAAGCCTCACATATCTCATATCTGTGTAGTGTGTGGTATAGATCTAATTATCCTTACATATCTCATCACTCAAGCCTCACATATTTCATATCTGTGTAGTGTGTGTATAGATCTAATTATCATTACATATCTCATCACTCAAGCCTCACATAATATCTCATATCTGTGTAGTGTGTGGTATAGATCTAATTATCATTACATATCTCATCATTCAAGCCTCACATATCTCATATCTGTGTAGTGTGTGGTATAGATCTAATTATCATTACATATCTCATCACTCAAGCCTCACATATCTCATATCTGTGTAGTGTGTGGTATAGATCTAATTATCATTACATATCTCATCACTCAAGCCTCACAAATCTCATAACTGTGTAGTGTGTGGTAGGCCTATAGATCTAATTATCCTTACATATCTCATCACTCAAGCCTCACATTCTCATATCTGTGTGATGCTGGGTAGATCTAAGCATACTTTTATCTTTCATCGCTCACGGCTCAATCTCTAATATTGCTGCTGGTCAACAGCTCTGTGATTACTGATAGGAGATTAGATTTATTTACGTCTATGATTTCATATTTTATTATTCATATCTGTGTGATACAGATACATTTAATTATTATGTTGTATCTCACAATTCAAGCATTCTCTGTCTCTCATTCTGTTAGTGCTGCAATTCAACATCTGTGTGATCAGATCTAGATCTAACTGTGATTCCATACCTCATCACTCAGGACTCGCTCCCTCATACTAGATCTACTGCATTCTGGCTATCTCTGGTGAATTTTAATCAGTATTATAGCCTATCTTGCCAGTGCATCATCTTCAATTCATTGTAGGCCACAGTGTAAATCTAGAACTGCTTAAAAGCAAGTCAACAAGAAAGTTTTTAATTATAACTGAGATTTAATTTTATTAAGTCTGTGACTTTATTGTGCGGTAAAAATGAAAATAACCGCACTCGATAGACCTCTAACCCTACAGAGCTAAAGTACATATTTATCTGATCTAGATCTAGATCTAACTCTTCTGTGACGGAAATGACGGGCTTACTTTCATCACGTTATTCATAAATGATAAAAACTGACAACTACCTGAGGTGAAGTGCTCGGCACAAACAGAATGGGTCGATTTCACTTTTTTTTAATGTCTAGATCTAGATCTATGCCACTCCTGCTGGTAGCTTGTCAACCACACCACAGTCGAACGACGTTCGGTCAATTCTTTCACTTCCTTTCCTTTGTTTACACGAATGGTGGGGAATCTGACCAACTTTTATCCATCCTTTCCACCCCTGTCTCGCGTAGCAATCAACGACAATGCAGCTAGCAGGCATTTTAATTAACAAAACCGCTTCGATATATCTCTAAACTAATCAGCTGATCCACCGGCCAAACAATCGCGATGGCGGAAATACAAAAAAAAAGCACAATGTGACGTCATGAGCATTCTACCTATAAGTTTAGCCAATAGTTGGCCGATGACGGGGCTGGAAATGCCTCCTACTGCGCATGCGATATTTTATTATCGTCACAAAGGGTGAGTAGAGGTGGTGACATAGAGCTTTGTTTGGCTTTCCGGCAACGCAGTGTAAAAAAGATTCTCGCAGACGGGACTGTGTAGGTTAAAATCTCCCATATATGGGGGAGGAAGTTGTTCTATGAGATCTATACAGTCGGTTTTAGAGAAGGGAATAGTCGGTGGAAGGTATACAGAGCATAGACTGAAAGGTTTACTAGCTGTGAGGCTTACAGCTACAGCTTGGAGGTTGGTAGTTAATTGGACAGGTCTGTGGAGAATTTTCTGATTTATTAAGATGGAACTTCTCCGTTAGCTCGTTGGTACGGTGGGCATGGCAGTGATAGGCTGCGTTGTTTCTGGTGGTGAGCGGGGTATTGGGTGGTAATTTTGTTTGTCGCAGGCTGACACAGCTGGCTGATATATTGCCCTTGACGCTATCGAGTGCCTGCCAAACATGGACGATTTAGACACAGAGCCAACCTTGGAGGAGCTCAGGAAGAACATTGATAACTTGGCTCCCGGCAAAGCCCCAGGTTATGATATCCCGCCAGACCTGGTCAAGCACTGCAAGACCACCCTATTGCATCCTCTGCACGAAGTTCTTCGCCAATGCTGGCAAGAAGGAGCTGTACCACAAGACATGAGGGATGCCAAGATCATCACTCTCTACAAGAACAAAGGCGAGAGAACTGACTGCAACAACTGCAGAGGCATCTCCCTTCTCAATATTGTTCGCAAAGTGTTTGCAAGGGTCATTCTGATCCGTATGCAGAAGCTCGCAGAGTGCATTTATCCTGAATCACAGTGCGGCTTCAGGGCTGGAAGGTCAACAATAGATATGATCTTCTCCCTTGGTCAACTACAGGAGAAGTGCAGAGAACAGCAGATGCCCCTGTACATGGCCTTCATCGATCTTACCAAGGCCTTTGACCTTGTCAGCAGGGATGGTCTATTCAACCTTCTTCCAAAAACCTGCTGCCCACCAAAACTGCAGAGCACTATTGAATCCTTCTACACTAACATGAAAGGGACAGTGCTGTTCGACGGCAGCTCCTCCTCTGAGCCTTTTGACATCCGCTGTGGCGTCAAACAAGGCTGTGTTCTTGCTCCTACACTCTTCGGAATCTTCTTTGCCCTGCTCCCAAAACACGCCTTTGGCACAGCAACAGAAGGGATCTATTACACCTTAGGTCCAGATCAGATGGCAGGCTATTCAACCTGGCCCACCTCAGAGTCAAGACAAAGGTTCGCGAGACATGTTATTTGCTGATGATGCAGCAGTGGCGGCTCACACCCAGCAGGAACTGCACGCTTCGTTGGACCGCTTTTCTCATGCCTGCAAAGACTATGGACTAACCATCAGTCTGAATAAGACAAACGTATTAGTATAGGATGTAACAGCACCTCCACTCATCACCATCGACGACTATGAACTTGACGTTGTCCACCAGTTCACCTACCTTGGCTCCACTATCACTGATGAATGCTGAGGCTGAGACGTGGGCCTAAAGAAGGAGCGCATCAGATCCCAGAGACCAGAGACAGCGAACAACGGTCTCACATCGGCCTCCACAGTCACAGACGACACTGCTCCGGATAACCAGGCAAACGAGACAATTAATTAATAAATTGGATGCCCAATCACGGGAGCGTCTCGTTACTCCCCCGGCTCGTTACTCCCCCGGCTCGTTACTATTCTCTCTCTCTCTCTGTGCCTAAAATCTTTGTCATTGAATAAAAACGTTTTTCAGTTCAGTTCAGTTCAGCTCTCTCTCTCTCTCTCTCTCTCTGTGTGTGTGTGTGTGTGTGCGCGCGCATACATACCGGCATTATCACCAAATTCTAAAGTCATTCTACTAAATAGTTGCGAAATGGTTATATCAAACAAACAAAAACATAAACCAACACTACATTAAGTAACAACAATATTTCACGCAAACTTACTATCACAGGGTTATCCAGTCATTTCCTGTGTACGGGGGAGTAACCAGCCGGGGGAGTAACGATACGGGGGAGTAACGAGCTGACCCCCCCAACCACAATTGCTTCACGGTTGACGGAGGCCTTACTGATCGCGGCCGACGGCTGTTTGGTAATTGATTACAATATCAACTCACAGGTGCTCGTAGACCTTTGAGACTGTAGCTGAACGCCAGTATTGTGCAAACGTGGTTGGTCAATAGCGATAGAAATTTGTTTTCAGGTCTTTTCTAAGCCAAAGGCGTTGCCTGAAAAATTCTAAGGAGATTTTTTATTTGTGTCTCTGTTGATCTAAAGGAGGTTTTAACTGGTTTTGTCCTTTTGTTTACACTTGTTTCGAACTTTTCACCACCAATTTTCCCCGCCAAAAAAAAATAATAAACAAGCATCGAATGTTCACTCAACTTTGACGTTTTTTGTTTTTTTTAATCTACGTCAGGCGATGAAAATAGCACACATTTCAAGTGCAGTGATAGAAAAAAAAAACGAATGTTTCAGAAATCCCTAATGATTATTTATCTTAATACATGACAGAATGTATAATTTCACACCTACAGTATAGACTTGTCTTTTTTTTAACTAAAGAAAATATAAGGAATCCCTTTGAATGCTGCTGAACGCATTCTCATTGAAGTATGAAAGTGTGGCCGAGATCGTTTCTCACGACCGAGGACGGTGTTTGAATAGATCATTTATGTGGATATTTTTAGGCAGGAAAGGAAAGGAATATGGAAATCATCTATTTCTAAAAAACGTAGACAGAAACATCAGTAGTGGATACAGTTGAATAAATTGTGCACTTAAACTTGGCACAGTTTTCATTTGTGCTGGATCGTGACATATTGAAGAACCAACCAGAGACAGCATAGCCAGAAAATGATTGAAACTGCACAAAACCACTGGAGAGAAGGGCTACGCCGACCTGTAAGGCGAGGGCACTTTTTACACTGTAACTTTTCCCGGCCCATTGAAAACATGTTATAGCTTGTCTTTCTTACTGGGCTCCTTGCTTCTCTCTCTCTCTCTCTCTCTCTCCTCTCTCTTACTCTCCCTCTCTTTCTCTCTCTTTCTCCCTCTCTCTCTCTCTCTCTGTCTCTTTCTCTCTGTTTTTGTCTGTCTCTATCTGTATGACTATGAAGATAAATTCCAGCGTACAACACGAATGTACAGAACCAAACGCTTTAGTTCGTCTACTGATTGTATGGATACATGGAGTTGCTACAGTTTCCTGTCAGCTCCATTTCAAAATTTGGCAAAAAGAAAAAGTTGTATATAGCAAAGCCCAGAGTAAGAAATGGTACCCAAACGATATAATGAAATGCAAACTAAAAGAGAAGACAGAAAATGGCCGATATTTCGGCAAAAGTCTTTTTCAAGGAAAAAAAACACCAAAACACAACAACAGATTAAGTAGACATATTCTGTTTCGATTCTATAATTATATTTCACATTCAAATCTGTTATTGTTCTACTGTTTTATCTGTTCGTATTTCCACTTTTTTTTTTTTTTTTGGCCATATCTTGACTGCTTCAAGCCTTGCTGCGACCCCACAAATTTTCTATGGGTTTTTAAAATTTTTTTGGGCAGTTCAGGGTGTCTCCTCGGTCTCAACACAAGATCGGCGCTCTGAAACATTCAAAATCCCATGCATTCTTGAAGACATGAGTTCGTAGCTGCTGAAAATATCTCGTCAACTGAGACTCAAAATGAGCCAATGCATGCAGTTTCCTGAGATGAACACTGCGGCTGTCATGATCACATTAGGATCATAAATGCCGTGCTAGGTCACGACTTCAGTGAGTTAATTTTTACGATCTTGTTGATTATAACCAGCGTAATTTGTCCTTGAGCTGTTCTCGTGAACAGTTTGTTTTGAAACACCTTTTTTCTGATAGATGGAGAGAAGGAGGGGCGAGACAGAATAAATGTATAGCTAGGAATGACAGAGCAGTTCTCGACCCCGTGATTTTGATTAACATAGATAAGGGGCGAGTAAAGGTAGTTTATTTAGACGCTTAGTTGGCGTTCGGAAATTCGTGCATAAGAGTAGAAAGCACGGGGTTTGAAGATTTTAGTAGTTAATGTTTCGCATTTTAAATTTTGTCTAGACCGTAAAATTGACCTTGATTTTGGCGCAAGGCCATGACAAGCATAAATTAATATTGCAGGCTGAGCTGAAGCGACTGCACCAATCAAATGTATGAATCTGGACGGAAGGTCGAGACATAGCTTTGGTATTTAAACCCGTGCAGAGCTTAGATAGATGCCATCTGTAGACAATCCATTTACGAGGTGGACGGCGATAGTCCTCAGCCAGATGAGAGACATAGAGACGCAGTTGAGCAGTCCATATTGTGAGGAGCGTGATGTTTTAAAGCTCCAGAGCCTAAGCTACTTGGTTTGATATGAACCCACAGCGTTTACATCCAGCGCTCTCACTCCCAGTGAGGGCCGCATGGTGAGAGTCCATACTAATTTGTAATGATGAAAGTGAACCGTTCTACTTACTTTTGAAGACGTTTCAGAGCTACCGCCAGACAACGCATGGTTGTACAAGCATTCTCCATGGCGTGTCTAGAGGAAATGTCCATATCATAACATGTCTCATTGAATTAATAGAATTTAAACTGTTATATCCGTCGCCACGTGCGCGGATTCTATTTGGCATCTAACTCATATGACCTGCAAGTAGTTAGAGTGAATAAGTTAGTCTTTATAGAAAGCTGTAGTTTCATTAATTAGATTCAGTTGCCTTTGAATTGATATTTATATTTATAATTATATTTGTTACATTAATTCCTGTAATTAAACTGCCCTACAGTTCTGCTAAAAATCAAAGCAATTGATTTATTTAGATTTTAGAGTGCAAGTATTTTTTTTTGTGTGTTCGTCGATTGTGGGAGCGGACCTCGAAAGAGTGTCAGTCGAATTCTCCCCATCTAACCCACATCGCGACAGCGGCGTTACCGAAAAAGTATTTTTTTTTAGTGTAAAAAAATTCCATTTATCAATCCACCAGCAAAGAAATAGGTTTGTCTTTTAATTCGTTGTCTGAACATGGTCTGCGCACTCCCCTAGCTCTCCCTAAACCAACGCCAGGGACGACAAATTATGTTTCTTCCCATATATTATTTACAAGTAGTTTGTTCTTGGCGCTACCTTGATTAATGTTAAGGAGGGCTGGGCAGCATCAGCACTTTTTCAGTGTCGCCGATCCCGACTCCGACACCATAACTTCTTCTTGGAGCCGACACCGACACCGACTCCAATGACATCACAGGTTCCTGTTGAAAATTTCCGACACTGGCGTCGACACTGACCTTAAGGAAGCGACGTTACGACTCCATCCGACTCCCGGCAGTGATCCTGAGAATTAATTTTGCTTGATGCAAAAGTGAACAGTCAAACTTTAATTAATTTGCTGTCTCCTGTCTGGTGCGGGGTACTGGTACGGTGATGTAGTGTCGGGGGGGGGGGGGCGGCGCAGAGATAATTCTCTAGATATTAAAATCTTTGCAATGTTTACACGTAGTAAATGTAAATTAAACAATGAAAACTAGAGAACCGCCGCAGTACCGGCACTAGTGCCGGTACCGGTACCAGGTTCTGGTGTTGGGTACCCAAGGTGAAGGTCAGTACTTAATAAATAGTTGACACTGGTGTCGGAACCGTGCCCAGTAGTAATGCTAAGTTAAGGAGGGTGGACGAAAGGGAAGGGGGGGGGGGGAGAGGGGGAGGTCAATATGGCTCCGGAAAATCATGAAAAAATCGACTGAAGGCTTCCTGGTCCATATACTTTCATTCCAGTTATGACAAAATATGGAAAACAATTATCAGCTCGTATTGTAATCACTGTGACCGCCCAGCATTCAGATAAGCATCATGTCGCAAAGAACAACAATTAGGCTATCTATGGCCGTGAAGGTACGGTACTTCGCTAACAAACTGATCACTTCAATAGTCAATGACGTTCATTTTCGTGCCCGTCATTAAGGCATGAACCAGCTAAAGGAAGCCGGGGACAAGGAGAGAAAGAGAAGAGAGAGAGAGAGAGAGAGAGAGAGAGAGAGTGTGCCTATGTGTGTGAGCTTTTTTCGGCGGGGGGAGGTACCAGTTTTCTGAATTGTTCACACCAAACGCTGGCAGTCGTAAACACATCTTGAAGAAAATGAATGCATGGCTGATCTTGTGAAGCTCAGCGTGCTTCTTGGGTAGACCAGAAACTGAAAGAAGAACGAGAAGAAAAGGCCGCGGAGAGATTACGAGAAGAAAAGGCCGCGGAGAGATTACGAGAAGAAAAGGCCGCGGAGAGGTTACGCCAAGAAAAAGCCGCGGAACGAGACGAGAGAGCCGCGGAACGCGCGGAGAAACAGGCTCAAAGAGAGTACGAGCTCGCTTTGAAACAGTTGGAAGCGAAGCAAGCCCAACCTACCGGGGCTCCGGAAGTTACTTCCAATAATAAAACGAAGCCTAAATTGCCAACCTTCAATGATAAGGTTGATCGCATTGATTCCTACCTCCACCGCTTCGAACTCCATGCTGTTTGCGCGGAATGGCAGCGTAGTGAGTACACGTCATGTCTCGCCAATCTTTTGACAGGGAGAGCGTTGGAAGTTTTCCATAGTCTCACTATTGATGACGCTAGGGACTATGACATTCTAAAGACCGCGCTATTAAAGCGTTTCCAACATACGGAAGATGGATTTCATAAGCGTTTCCGCGATTGCAAGCCGGAGGCATCTGAGAATTTCTCTACTTACGTGGACCGCCTCCGCCACCTACTCAGCCGTTGGAGTGAGTTGGCCGGTGTGGAAAAGGGAAACTACAAGAAACTATATGATTTAATAATTAAAGACCAAATATATATGTCCTGCCACACGGAGCTGGTGGCGCATTTTAAGGAACAAGCTCCCAAAACTACCGTCGAGATAACATCGATAGCGGAACGGTATGCTGCGGCTCACCCTAATCGATCGTTAGATAAAGCTAAAGTAAGCGAACCATGTTACGCCGGCGCTGCTACTAAGACACCGGTACCGTCGAGACAATCAAGACAGCCCTTTCGACAGTCGCCGCAGGTTCGTCCACGGTCCGAGCCACCGTTTAGCAGGAGGCAACCGAATCCCCATAAATTTTCTCGGGACTGGGAACCCCGATATACACGTCCTTTCCCTACCGGAGGACCGCGTAACAACTACTATCTTCTTATCGAGGTACACCTCGAAGGGATGATAATCCATTCCACTGTTATAGATGTGGCGGCGAAGGCCACATTCGGAAACAATGCAGAGTTAGATTAGATGCGGCAAATGCATGCTCTGTAGCATTCACCGAAAACCGCGGTGAAAGAACTAGGAATGCCGAAACCGTAGATAAAGTTATTCCAGTTATGTCCGCCCTCCACGAGCGAGGCGCGCTGACATTGTATGAGGGACGAGTAAACGCCCGAGCATCCGTATTGCGAGATTCAGGCTGTACGACCGTCGGTGTACGTGAATCGCTGGTCCGTCCTGCACAACTCCTGGATCGCGATGCGACATGCATTACTTTTGGTGGTTCAGTTGAACATTTTCGTTTGGCGGAAATATATGTTGACACTCCGTTTATAACTGGTGTTGTCACGGCCTGTGTGCTACCAAATCCGGTCGCCGACCTAATCATTGGGAATATTCCCCACTTAAAGGACGTCTCCGATGGCGAACTCGAGACTTGGGATGATGATAATGACATTGCGTGTGTCACGACAAGACAACAATCGCGTCGCCAGAGTGACGACACATTACGATTGCCTGTCGTCGACTTGGATGTAACCCCCGAGATTTTTGGAACGAACAGCGCACAGATCCATCACTAAAGCCCCTCTTTGCTAAGATTTATCCGGACAACCCGGATACAACCAGGTTCTGCCTGAAAGACGACCTCCTATATCGCGTTTTTCGGGGAAAGCGCGAAACTATTTTGCAATTGGTCATACCAAGATCATTTCGCCGAGACATCACCCGCCTCGCGCACGACACGCCATTGTCGGGCCACCAGGGCAAAGCGAGAACAAAATCGAAAGTTCTGTCTCAGTTTTTTTGGCCCGGGGTTTACGCTGACATAAATAGCTATGTGTCGCGTTGCGATACATGCCAGAAAAGAACCCCCAAAGGAAAAACTTCGCGGGCACCTATACAAGAGATGCCCCCGGTTTCCCATCCATTTCAGCGAGTTGCCGTCGACATCGTCGGGCCATTACCGAAGACGGATAGAGGCCATCGGTTTATTCTATCAGTAATCGATTATGCCACCCGTTGGCCTGAGGCTATCCCTTTAAAGGAAATATCGGCCGATCACGTCGCCGAGGCATTGGTTACCATATTCACTCGCGTCGGATTCCCGTCCGAATTATTATCCGATAGAGGTCCGCAATTCACCTCCGACCTTTTCAGGAAAGTACTGGAACTCACGGGCATTAGGCAGAAACTTACGTCACCATACCATCCACAGTCCAATGGCTGTTGCGAGCGCTGGAATGCCACCATGAAAGCTATGCTGGCACGCGTTTCAGCCGACAGACCTGGTGTCTGGGACCGTCGACTTCCGGCCATCTTGTTCGCATATAGGGAACTCCCAAATGCGACAACGGGTTTTTCCCAGTTTGAACTTTTATACGGTCGCAAACCACGTGGCCCGATGGCCATTTTACGCGATTTATACGCCGGTTCTGATACCGACGTTCCTGATACGCGATCCGCGTATCAGTACATCGTCGATCTCCGACATAGAATAGTTAATGCATGCGACTTGGCTCGACAATTTGCATGCGTACGGGCCAGGTCATTTATAGGATATCGCGATCAGGGTAGTCGGTTAAGAACCCTGTCAGTCGGAGATCGGGCATTGGTGCTGTTACCAGAAACGAATAACAAGCTACTCCTCACTTGGAAAGGCCCCTTTCTAGTTAAAAAGCGACTCTCGAGAGTTAATTATCTTATTACCATCCGTGGTAACGATAAGGTGTACCATATTAATATGTTGAAAAAGTATCTTACCGATGATCGAAGTCCTCACGATCATTCATGCCATGTTGTGGCCCAAGCAAACGCAACGATGGTCACTATCGATGACAACGACCGGGAGCCATTACCTATGTCTAGATCGCTCCTGTCCTTGCAAGCCACAGAGGACGCGACTTCCGTTAATATCAATCCACAGCTGGATCAAAGTAAGTCACAGGACATAATGGATCTTGTTCGGGAGTTTGCGCCAGTATTCACTGATTTGCCGGGTAAAGCATCCTTAGTTCAACACGTCATCCGGTTGCACTCGGACGTACCCGTGTTTGTCAAACCCTATCCGCGCCCGCTGCAAGCGCACGACACCATACAGTCCGAGGTGGAAAAGATGCTCAGCTTAGGAGTCATTGAGCGCTCGACGAGCCCTTACTGCTCGCCGATTGTACTAGTAAAGAAAACAGACGGTTCCGTTAGGTTTTGTATCGATTACAGGAAGCTTAACGCGCTAACCATTTACGATGCTGAACCTATCCCGAATCAGGAAGAGCTATTTGCGCGATTGGCTGAGTCGTCCGTGTTTTCAAAAATAGATTTGGCTAAAGGCTACTGGCAAATCCCCATGGAACAGGCCAGTAAACAGTACACAGCGTTTCAGACCCCTATGGGTCTCATGCAATGGAGGTTCATGCCATTCGGTCTCGTAACGGCACCAGCGACATTTGCGAGGATGATGAACATCCTACTGCAGCAGACACCATACGTCCTAAGCTACTTTGACGACATTTGCGCTTTCCATACGGATTGGAAAGGCCATTTAGAGGCACTTCGTCAAGTGCTTAGTAAACTTCGAGATGCCGGCAGCTAAGCCTAGCAAAGTCTTCCTGGGTTATACGCAGATTAACTTTCTGGGACATACTATCGCCAAAGGCGTCCAAACACCGGACGACAATAAAATAAGTAAGATTTTAAAACTCCAGGCTCCTCATACTAAGAAGCAGGTTCGTAGCCTGTTAGGCTTCTTAAGCTATTATCGGAAATTTGTTCCTAATTTTTCGGCCCTTACTGCCCCGTTATCCGATCTTACAAGAAAAGACCGACCCAATAAAATTATCTGGACTACGCAGTGCGCCACCGCGCTCGCGACAGTGCAGCAATTGTTCTCCAGTTCGCCGCTGCTTATCCTACCGAATATTAGGCACACCTTCGCCGTCCGCACTGACGCGTCGGACCAGGGAATTGGAGCTGTTTTGCTCCAGGAAAGAGATGGCTTATTGCGCCCTTGTATGTACGCTAGCCGGAAATTACTTCCGAGAGAACAGAGATACGCTATTATAGAGCGAGAATGCCTGGCGATTGTATACGCCGTAGACGCGTTTTCCCGCTATCTACTTATGACGGAATTCGTCATCGAGACAGACCATAAACCGTTGTTATTTCTAAAATCGAACCGAGCCAAGAACGCTCGTTTGACCAGATGGAGTCTGGCCCTTCAGGAATACCGCTTCATTATAAAGGCCATTCCTGGTGGAGATAATGTCCATGCCGACCTATTATCACGGTTACCTTAATCTTGTATTTTAGTCTGTCATATGTATTGGCGTTGGATGGGATTGGCACCTCATTCAAAGACCGAGGGATGGTATCACATATTGTTCACCCATTGTGAACACTTTTCACCTACCCCTGTGCTTTCCTTTGATCCAACAGCTATTTTACTGACGTCGACCCGTATTTTGGCCACACCAGACGTTGTTGCCCAGGGTCGAGGACGAGAAGTCATGGCAGACCAGGAGTCCAGATCCACTAATGCCATCGATGCTACTATAGTTATCTTTTCTTAATTATTATTATTCATTGTATGTATGCATTCCTGATGACATTCGCACAGGATCAATGTTGTACTCTAAAATTTTAGAGTTATGATTGTTAATGTCTACGTATTTAGAGGTAAGATTTAATCCTCAGAGAGATATATACTTTTGGACGGAGCCTTAAGATTTTCATGTAGGTTTGTCCATCAAGGATAACCGTCCTGTAGGGTTTTTTCAACTTTTGTAGCATTCTTAGTTTTTACCTAGTAAATTCACCTTTCGAGCAATTTCTCGACTCATGCCTTCCCCTTACGATAATAATTTATATCGTTAAAATTGCAAATTTTAACTGGGGTGGGGGATGTGTCATGATTCGAGTGTTATTAAAACTCACGCAGAGCCTGAGTTGTTGTAGTTTTTTTTACCAGGGCCATGAGAAATTGGCTGGTGGCCTTGAACGGTCCTCGCGAATTATAGTTGGTGAGTAAATAAATGTAAAGTTAAACTGTTAGATTCACGCTCGTCGGTTTTAATGTTCGTGATTAATAAGTAATGGAGTAGGGGTAAAACAAGGTGGGGATAGTTGACATTGTTAAGTATGACTAGACAAGTTTTGCACGTTAACTGGCTAGTAGAATAGTGCAGACGTATTACTACAATTAAAATGGTGGGAGGTTTCGGCCAATGAGATTGCTGAACTAATTGGGCCAGCGGACTAGCACTGCTGGGTAGTTGGATAGTATAAAACATCGTGTAACGTTCAGATTCATTGAGTACAGACGAGAAGCCAAGCATCGTTCCGTGAAGTATCTCCGGTTGATCAGTACCTGAACTGTGTGCTTTGAAGACTAGAAGTCCTTGCTAACGGACTGACTGAGCTCTAGAAAGAAAGGTCTGAGTGGGCTGACCTTTGAAAGCCCACGCTGCGCTATTTTGATGTTCGCGCCTACCAGTAGGCGTGACCAATGGTAACATATCTTATTTGTTCAAGCATAATAGAAGATCAGAGATAGAGAGAGAACCACAGCCTCATAGGAAGTCTAAGGAAACCCCAGCTGGCACTCGACGACGAGTGTCCTGTATTATAGAATTATCTCTATAGTATGATTGAAGGAATATGTCACATTGTTGATGAATTGAATAATGATTGTGCATATATATAAATAGTCTTTTGCAACTGCGTAATTACCTACAAGCCGGAGTGTGCTTCTGTAGGCTTGGAACGTACTGGGCTCTCCTAACATTCAAGCCCATATGATTTATGGAGAGTTTGCCTGGCGACTGGCCAGTGGCGACTCAACTGTCACTTTAGATTGATATCTAGTTTCGTATAATATACCCATTTGCTATTGATTGCAGTACATCCAATAAGGAACCATAATTACATGAATATCATAGATTAAGTTAGTAATTAGAATTTATTGCTTTGAATATACCTCTATTGTCTTTTGTTTTGTTTATTATTTAAATAATAATATGGCCTGACCGGCCTGACATAGATATACGCTCTAGTTATTTGATACTTTTCTTGTGTGGTTGTGTCCGAGTGTGAGTTAGCTGCCTCTCGTGCAGTCATAACATCCCCAAGACCCTAACTCTGCTCGTGACAGGGGGGTGTCTATACAAGCCAATAAGCTTGTAGTGTATGTTTTGATGTTTAATGGCAGTAACAATATGTTCAAATGTGTTCAAGCCCTCCCTGGTAATTCTAGTCACAGATAGACTGCACTTAAAAAGTACCATTGTTCCTTCACTTCTGTGATATTCCCTGTTTTCCAGAAACTAGGAGTACCAATCAGGCACAAGTTCATTCATATCATGAGCAATTTCTCCCAGCCAAATTTTCTGTTTGGACAGGAATGTCAGTGTCACTATCAGCAACGTACAGGTTTTCTTGGTGAGAGATTCAGAAGGTAATTGTTTTGTTGAAGTGAAGACAGCAAGAATCGTGTATTCCCGTCTTCTGACACCGGAATTTTATGATCTAGAGAGATCCTAGGCAGATCGCGCCACAGACAACAAAATGTTTAGTCACTTTCATGAAATGCCCAAAGTTCTGAATTTTCTTTCCGGCTCTTTGATCTCATATTCCTCTCCTCAAACAATAACTTTTTGTCTTTGTTCACTTCCTGTTTTGTCATTCTCTGTCTCCTGCCTATTATCAATCAGCTATCCAGTCCCTCCCCCATTTTCTTATCTAACCGAAATATTTTTGGCCCTGTCACGCCTTAACTTTACCCCCCCCCCCTCCCTTTATTTTTTTCTTTCAAAGCTAATTCTAACCGGACCAGGAACACAGGGAACACAGGGAACACAGGCACGTGAATGAATGTGGGTGTTAACTGTTATGAACTCTTTTGTTGTAAAAGCTGAAAAGGGTGTACCGGTACTTGAAAAGGCGTCGGCTTTGCTTTCTAAAGACCATGAATAATTATGTATTGGAAAACCGGGTGACCTCCTCTTGGATACATCTTAAAGCAATTCTTTATTTTTTCCTCTTGTCGCGGTAATACACAGGAGAGGAATCCACGCCACTGGTAGACACCTACGCTTGACGGGTTGGCTGGAGTAGAAAAATCACCACCAGCAATACAATCCTGTGAATGATTATCACAAACTTCCAAACTTTTCATTTCTGTTTCCCCAGAAAAAAAAAATGTCCCAGGGTTTTTAATTTTTACTTCCAGCAAGTTCTGAGATATGTTTCCTTTATGATTTTATCTGAACATTCTTCATGTTTTTTCTTCTGACCTCCATCTAGATTTATTGTATATCTAGGCCTGTGTATGGTGCAGAATTAGTTAAGAAAACAGGACAGGGATAAAGTGCTCCCAAATTGCGGGCTGGGCCTAGAGGGATAAAGTGCGAAAGTCGTATTTCTTATCATTTCCCAATCATTGCAATAGATTGAATAATATTATAAAATATCCTAATTAGATTCTAAATAAAGATTTGTCTGTGTCAACCGCCATGGGACTGATCTACAACACAACGAGGAGGATCGGAGAGCGGGGCAGGAAGGAAGAGAGATACAAACTTATAGCCTACATTTTGATTTAGCATGCGGAGGATTTGTCGACGGTGACGATGAATCATCTGATTAATGTACAAGTGATTGTGAATGTTTTCTCAGGAACACACACACACACACACACCCACACACACACACAGAGATTTTCACACACATTTTCTCTCTCTCTCTCTTTCTCTCTCCCTCTCTCTCGCCCCCCCCCCTCTCTCTCCAGAATGTCAATAATCTCCATTTTCAGCAAATACATGACAACATCGACAGAAACCATGTGACGGTTTTGGCTGTGGTAGGTTTAAGTGATGATTTGAACAACTGAGAATGTTTGCCACTGGCACCATTGCCATACCACAGCTGTAACTTTTAAACGGTGAGTTGTTGCTAGTTTTGCTGTATTTTAGTATGCAGTGATAATTTCGGCATTAATTAGTATGAAAATAATACCTTTCCACGTCCTCATTGGTTGTCTTCATAATTATATTTCCTGAATACAGCGAATCTCTACCCTGTTACATAAGTAGTATTTAATCTTCCAGGCCCCATGTATCACGAATGGCACACAGAAATGTATCACTTGGCTGTACTGCCACAAGAAGTCAAGGCCAGAAAAATTATTTCAAGTGCTTGAAGTAACCACTTGACAATGTATTTTCTGAATTAGTTTGTGGCCTAATTGTCCAAGATCTATGTTTTTTTGCGGAAAGAGCATTTCCTGTTGATGGTCCAGTAAGCAGTGGAGAGCTGCTGTGTTAGAGAGTAGTTTCAGTCTGATGGCATCGGCACCAGGATGGTTGTACTTTGAATCATTCAACAGTGTGTAGGTTTTGGAATGCAACTGTTCAGTTTATAATATCATTTTGAAATGTTTATTGGTTTGTTTTTGCCTTGGCATATGTCATAATGTCTGAAATACTGGGTATCATAGGTGATACAGTGGGACCATGCGGATGTCGATGTATCACACGTGATACACAGTAGGTCTTTTTCAAACCCCAAGTATTCAATAAGTTAGACTTGTGATGCAGTTTTAAGGTTTTCCACGGACAACAATTGGAAGACTCGCTTGATATTTCCCATCCGTTCTTAAAACTGAAGGGTATGAATTTCCTCCTGTATTCACAAATACACACACACAAAATATGTGGTTTTAACTACGAAGTCTGTCTACAGAAAACAGGTAGAGTTGAACAATACACAGAGCTTCAGCGAATACGTCCTGACCCTCGGAAGGTGGGAACGCAACTGACCAGTGGGCGCTGCGCGCTGTCTCATGTTACTCTTTCGTGAGAGACGGTTGGCTGAGTTAGAATCCCAAACATGCTTCACCTTACAGGTAAGTCTCGCATGTTTTGTTAATTCTGCAGCAACCCGGACAGCTCTAATGATAACCATGTTCCTACAGACTCGTCAGAGTTGGAAAGTGAAAGTGAACCTTCTCAACCCATACGAAAACGTAAAAACGTGCAGGGGTACCACATGTCACAAATCCCAGACTGGGAGATGTAATAAGTATGACAGGACGACAATCACGAACAAACAAGTTAACACTTAACAGAACAATCCATCAGACTCACACATTTATTAAACATAATTATACATATAATAGCGCAATTACATACATTATATTATTGAAATCAACTGCCGTACAACGGCCTTCTTCTCACACACACTCTCCCTCGGATCCACAATCCGGTAGTTACTCCTAAAGGCACTTCGGCCTCAGCCTCTCCCCTCAGGGTCTTAATAGCACATTAATAATTCACTGGCACCGCAGTCTCCCCATATCACCTTCTTATTGTCATACACCTTAGCATTCCCCTAGCACCTCAGCAGGGCAATAACACATTATTATTTCCATAGCCATCAACATGGCAACAACATAGTATCAGTTCACTAGCCTATCAATAGGGCAACAATATAGTATCTCAGTCACTCTCATATCTACGTCCCTGTACGTGGCCTGACTGCCACGACTTTATGTGCCTCTACTGTCCTGCACTGACAACCTCACTTCTGGCCTATGTGTGGCCTCCGGCCCTATGCTGGCCTATCCCCTGTGCTCATCGAGGTGGCTCTGCGGCCCGTCCCCGACACCTACAAGAATAACATTACATTGGTATAATACCCTACCATTTCTATTCACTCCACCTCTCCTTACAACCCATGAAACGTACACACACTAGTTCACCTTTCACTCACCACACATCTTACGGTAACACACTTCCATCGGAGTACACACTACTCACTCGCGCTACAAATCCATGAACTCACTTTCATCTATCGCTCGTGGCGCACATCGCTATATCCAATATCAAGGACTTCCACATTCCTCACATATACTTATTCACATCATGGTAATAGACGAATATAATATAATACATCAATCATAATAATCAATCAACGTTCTACATACCAGTCATAACTGGAAAGACTCTCACTAGTCTTCTCGACTGCTTCCCTTTATGTCCGCCCGATGGGCTCTTATTCACAGGTCCGATCCGTAGGACCTTCTAACTTGCAGTGATAGTAATCCAGCGCTTTCGCCTCATTCAGACTTCCACACCACTCATACACGCACGCTTTTCCCACTTGTCTGCATGAGTTATTTTTACTCTTCCCCTTTCACGTCTTTTCCTATCCGTCTGTCGTGAGCTCTTCTTATTCTACACCCGCTCTGTAGCAATCCCCTTAATTGCACTCACTCCACTCCTGACATCATCCCCCACCCCAAAAAAATTAATGCAATTAATTTCAAATCGCATCAAGATGACTGTCAACGAGTGAGCGTGAGCAATACCTACACTAAAAAAACTGACCTAGCAGTTCCCCTAGTATATAGAATACCGAAATCAGGGGAAAATATGGGGATCAATATGGTCTGAAATATGAATATATGTGTCACATCATGAATAGCTAACTAACCACCATACTTAATACAGAATCAAAAAACCAGTCAACCTATCAACCATTCTTCATATCATATTTATAATGTCAATATTTTAAAGTCGACTCATTCACACAGATCCTGTCAATGTTCCTGTCCTCTGATGTATAAGCTCCTGAAATCTTCCCCTAGGCTCGACTAAGGTAGTCGGCGATATGATTGCTGGTTCCTGGAATTGGTTGAATAACGAAAGTATACGGCTGCAAAGCCAATGCCCATCTAGACAAGCGTGGGCTGGACGAACGATTCTTCGACAAAAATGTCAGTGGCTTGTGGTCTGTCTGGATACAAAATTCTCGTCACATGAGATAACGTCCTAGTTTCTGGACGGACCAGACAATGGCAAGACACTCACGCTCTATCACAGAATACTTTCTTTCTCTCTGCAATAACTTCCTACTGACATAACATACAGGATGGAGACATTCGTTCTTCTCCTGTAGAAGACAAGCGCCGACACCAGAGTCCGACGCATCCGTTCTGAGGATAAAATTAGATCGAAAATCGGGTAATATCAGAATGGGTGACGATGATAATGCTGTCACCAAATTATCAAATGATGTCTGACATTCAGACGTCCACTGGACCTTATCGGGTTGTCCCTTCTTAGTAAGGTCAGTAAGAGAAGATGACAAGGAGGAAAAATTTGGAATGAACTTTCTGTAATAATTTAAAATTCCCACTAAGCTTCTGACTTGTTTCTTTGTTTTAGGGATTTGCAACCCTACTAACTTGTCAATTTTTGTTTCTTCAGGTCTCTGAACACCTCTACCCACGATATGTCCTAAGAATATTATCTCTGGACATGCCAAATCCATCTTTGCGGGTTTAGCAGTTAACCCAAACTGGCGTAATCGTCGAAAAATTACTGTTAGTGTCTGAATATGATCAGACCATGTCGACGTATGGCATGCTATATCGTCAAAGAATGACACGACATTAGGTATGTCCTTCAACACCAATCTCATTAATCGTGCAAACGTCGCTGGTGCGTTTACCAACCCAAATGGCATGACCTTAAATTGGAATAATCCAATGGGCGTTTGGAACGCCGTGTATTGTTTAGACTCCTCAGTAAGCGGGATTTCCCAATACCCTTTCGTCAAATCTATCTTGGAAAACCACGTGGACCCGGCCAATGAAGCTATTAATTCCTCCTGAAACGGAATAGGCTCCCTATCGCCTACCGTAATAGTGTTCAATCTTCGAAAATCAATACAGAACCGCACCGATCCATCAAGTTTTTTCACGAGGACGATGGGTGATGAATACGGCGATGTTGATGGTTCTATCACATCTAACTTCAACATTGACTCAACTTCCTTTATGACTCTATCTCTCGAAGAAAAAGGCAACGGATACGGTCTAAGAAATACTGGCTTATCCGAAGTCAACTTTATGTGGTGCTGGATCACCGTAGTGCGACCCGGCAAATCCGTAACAACATCCGGAAATGACGCTAACAGGGTCTCAAGTTCCCTACTCCTTGAACTCGTAAGGTCAGGGTTTTTTTTTTTTTTTTTTCCCGAGCTCACTACACATTTTTTTTTGGGTACCCCATTAGTGAGTCAGTCTAACTTGTTAAATATGATTATGTTCAGACAATACTATCAGTGTTGTGATATCCTGTTAGTTCGATTTTTTTTCCAAATGTTTTAGTTGCTGTAAAAGAAACAAAGAAGAAATGAGATCTGTTACTGAAAATGTTTCTTTTTTAGTTTTCTACTTGCCCCTGGTCTATACAGAACCTAGGGGTGAGCTCTTCCCACTTTCCCGCTTCATCAAAAGAAGCGTCCATTGTTAGTTCTGGCGCCACAACAATAATAAAAGTCTCTAAACTGCAGAGGTCCGCTCTATGGTGGCTGTTTATGTTAGTTCTGTTAATGTCCTAACCAATTCCTGACTGAATGAGACAAAGTGCAGCAGTGGCATGGACAAAGAGGAGGAGGTAATTAACAAATAGATCATCCGAGGGGAATAAAATCTTCGTAATGAAATTTAGCAGTTGAAAAGGGAGAGTTGTAAATTTGATTATGGCACACCGAGACTGCCCCACATCGAGCCTCACCACCTATCTGTTGGGCGTCTTAGGGTGTAAAAACCTGCCAAAAAAAACCACCCAGTGACCTCCAGCAGTTACAATGACGCTATCGTATACATATTGTAGTTAATACAAATCGTAATGTATGTGGGTGCTTTCCCTGGGGCGATCCGACAGCCAAACGCTCAAACTTAACGATTTACGGCAAAATGGCATTTCATGAGTATGCTATTTAGCAGATGTTATTGCTATTAGTACTACTGTTAGCTTCCTAACCCTCTGCAGTTATTAAGGGTACCATAGGTTTCTAAAAAGTCCCTGCCCTGTGAAAAGGAGTAAAATTCTTACCTGACTCACATTCTTTGCGTTCCTTCCTCCACGACTTCCTTGCTTACTCCCATAGTTTCCTAAACTTGGCCTCTGTGTTAAACAGGTCTGTCATTTTGCCTCTCTTACCATAGTTGTATTTCGAAATTACCATTTTCCCTATCAATATTGCATGATTAATTTCATTCAGAGATTTCTTGTTAAATTTGGCGTGCGACGACAGTCCCAATAAAACGGAACATTTATCTAAAACAATTCTCTTACCTGTTTCTGCTGTAATTCGGTTTTCGATTTCTTTCCAGAGTGGCTGGACTGTTGGGCAATCATAGAAAAAATGTTCTAAAAAATCTACCGCTTTACACCTTGGGCATAAAATTGAGTCTTGTACTCCCATCTTTGTTAATAGTATACTTGTTGGATAAATGTTATTCAGTATTTTCCACTGCAATACTCTTAACCTGGTTTCTGTGGTGCAGTTAAATGCAATTTTCCAGTGTGTTTCTCTTATCTCTGCTTTCAGTTTTTGTTTCCAGAAATTAATTGCATAAGATTGCCTCTCGACTCTAATCGTTTTTTCAAATCCTTTCCTTCCTATATTACCTATGATTTCCCCTCTGAATTTGATAGATTTCAATGCCCCTGGTCTTTCCTCCTGCAGCAATGGCTTCTTATAAAGAGCGTTGTACAATACATTGTATTCTAGCTGGGCACCAGGAAAGGCCCCGTATTTCCCTATAAAGTCATAAAAGGAAATTATGGTGTTATTATTACATACATCTTTAACATAGACAATATTTCTCTGTATACAGTTTGGCAAGAGAAGTATGCTATTCTTATACTTTATATTTTTGTTGTTAGACAGTGTTTCATTTACTGATAATACATTTCCGGTCTCTGGGATATGATTATTATCGATCCATGTCTTCAAAACTCGTCTCCAGAATAGTATTTTAACCTTTTCTAGACCTTTGAATTCTTTACTCGCAATGTTACTTTCAAAGGCAGCGATGCCTCCAACTGGAACGAGACATTGCAAAGGAATAATTTTCCAAGGTTGACTTTCACCATGAATTAAATTTTCTCCCCATTGAAGAAGAATAGAAATTTGCTTATGAATTATATTTACCATATTCATCCCGCCTTTTTCATATGAACTACACATCGTAACTCTATTTACTTTTTCAAACGCCCTGGTGTTCGTAAGTCGTCTTTTCCATATAAATTTAAAAAATAACTTATTTATTTTGTTCAGAATATGCAAAGGAAGCCCAATGCTCTGCATTACATACATAAATTGACTTAGACCAAATGTTTTCACTATATGTATTTTTCCAATTATAGATAGATCTCTTCTAGCCCACAAGGACAGTATTTTTTCTGTAGTTTCTATTTTCTTATTCCAGTTTTCCTCCGTCTCCATTGCTGGAGACTTCGAGCTGAAAGTTATACCTAAAATTTTCAGTTTGTCAACCACTTTTATGTCTAGTTCTTCAGCCCACTGAATTCTTTCTTTTCCCATGGTCATCACAAGCGACTTTTCTTTATTTAATGCCAGGCCTGAGAGTTCAGTAAATTCTTTTATTTTAGCCAGAATTTCTCTGTAGTCAATTAAGTCTTTCAAAAAAAGTGTTGTGTCGTCGGCGTATTGTTTAATTTTTACCTGGCTCGTTGTGTCCGGTAGTGTAATTCCTCTAATATTTCTTTCTTGTTTAATTTTAAGGGCCAAAATTTCAACAGCAACCACAAAGATTAGTGGAGAAATTGGGCAACCCTGCCGTACCCCTCTCTCAATTTTAAACTCTCTGCTAAAGAATCCCCCATTCCTGATGATAGCCACTCGATCTTTCATTAAAGTGGAAATCCAGTGACGAAAATAACTTCCGAAACCAAACATTCTAAAGGATTCAGTAACCAGGCTTGTTGATATAGTATCGAAAGCTTTTTGGAAATCGAGAGATAATAAGACGCTTCCTACTTTCCTTTGCTTTTGATTTTCGATGATATCATCTAATTCTCGTAACATAGTTACTATACTTCTTCCTTTAACAAAGCCCACTTGGTTTTCGCTGATTATGTTATGCAGGACTATGTCTAGTCTCAATGCCAAAGTTTTTGCTATTATTTTATAATCCGAGTTTGTAAGCGATATTGGGCGCCAGTTTCCTAAATCATTTCTATTTAGACCTTTCCCTTTGTGCAAAAGACTTATAATTCCCTTTCTCTGGGTTGGAGACAAACATCCCTTCTGAAAGCTATAGAGATAGGAGTTCATTAATGGTTTCTTAATTTGGCTCCAGAATACTTTATAAAATTCCATTGGGATTCCATCTAATCCTGGAGCGGAACCATTTTTCATTTTCTTCAGAGCAGATAAAACCTCTGCATCAGTAATTTGTATTTCGCATTGCTCCCTCCCGACATCACATATCCGAGGTATTTGTAATTCCCTTATGAAATTATTGATTCGATTTAAAATTTGTTGTTCACTTTTTTCTTCCCGGTACAAATTTTCGTAAAACTGACAAATTTGGTCATTGATATCAGCAGCGTTATTTAAAACGCTACCACAATTGTTAATAAGTTTATGGATAGTATTACTCTTCGATCTCACTTTTTCTAAACCTAAAAAGAACTTTGTGGACTTTTCACCTTCCTCAATCCATTTTATTCCTGCTCTAATCTGGGCACCTCTTGTCTCATCCATCTGAATTATTTCCAGCTGTTTCTTAGTAGACATAATTTGAGCATAAATCTCTTTACTTTCAGGGTCTTGGGTGAGTTTTGTTTCTAGCATATTCAATGATTCGAACAGATCTGATTTTCTCTCCCTTTTTCCATTTTGTAGATGGCGACTATATTGTTGACTAGCTTCCTTTACATCAATTTTTATCATTTCCCATCTCAATTGGGGGTCCAAATCTTTATAAGTTTCTTCCGTGCGATGTATGGTGTCATTTATTAGGTTGACGTAGCTGAGGTCCTTAAACAGACTTGTATTCATTTTATATGAGGATGGCCCCCTATTAAACGACTGGAAGTTAAACGTAATTATTGAAGCTCTGTGATCTGAAAATCCAAAACTTTGTATATTAGTTTCCGATACAAAAGTGAGGAGGTTGTCACCCACAAAGACGTAATCTAATCTTCTTGCAATGATCGGATTCCCTCGGCTCCAGGTATGGCTTCGATCTCCTGGATGTTGTTGCCTCCACACATCCGTTAGCGACAGTTCTTTTATATGTGTGTTTAGAAATTCAACGATATTATTCGGATGTTTCGATCCTGAAACAATATCTAAGTTGTTGCACATAACAGTGTTAAAATCACCGAGGTATATAACATGAGTGGTATTTCCATTGTCGACATATTTTTCAATTATTCTTTTCACTTGCGCAAAAAATATACATTTTTCCCTTTCTATACATGGTCCATAAACATTTATTAAGTAGACCTCGTTTTCATTTTTTATGTTCATGTTGGAGATTATCATTCTTTCGTTTTTGTATACAAGTTTTACCTGTTCATCTGCAATAGTTTTGCCGAACATGGTCATAATTCCTTTACTTCTGGTGGTCCCTACTGAATAATGAATCGTTCCTCCCCATTCCTTTTTAACTAATTCCATATCATCCTCGAGAAGGTGCGTTTCCTGCATTGCTATCGCTTCAAATTTTTCAGTTTTCATGGTTCGAAAGAGTGCCTTTCGTTTTTTTTGTTGCCTCAAGCCCTGCACGTTAAGCGTGCATATTTTAGTTCTGGACATCATTTCCTTCGTTGGGTAGTTTGTGTTGACTGTTTCTGTCAATGGTTTGTTGTTGTTTTTTTCCCTTTCCTTTTTGAGCATACTAACCTCAATAAGTTGAAGTAGGGTCGCACCTTATCTTTTGTGAGGGCTGCTCCGTCGTGTTTTTCGAAGGCGAATCTGGGACCCTCCTTTTCGTGCTCACTGAGCGAGCTTTACTCAGGAAGAAAGGTAAGGTGTTTGTTTCTTTCTTCCCCTTTATTTCTGTGCATTTTTCCTTCTTCCTTCCTCTCTCTCCGTCGGTTCTTTGTCCAGTTTTGTTTTGTTCCCTTATATCAGTTTGTGCGTTCATAGAGGAGTTCGTGTTATTTTGCTGAGTCTTCTGTGGAGTGTCCTCCTCGTTGTCTTTGGTTCTTGTTGCCTCCTCTTCACTTCCTCTTCTTTGTTTTTCTTTCCTGTTCACTGTTTTCTTTGTTTTCATTTCTTGGCTTTGTCCTTTCTGAGGATAATCAATTATCTCATCGTCCCTTCTCCGTTCTCGGCCTTTCTCTTCGGTCGCTTCTCTTTCAGCAAGATCTTCACCCTCCTCCTCATCCTCGGCATCTTCATAACTACTATCGTCGCTTTCTCTTGAGATGTCAGTAGGTGATTTTGGTTTGCTACTTACCATCTCCGCGATTGTGCTCCCCAATGTTACGTCTTCCGTCTCTAGTCCATCATTTTCATTTCGCCTGTCTCTCTCCTCTTCCACTATCTTATCATCCTTGTCTGTTTCCCGGGGTCCATTTTCACATTGGTTTTTTCTGTGTCCCGGATTATGGCACAACAAGCACACTTCCTGGTTGGTGCACATTCTCGCTGTGTGCCCTTTTTGAAGGCACTTCCTACAGACCTGTACCTCATCCTTCATTTCCCTGTAATAGAGGGAGGCCCAAAATGGACCCATTTGGACCCTGGCCGGGAGGGGTTTTTCTGGGAGACTGATCCAAACTATTCTTCTCCCCGAGACCCAAGGGGTCAGCCTGCCCTGGGGATCTCTCAGCCTTTCCATTTCCAGTTTTGAACGGCTCTTGACCCCCAGTTTATTAAGAGCCGTCTCAATAGCCTGGTTGCTATATGACAGTGGGATATCCCCCACCGTCAATCTCGTGGCAGGGATTTCCTTACCATCCCCACCTCTTAGTAGAAATGGGTTTTGGTTAAAGAGGGGTATGTGCACCCCTTTCACACTAATTCCCTTCGCCAGGAGCGTGGCCCTGGCAGTTTGCGATTTGGTGTATATTCGCCATAGACCGCCAATTCTTTGGGCTCCCACCGTCTCGCCCGCGCCGGACGCCCTCTCCGCGGAGGAGCACACATCGAAAGGGGACAAGCCCCTCTCTCCGTCAAATGGGAAGGCTTTCGCCAGGAAAAAAACCGGTGGAGTTGACGACATCGCAATCTACCTTTCCTTACGATAACGGCAATAACAAAGACGGCAAATATAGCGCGACACAACAGTTATAGTTATAGTCAGTAGGCTATAGGTCAAGTGAGTAATGTCAACCTGAGCAAAAAAAAAGCGATCTCGAACAACAAGTAACTCTGCACACTACACAGAAGGAAAAAAAAAACAGTTCAGGTAAGCGGGGGAGAGGTGGGTGACCTGGTTGTGTTGTTGACAAACAACACTGAAAAAAAACGTGGAAAAAAAAAAGAGAGGCACTGTCCAGACCCGAAACTGGACCACGTCGATCAAATCAATGAATGTCTTCCAAAAAAAAGAACACCAGAAGGCAGCGGAGCACTCACCTGATATCCTAACGGAATCTTGAGGCTTTACTTACCTTCCAGCCTTCACTTCGCTGCAAAACTCGCAGTCGAATCAAACCGTGACAGCCACCAGCCAGTCACAACCGGAAGTCCCGTAAGGTCAGGGTTAATTTTTACGTCCCTGTAACCTTGTGTCGCAGTTAACTCCCGCAATTGAATTTGTAACTCTTCCTGCGCCTCGGTGTCGCTTACGTCACCGTCCAACTGGTCTACGACCCCCGTACAAGCAATAGAGAAGACATTCTCCTCTGGTCTTGTCTGTGCACACAGATACTGTGGTCTCTCATAAAATCTCTGTAGCATATTAACATGGAAACCCTTACTCGCTCCATCAATGTGGATAGCGTAATCTACCTTTGAAACAACTCGCTCAATAACATAGGGGCCTTTCCATGTCATCAATAACTTATTATGGTCCGTAGGTAACAACAATAGGACCTTGTCTCCTGGCTTAAAAATTCTCAGTTTGGAACCTCTATCTTTATAGTCTTTTGCTCTTTTCGAAGCGATACCAGAAGCTTCTTCTGCTATAGTGCGCGCTGAAGATAGTCTTTCTCTTAAACCAACAAGGTACTGAAACACCGAAATCTGCTCATCGTCTCCCGATGATGGCGACGTCATCATGTCCCGAAGAACATCAGTTGGGCCCCTAGGACTACGACCGTACATCATTTCGAACGGCGAGAATCCCGTTGACTCCTGCCGTACCTCTCTGTACGCGAATAACACTGCAGGGATATATCTATCCCAATCTTTAGGGCGATCAGCAGCTACCTTACGCAGCATCGACTTTAACGTCGAGTTCAATCTCTCGCACATGCCATTAGCCTGCGGATGATAAGGGGTGGTAGTGATGGGTTGTATGCTGAATAAGCGGAACAATTCCTTCATCATCTGCGACGTAAATTGCGCGCCCCTATCAGACAGAATTTGCTCTGGTATTCCTACCCTAGCGAAAATTGCAAACAACGCTTCCGCGACTGCCTCAGACGTTATGGTCCGCAGAGGAACCGCCTCTGGCCATCTCGTAGCATTACATATGACCGTTAAGAAAAATCGATTCCCCCTATCGGTCGCTGGGTGAATGGGGCCAACAAGGTCTATCGAGACCTTTTTAAACGGTTCGGAGACCGTGGGGATCTTCTGAAGAGGAGCCTGGGGTGTACGACCCTTATGCGTCGTCTTTTGGCACGCACTGCACGTCTTACAATAGACTTGCACATCTCTGTGGATCGATGGCCAGTAAAAATTTTTAAGAACCCTTTCTTTGGTTCTAGCTATCCCCATATGACCCGCTAATGGGACATCATGTGCCAAATGCAATACTGTTGCGATCAGCAACGCTGGCACAACGACCTGCTTTAAAATGGAGGACACCGTTACATACTTACGGAACAGAATGCCCGCCTGAACAATAAAGGAGGACGACCCGTTCTTATATCTCCTCGTTTTCTCGGTTCGCGCTTCCCCAAAACATGGGTTTAATGATGGGTCCTCCCTTTGTAATCTCGCCAAGCGCTCTGGCGTGATATCTAGGTTGACCGCTGGCGTCGCCAAAGGTCTAATCTTATCTTTATCAGCTACCCGTCGACGTGTTTCGACCGCGGCGCAAAAGTCAATACCCTTTGATTGCGACCATGCTTGCACGTTCTCATCGGAAGGGGAAACCACCCGTGATACATTCCCAATGATGAGCTGGGCGCCTGGAAAACAACCAACGACTGCTTCGACTTCCCCGCTAAGGAAAGGTGTATCTATCATTATTCTTGCCATGGGTAATTTCTCAATGGCCCCCGAAAATTGGATGCACGGGACAGTCTCACCTGTAAGCTGTGAATCCCGAATGCAGTCTCTATGCACTCCCACAACGGTAGATCCTGTATCTCGTAAAACCGAGACCGGTTCGTCCCCAACAAACCCCGGATAAACCCTAAGACCACCTCCTGTATGACATGAATTTATAACGGGGATCTTTCTCCCACAAGGTAAAACACCGGAAGATAATAACTTCTCACAACTGGGACACTTAGAATACTGTCCGCCTCCGTTGTCCGATGTAACGCACGCAGCCGCATGGTGAAATTTATTTGGGGAACATGGACTGGAGCTACTGTCCGCGTTCGCCGCTATCCTACCTGCAGGGCAATTCACGCTGATGTGATCTGCTCTACCGCAGTTCCAACACTACGCGGCTCTACACTCGCGTGAAAAGTGACCCACGCGTCCGCAAGTCCAACACTCCGCTCCCTGTGCTGCACTAGGCCTGGGTCCCCGTGACCCATCGCGACCGGAACTAGAGTCCCTATGCCGTCGGTCATCGGCAAAGGTCACAAATCGCCCCCGGCCATTACCGCGACCTAGCCCTCCTGCTCGGTCAAACTTACCGGATCCATATGCCGGTGATTGGTGATAGCCCCTACGCTGCCCCTGGGCTTGCCCGCTATAGGCACCACGCTGACGCGACCTGTCCCTAAGTCCTGCCGGCGACCCCTCGACAACGGCGACGTACCCAGCATCTTGGACGTACGCCCTGGCGACTGGTTTGGACGGATGCGCCGTACGGTATGCCTCCGCCAACTTAGACGCCTCCTGCACCGTCGCGGGTTCGTTCTCTTTCAGGAAAGCCACCAGATCTTTGTCGCACGACGCGTACAGCTGGTCACGGATCATTAGGTCTTTCAGTTTAGCGAAATCCGTGCCCACATGCGCCAAGTCTACCCAGTTCGCGAAATACTCCGTTAGTCTCGCGACGAAGGCAGCAAAGTCCTCCCTGGTATCTGCACGTGCTCGCCTAAACTGCTCCCGGAAATATTCCTCGGTACGCGCAAATCGGCGAAGCAGCAAAGCCTTCAGCTTATCGTAATCTTGCACGTCTTCGCGCTGTAGCTCTTTAAAGTAGGTTAACGCTCGCCCCTGCAATAGCGATGCCAGGTACGTTGCCCATAATTCCTTATTTTCCCCCCATTGCAATTGTGCGTTCAGTTCGAACCTGTAAAGGAAGGCGTCTATGTCGTCCTTCCGGTCGTCGAACGTAGGGAGCTTAATCCTAACACCACCCTTATTGTGTACCTGCCGCTCAACTGCTTCCGTTGGCGCATTCTTTTGGCTTTCCAACTCCGCGATTCTCATTCGCGTCTCTCTCTCCTGTTGGTTATCCCTAGCTTCTATCTCCCTTAACTTTAACTCCCTCTCCTGCTCCTGAGCCTTAGCCTCTCTTTCCTGTTGCTTAGCCTCTAACTCCTTTAACTTAAACTCTCTTTCCTCTTCCTTATCCTTAGCCTCTCTCTCCTGCTCCCGAGCCTTAGCCTCTTTTTCTCGCTCTCTATCCTTAGCACGCTCATCGCGCAAATCCGCCTGCTGTTCTTTGATCCAGCCGCGTAGCTCCTCTCCCTCCAGGCCAAGTTCCTTACCCAACTTCATTAGCTGTTGGAGTTCCGCCATTTCACAGATTTATGGTTATGGTATGTATACTATGAAAACGGCTACCCTGTCGGTATGATCACTAGCAACACGACCAGAGACCTGAGATCACACCAGATATAACAATACCCAATTCGGAATACAATTCAGAAATTTACCTTTACAGCAAAACTAATTCTATATCTACAAAATGTATGCACTATTATAAAAAGACTAGAAAAGACAAGAATAGGGAAATTTAGTAGAAAGACCACAAGGACGTCAGGGACAACGAACCAGACTAGGACAAAGCTTCTACAAAAGAAAATATAATGGAAAAAAATGCAACCTCACTACGCCGATTACACTACACGGTACAAACAAGAACAGAGTCTGAAAAAAAAGAACGTATCTACAGATAGGAAGGAGAAGGACAAGAGAAACGTCTTCCTAAAACAACGAGGAAGATAGAACGCTACAATCTAAACAAAAATACAGGTCCCTACAGAACTGTTCGCTGTGATGAACGAAGTTCCAAATTTAGCCCACCTCCCGAAGAGGACAAACTACGCTCACCACAGCAAACCCGCGCCACCGCCCGTATAACCTATAACGACAACAAAAACAGCAAAAACAGCGAAAAAGACAGATTAAAGGAACAGCCCACAATCCAGGGCACAAAATTTCAGCTTCACTTAACTTTTGAAATTTTGAGTAAAACTTCTCCCTTTAATCGGAGCTCTGGCTGCTCGTCTCCTCAGGCTGCACGCACACACTCTGGAAAGTTTAAATACACATTAATACCTATTCCTAGCAATACATGCATCAATACATATTCATCAATATACATAAATCATATCATCATGAAATTTCCATTCATTCAACGAACAAAGACAGCACAAATTCCTACCACAAGATAAGTACTACGTGGACAAAGACTAAAGTAACAAATGCCCACTAACTACTAACTAAATACTACGAAATTGGACGAGCCCCCAGTGTCACAACGGACGAGCCCCCAGTGTCACAACGGACGAGCCCCCAGTGTCACAACGGACGAGCCCCCAGTGTCACAAATCCCAGACTGGGAGATGTAATAAGTATGACAGGACGACAATCACGAACAAACAAGTTAACACTTAACAGAACAATCCATCAGACTCACACATTTATTAAACATAATTATACATATAATAGCGCAATTACATACATTATATTATTGAAATCAACTGCCGTACAACGGCCTTCTTCTCACACACACTCTCCCTCGGATCCACAATCCGGTAGTTACTCCTAAAGGCACTTCGGCCTCAGCCTCTCCCCTCAGGGTCTTAATAGCACATTAATAATTCACTGGCACCGCAGTCTCCCCATATCACCTTCTTATTGTCATACACCTTAGCATTCCCCTAGCACCTCAGCAGGGCAATAACACATTATTATTTCCATAGCCATCAACATGGCAACAACATGGTATCAGTTCACTAGCCTATCAACAGGGCAACAATATAGTATCTCAGTCACTCTCATATCTACGTCCCTGTCCGTGGCCTGACTGCCACGACTTTATGTGCCTCTACTGTCCTGCACTGACAGCCTCACTTCTGGCCTATGTGTGGCCTCCGGCCCTATGCTGGCCTATCCCCTGTGCTAATCGGGGTGGCTCTGCGGCCCGTCCCCGACACCTACAAGAATAACATTACATTGGTATAATACCCTACCATTTCTATTCACTCCACCTCTCCTTACAACCCATGAAACGTACACACACTAGTTCACCTTTCACTCACCACACATCTTACGGTAACACACTTCCATCGGAGTACACACTACTCACTCGCGCTACAAATCCATGAACTCACTTTCATCTATCGCTCGTGGCGCACATCGCTATATCCAATATCAAGGACTTCCACATTCCTCACATATACTTATTCACATCATGGTAATAGACGAATATAATATAATACATCAATCATAATAATCAATCAACGTTCTACATACCAGTCATAACTGGAAAGACTCTCACTAGTCTTCTCGACTGCTTCCCTTTATGTCCGCCCGATGGGCTCTTATTCACAGGTCCGATCCGTAGGACCTTCTAACTTGCAGTGATAGTAATCCAGCGCTTTCGCCTCATTCAGACTTCCACACCACTCATACACGCACGCTTTTCCCACTTGTCTGCATGAGTTATTTTTACTCTTCCCCTTTCACGTCTTTTCCTATCCGTCTGTCGTGAGCTCTTCTTATTCTACACCCGCTCTGTAGCAATCCCCTTAATTGCACTCACTCCACTCCTGACACCACACTTAGGCTCTGAGAAGGACAATCCGCTGGTAAATTTCTTTCTGCAACGAGATTCTGACAACAACAAAGAAGGTGACAGTCCAAAGATCAATTTCGTCAAGCAAACTGACCAACTTGCCAAATGTGCACCAGAAGCGATTTTCAAAACACCAAGATGGCATGAGGAGACTTTTGTCCTATCTAATAATATTTTCCAAGGCATGCTAAAGGAAATTCCGGTTGATGGCGTCTTGAAAGATCCTCAAATTTGTTCCCTAATTTTCAAAGCTAATAACGGGTGGTATGATAGACAATTTCTAAATAATTATGTTGATCACTGAAAAAGAATGGAGCCTATCAACACAACCGCTCGAGAAGTCAAGTCTTTACTAACTTAAACCTTCGAACAGGTTTAGTTTGACCAAACTCTGTAAAGGCATACTGAGCAGAGGAAATGTGCTACTCCTTAGTGGCTGACACTTGGGCAAAGAACAGGTTTACAAGCCTGCGATCAACTTTGCATTTCAGAGAAACACACAAGACAACGACAATCGTGTCCACATGACCAACAATTTCCTGAAAGTTCAACTATATCTGGATGCCTTTCAGGAATCACTGAATGTGATTCTTCAGGAAGAGCATAGTGTTATAGATGAGATGTGGTACCTTTCAAAGGTCGGTCCAAAGCAGTTCGTGCAATGCTCAAATGTGGAAAAAATTTATGGTATGTTAAATCTCTGTAACAGTCCGTGAGAAGAGATTTAAAGTGTGGCACAGAGCTGTGGCCAGCATACTGCAGATGGGCTTATGAAAGTGCCAAGTTTGTTGAAGTCCAGGACTCACATACGTACAAAAAGATGAACATGACCAGTGCACGCAGTAGTTTTAGTTTGGCCTTGAGACTGGTGTTTCTGTCTCTCCAGATTGGGCCTGGGCTTTTCCTTGAATGCCGATGTCTGTGCAGCTCTTGTGATCTCTTCAGTTCCCGATCAATTCTCGCCGATGATGGAGCTCAGATAATTGAAATGAATCACTGTCTCAAGGTCTCGTTCACTGATTGCGATCTTGGTTGTGACTGGCCTTCCATTATTGGTCATCAGCTTTCTTGTCTACAGTAGTATACAAAGTGCGACTGCTGCTTACAACCAGGCTACTGTTAAATGAATACTATTCATTATAACACGGCTGCTCCCAGGCACATTACGTTACGCAATTTCATAGTTTGGTGTAAAGTATAAAGTGGTATACCTATCTTTGTGTGGAACATTCTGCATGTTTCGAGTTTCAAGCCTCAGCCAACATATACTACAAGACAAGGCCCTGGTTAGGACAACATATAGCAAAATCTCGTGTTTCTACTATCATTAAATGTCGAGGACAATAAAAGGATATCTAGTGTCAAAACCTTCCTGTTCATGACTACAAAGACTCCTAACCCCGTGAGTCTCTTCCCTCAAATCTTCATAATCCTCACTCTTTTCACTTTCCTCCCTCGTCCTCTCCCGTTTCCTCCTGTTTCATCATTGTACCATATTCTGTCTATCATCTTGATTCTTCCTAGCACAAGTTGACCGATATCGACGTGCTTTCTCCCAAACTTGAACTCCCACTCCCTGCTGACGAGGAAATATTTACCTCACAACAACAGGTGTTTTGAATTTCAAAGAAATAAAATGTAACAGCGGTAAACCTGAGTGCGCACCGGCCGGTTTTGAAAGGTCAAATACTATAACGGTGGCTTGACCACATTGAGTTTTCACACAGTCCCGCGCACTGGCCATTTTCTTGTTCTCCTTGAAACTCCATTGTGACGTCTGTACCCAACTAGTTGGACGATCCAAACCGACGGATGCCCGGCCAGGCTGATGATCAACATTGTGTTTTCAGTATGTGAGATGGATGGAGAGATGGAGAACCTCAAATAGAATTGAAGGAAAAAATATGTTTGTCAAATCGTTTATTTCACGGAGTATCGGTAATGGTAGGGGTTTGGCTGTCGGGTCTGGGAGTTAGAGTTTGTACACTGTCAGGGGAGGGATGGGTGGAAGAGGGGAGAGAGAGAGAGAGAGGGAGGGGAGGGGAAACATATTTCCCATCACCGTGTACAAGGAACGAAACAGTTAATGTCATTTTGAGGTACTGGAGTAGGGAGGAGGGAGAGGGTGAGGATCGGAGAGATTTCCTGCCATGTAAAACTAACAACTTAATAGGCCACTCCATGTACAGAACTCTCCGCCAGTATCTCACCAAGAAAACAAAAACGATGTTATAAATTAGCACTGTCCTTCTAACATAATTATAGGCCTAGTAAAAAAAAAGAGTAAAATGTATTCTCCCTGCTTGTGTCAAGAAAATCTGTCATACAGTAAAGACTCTCAAAGTCTGACATTGCCACTCAAACAGTGGCCGATTCTTCATTGTTTGGACCGTCACCTCTGTCACGTTAACACACATTCTTTTTTCTTTGTCAAGACATTGAATCACTAAATCACAGAACCGCAAGATGCGACCATTATGGACAGAACAACCACCACAACACGTGTATCAAGTACATTCAGTTACTTTAGCACATTAGTTAAAAAGTATACAGTATTGTAGTATAATTATATCATCACCAGACATCAGCCTGTCCTGTTTGAGGTCCCATGTAATCTATCTGAGGATGTAAGTGTCACAAATCCCAGACTGGGAGATGTAATAAGTATGACAGGACAACAATCACGAACAACAAGTCTAACACTTAACAGAACAACCCATCAGACTCACACATTTATTAAACATAATTATACATATAATAGCGCAATTACATATATTATATTATTGAAATGACTGCCGTACAACGGCCTTATTCTCACACACACGCTCCCTCGGATCCACAATCCGGTAGTTACTCCTAAAGGCACTTCGGCCTCAGCCTCTCCCCTCAGGGTCTTAATAGCCCATTAATAAATTACTGGCACCGCAGTCTCTCAATATCACCTTCCTATTGTCATACACCTTAGCACTCCCCTAGCACCTCAGCAGGGCAATAACACATTATTATTTCCATAGCCATCAACATGGCAACAACATAATATCAGTTCACTAGCCTATCAACATGGCCACAATATAGTATCTCATTCACTCCCATATCTACGTCCCTGTCCGTGGCCTGACTGCCACGACCTTATGTGCCTCCACTGTCCTACACTGACAGCCTCACTTCTGGCCTATGTGTGGCCTCCGGCCCTATGCTGGCCTATCCCCTGTGCTCATCGAGGTGGCTCTGCGGCCCGTCCCCGACACCTACAAGAATAACATTACATTGGTATAATACCCTACCATTTCTATTCACTCCACCTCTCCTTACCTCCATGAAGCGTACACACACTAGTTCACCTTTCACTCACCACACATCTTACGGTAACACACCTCCATCGGAGTACACACTACTCACTCGCGCTACAAATCCATGAACTCACTTTCATCTATCGCTCCTGGCGCACATTGCTATATCCAATATCAAGGACTTCCACATTCCTCACATATACTTATTTACATCATGGTAATAGACGAATATAACATAATACATCAATCATAATAATCAATCAACATTCTACATACCAGTCATAACTGGAAAGACTCTCACTAGTCTTCTCGACTGCTTCCCCTTTATGTCCGCCCGATGGGCTTTTATTCACAGGTCCGATCCCTAGGACCTTCTAACTTGCAGTGATAGTAATACCGCGCTTTCGCCTCCTTCAGACCCCGCCCCCACTACTACTCACAACAGCACGCTTAACTTGCTGTCTACTGTGAGCCTTTCTTACTCTACACCCGCTCTGTAGCAATCCCCTTAATTGCACTCACTCCACTCGTGACATCATCCCCCACCCCAAAAAAATTAATGCAATTAATTTCAAATCGCATCAAGATGACTGTCAACGAGTGAGCGTGAGCAATACCTACACTAAAAAAACTGACCTAGCAGTTCCCCTAGTATATAAAATACCGAAATCAGGGGAAAATATGGGGATCAATATGGCCTGCAATATGCATATATGTGTCACATCATGAATAGCTAACTAACCACCATATCTAATACAGAATCAAAACCCATTCAACCTATCAACCATTCTTCATATCATATTTATAATGTCAATATTTTAAAGTCGACTCATTCACACAGATCCTGTCAATGTTCCTCTCCTCCGATGTATAAGCTCCTGAAATCTTGCCCTAGGCTCGACTAAGGTAGTCGGCGATATGATTGCTGGTTCCTGGAATTGGTTGAATAACGAAGGTGTACGGCTGTAAAGCCAATGCCCATCTAGACAAGCGTGGGCTGGACGAACGATTCTTCGACAAAAATGTCAGTGGCTTGTGGTCTGTCTGGATACAAAATTCTCGTCCCATGAGATAACGTCCTAATTTCTGGACGGACCAGACAATGGCAAGACACTCACGCTCTATCACAGAATACTTTCTTTCTCTCTGCAATAACTTCCTACTGACATAACATACAGGATGGAGACATTCGTTCTTCTCCTGTAGAAGACAAGCGCCGACACCAGAGTCCGACGCATCCGTTCTGAGGATAAAATGAGATCGAAAATCGGGTAATATCAGAATGGGTGACGATGATAATGCTGTCACCAAATTATCAAATGCCGTCTGACATTCAGACGTCCACTGGACCTTATCGGGTTGTCCCTTCTTAGTAAGGTCAGTAAGAGAAGATGACAAGGAGGAAAAATTTGGAATGAACTTTCTGTAATAATTTAAAATTCCCACTAAGCTTCTGACTTGTTTCTTTGTTTTAGGGATTTGCAACCCTACTAACTTGTCAATTTTTGTTTCTTCAGGTCTCTGAACACCTCTACCCACGATATGTCCTAAGAATACTATCTCTGGACATGCCAAATCCATCTTTGCGGGTTTAGCCGTTAACCCAAAATGACGTAATCGTTGAAAAATTACTGTTAGTGTCTGAATATGATCAGACCATGTCGACGTATGGCATGCTATATCATCAAAGAATGACACGACATTAGGTATGTCCTTCAACACTAGTATGAGAATACAGATACTCTGGTCTCTCATGAAACCTCTGCAGCATATCAACGTGGAAAACCTTTACTGATCCATCAATGTGGATAGCGTAATCTACCCTCGAAACAATTCGCTCAATAACATAAGGACCTTTCCATGTCATCAATAACTTATTATGGTCCGTAGGTAACAACAATAGGACCTTGTCTCCTGGCTTAAAAATTCTCAGTTTGGAACCTCTATCTTTATAGTCTTTTGCTCTTTTTGAAGCAATACTCGAAGCTTCTTCTGCTATATTCTGACGAGGAGCCTGGGGTGTACGAGCCTTATGCGTCGTCTTTTGGCACGCCCTGCACGTCTTACAATATAACCCTACATCTCTATGTATCGATGGCCAATAAAAATATTTCAGGACTCTCTCCTTGGTTCTAGCACTTCCCATGTGACCCGCTAATGGAACATCATGGGCCAGACGCAATACTGTCGCAATTAACGACCGTGGCACGACGACTTGCTTTTCAACGGAAGCCACTGTGACGTACATACGGAACAGAATGCCCCCCTGGACAAAAAAAGAAGATGACCCGTTCTTATATCTCCTCGTTTTCTCGGTTCGCGCTTCTCCAAAGCATGGGTTTAATGATGGGTCCTCCCTTTGTAATTTCACCAAGCGCTCTGGCGTGATGTCTAGGTTGACCGCTGGCGTAGCCAAAGGTCTAATCTTGTCTTTATCGGCTACCCGTCGGCGTGTTTCGACCGCGGCGCAAAAGTCAATACCTTTTGATTGCGACCATGCTTGCACGTTCTCCTCGGAAGGGGAAACTACCCGTGATACATTCCCAATGATGAGCTGGGCGCCTGGAAAACAACCAACGACCGCTTCGACTTCCCCGCTAAGGAAAGGTGTATCTATCATTATTCTTGCCATGGGTAATTTCTCAATGGCCCCCGAAAATTGGATGCACGGGACAGTCTCACCTGTAAGCTGTGAATCCCGAATGCAGTCCCTATGCACTCCCACAACGGTAGATCCTGTATCTCGTAAAACCGAGACCGGTTCGTCCCAACAAACCCCGGATAAACCCTAAGACCACCTCCTGTATGACATGAATTTATAACGGGGATCTTTCTCCCACAAGGTAAAACACCGGAAGATAATAACTTCTCACAACTGGGACACTTAGAATACTGTCCGCCTCCGTTGTCCGATGTAACGCACGCAGCCGCATGATGAAATTTATTTGGGGAACATGGACTGGAGCCACTGTCCGCGTTCGCCGCTATCCTACCTGCAGGGCAGTTCACGCTGATGTGATCTGCTCTTCCGCAGTTCCAACACTTCGCGGCCCTACACTCGCGCGAAAAGTGACCCACGCGTCCGCAAGTCCAACACTCCGCTCCCTGTGCTGCACTAGGCCTGGGTCCCCGTGACCCCTCGCGACCGGAACTAGAGTCCCTATGCCGTCGGTCATCGGCAAAGGTCACAAATCGCCCCCGGCCATTACCGCGACCTAGCCCTCCTGCTCGGTCAAACTTACCGGATCCATATGCCGGTGATTGGTGATAGCCCCTATGCTGCCCCTGGCCTTGCCCACTATAGGCACCACGCTGACGCGACCTGTCCCTAAGTCCTGCCGGCGACCCCTCGACAACGGCGACGTATCCAGCATCTTGGACGTACGCCCTGGCGACTGGTTTGGACGGATGCGCCGTACGGTATGCTTCCGCCAACTTAGACGCCTCCTGCACCGTCGCGGGTTCGTTCTCTTTCAGGAAAGCCACCAGATCTTTGTGGCACGAAGCGTACAGCTGGTCACGGATCATTAAGTCTTTCAGTTTAGCAAAATCCGTGCCCACATGCGCCAAGTCTACCCAGTTCGCGAAATACTCCGTTAGTCTCGCGACGAAGGCAGCAAAGTCCTCCCTGGTATCTGCACGTGCTCGCCTAAACTGCTCCCGGAAATATTCCTCGGTACGCGCAAATCGGCGAAGCAGCAAAGCCTTCAGCTTATCGTAATCTTGCACGTCTTCGCGCTGTAGCTCTTTAAAGTATGTTAACGCTCGCCCCTGCAATAGAGATGCCAGGTACGTGGCCCATAATTCCTTATTTTCCCCCCATTGCAATTGTGCGTTCAATTCGAACCTGTAAAGGAAGGCGTCTATGTCGTCCTTCCGGTCGTCGAACGTAGGGAGCTTAATCCTGACACCACCTTTATTGGGTACCTGCCGCTCAACTGTTTCTGTTGGCGCACTCTTTTTGATTTCCAACTCGGCGATTCTTATTCGCGCCTCTCTCTCCTGTTGCTTATCCCTAGCCTCTATCTCCCGCTCTTGGGCTTCTATCTCCCTTAACTTTAACTCCCTCTCCTGCTGCAACTCCTTTAACTTAAACTCTCTTTCCTCTTCCTTATCCTTAGCCTCTCTCTCCTGTTCCTGAGCCTTAGCCTCTTTTTCTCGCTCTCTATCCTTAGCACGCTCATCGCGCAAATCCGCCTGCTGTTCTTTAATCCAGCCGCGTAGCTCCTCTCCCTCAAGGCCAAGTTCCTTACCCAATTTCATTAATTGTTGGAGTTCCGCCATTTCACAGATTTATGGTTATGGTATCTATTATGCGAACGACCAACCTGTCGGTATGATCACTAACGACACGACCAGAGACCTGAGATCACACCAGATATAACAAAACCCAAATACCATTCAGAAACACCCCTAACTAAACATTCTACAGCCTACTCTCTCTAACTAATTGTATGTTTATAAAATGTCTAGCACTATTAAATAAGAAAACGAAAGGAAAAGATAAGAATGAGAAAATTCAGTAGAAGGACCACAAGTACGTCAAGGACAACGAACCAGACTAGGACAAAGGCCTAAAAAAGAAAATATAATGGAAAAAAAATGCAACCTAAATACGCCGATTACACTACAAGGTACGAACAAGAACAGAGTCTGAAAAAAAAGAACGTATTTACAGACAGGTAAGAGAGGGACAAGAGAAACGTCTTCCTAAAACAACGAGGAAGATATCGACGCTACAACTAAACAATATTACAGGTCCCTACAGAACTGGTCACTGTGATGAACGAAGTTCCAAAGTTTACCACACCTTTTTAAAAGGATAAACTAAGTTCAACACAGCAAACCCGCGCCACCGCCCGTATAATCAATAACGACAACAAAAACAGCAAAAACAGGGAAAAAGACAGATCAAAGGGACAGCCCACAATCCAGGGCACAAAATTTCAGCTTCACTTAACTTTGAATTTTGAGTTTAACTCCTCTCCCTTCAATCGGAGCTCTGGCTGCTCGTCTCCTCAGGCTGCACGCACACACTCTGGAAAGTTTAAATACACATTAATACCTATTCATAGCAATACATGCATCAATATACATTCATTAATATACATAAATCATATCATGAAATGTCCATTCATCCAACGAACAAGACAGCACAAATACCTACTAACTAACTACAACTAAATATTACGAAAATGGACGAGTCACCAGTGTCACAACGGACGAGCCCCCAGTGTCACAAATCCCAGACTGGGAGATGTAATAAGTATGACAGGACAACAATCACGAACAACAAGTCTAACACTTAACAGAACAACCCATCAGACTCACACATTTATTAAACATAATTATACATATAATAGCGCAATTACATATATTATATTATTGAAATGACTGCCGTACAACGGCCTTATTCTCACACACACGCTCCCTCGGATCCACAATCCGGTAGTTACTCCTAAAGGCACTTCGGCCTCAGCCTCTCCCCTCAGGGTCTTAATAGCCCATTAATAAATTACTGGCACCGCAGTCTCTCAATATCACCTTCCTATTGTCATACACCTTAGCACTCCCCTAGCACCTCAGCAGGGCAATAACACATTATTATTTCCATAGCCATCAACATGGCAACAACATAATATCAGTTCACTAGCCTATCAACATGGCCACAATATAGTATCTCATTCACTCCCATATCTACGTCCCTGTCCGTGGCCTGACTGCCACGACCTTATGTGCCTCCACTGTCCTACACTGACAGCCTCACTTCTGGCCTATGTGTGGCCTCCGGCCCTATGCTGGCCTATCCCCTGTGCTCATCGAGGTGGCTCTGCGGCCCGTCCCCGACACCTACAAGAATAACATTACATTGGTATAATACCCTACCATTTCTATTCACTCCACCTCTCCTTACCTCCATGAAGCGTACACACACTAGTTCACCTTTCACTCACCACACATCTTACGGTAACACACCTCCATCGGAGTACACACTACTCACTCGCGCTACAAATCCATGAACTCACTTTCATCTATCGCTCCTGGCGCACATTGCTATATCCAATATCAAGGACTTCCACATTCCTCACATATACTTATTTACATCATGGTAATAGACGAATATAACATAATACATCAATCATAATAATCAATCAACATTCTACATACCAGTCATAACTGGAAAGACTCTCACTAGTCTTCTCGACTGCTTCCCCTTTATGTCCGCCCGATGGGCTTTTATTCACAGGTCCGATCCCTAGGACCTTCTAACTTGCAGTGATAGTAATACCGCGCTTTCGCCTCCTTCAGACCCCGCCCCCACTACTACTCACAACAGCACGCTTAACTTGCTGTCTACTGTGAGCCTTTCTTACTCTACACCCGCTCTGTAGCAATCCCCTTAATTGCACTCACTCCACTCGTGACAGTAAGTAAACTAAAATTTCCTCGTCGGGAAATATCTATCTATCTATCTATCTATCTATCTATCTATCTATCTGTCTGTCTGTCTGTCTATATATCTATCTATCTGTCTGTCTGTCTGTCTATCTATCTATCTATCTGTCACAATCTATCTGTCCATTTCTTGATAAACAAAAAGAACATCCATTTTTGGTACGATAAAATTTCCCATCAGTTCATACTCAGTATCTCAACAATTCATCCAAAACAAGCGCACGTCCACAGGTTACACTGACCCACTTTGACATCACCATAGACCAGTGTTTCTAGCCTTTTCTGTCCCATGCGCCTAATCAATTTTTTGTTTAAAAAGGTGTGTCCCATCACGACCGGACGAAGAAGACGTACATGTATAACCGGCTAGACTGCTTATAACCGACATAAACATACAACTCCGCCGGCGGGGCGCCTGACCAACCTTGAGAAACACTGGGCGCCGTACGATATTTACAAGACAGCACCGCTGGGAAGGGAGGAAAGGGTAGAAAACAGGATGTTGTTGGCGGTTGCATTTTTAAGAATTTTCGAGAAATGCTGTCAACGACATGAAACTAGGTCAGATTTTCATCTGTGTTTTTAGTTCAATTGACACAGGAGACTAGCCACATAAGACGCGGCTGCAGGGAGAAAGAACCATACCCTACTTACTGCGTCGCTTAACTGAATGCACGTCACACACGGCATGTTTTAGTGTTCGTGTCAGATTTCCCAGAAAGGAGATTTCTAATGCTTTCCTTCCTGGTCTATCGCACCAGGCAACATCTATGTAGAACATGGCTGTTCTGATCTACACGAACAAAGGCAAAGATACTAGAAACAACAGGATGGAACAGCTCAGGGTTTGCTTTTTCAGGTTTCGCAGCGCCACCAAGTGGGAAATGCGTGAGAGAAGCAAACAAACAGTGGTATTTTTTTTACAAAGCCGAATAGAGAAAATGCTGGGATTAGTTCACTGTTCAGTCATCATCCCAGACCTTATTAGAAGTCACTTGTTTTGTAATTATAACCTAATTCGTTGTAAGAAACCTCTGGCTATTTTTATTCCTATATAAACGTGGTAACAATATCACAATCGTTTTATTAATTTACTATCATACCGAAGATAGATCTAGTATATTTTTAGAATAACATGGGACCGAGGCTGGATTTTCCGTTCATGACGTAACCCGCTCGCCCCGTCTCCCAGCAGCGAATGCAAGTAAGAAAATAAAGAATAGCGAGAACTATAAAGGTTTTGTAAACCTTTAAGGTCTTGACTTTAATAGGACCTTAACACTGGCAGTAGGATTTCAAGCGCTGTCAGAATGCTAAATATAGGGGACAAGGTGGACTAGAGGCAAGGTGCTCGCCTCTCATGCCAAGGGTCCCGGGTTCTAAACCCGGGCAGTGCAGGCATGTTGGAAAGTGGATTTTTCTCATATTTTCTCAAGTCCCTGGTCCTATTGGGGGGTAGGATCGAGTAGTTCTTGGAAATTGGATTTTTCTCATATTTTCAAGTCCCTGGTCCTATTGGGGGGTAGGATCGAGTACCTAGTCTTCTCGGATAAGGACGAAAAAATTCGGAGGGCCCGTGTGCACGTTGCGCAAGTTAAAGATACCTTGGCAGTTGGAAATCGTAAAGAGCAGGCCGAAAGGCCGCTGCCCGGGCAAAATTGAAATTAATAGATTAAAATTTATCCATATCATCTTCCCCCCCCCCCCCCCGCCAGAACAAGAAATAATAAAACAAGTAAAGTGAGGTGTAAGTGCCAAGGGCAGCGAACCTCCTAAAATAAAGACCTCAAATCAAGGTCTTGACTTTAACAATTACAGACTGACCTTGGATTTTCCTTCTTTTCGGCCTTCCTCCTGTTCTTTTTCTTCTCCACGTTCACGAAATATTCACCATCATCGATAAACACATCAATCGTTGCATCAGAGACGTAAACAGTTCCAGAGGGCCTATGACACTTACAGATAAACTGATCAGTTCCGTCGCTTTTGACAGATCGTTACGCGTAATTAGAGAAAAGTAACAAATAAATAACTAACGGTCTCACGACAGATGAGAATATCAGACAACGCCCGAAAGAATAAGCCCGACCAACCTCAATTTTTGTGAGTGGCTATCAGAAAAGCTTGATGGGCCTTGATGACTCATTGAACCCTTCACCAAGCACAATACATTTTTTTCACGACAACTTTTCGAAATAGTAATCAAATCAAGAAATCAGTTGCATTTTCGTACTCAGCCCATCAGAATTAGCCAAATGGGTGGCGAGGAACTCAGTTCGATGCTTTATTTAAGAGATAATTTTTAAATAAAAAAAAGTATCAGTGTCGTCCCCTATTATCATTTTATATTTTAATGGTAGAAAAATAGTACAGGTGTTTACAGAGATGTACTGGTACTGTGCCAAGTTCCTTTCTTTCTAAGGTCCCGCCATATATTTCTTATGTCTACTTAATGATTTTATGTGAATTCTTACATCCAGTGGCTTTTGCTGAAATGCTTTTATATAATTCCACTGTGCCATTTTAAAAAATTCAAAAATATTTCAAAAGAATTACGTGAGGTTTTCTCAATTTGACAAGATATTTTGGCTGTCTACAACTCAATTGAATGAGACAGAACTGTACCTGTAATAGCAATAATCGGGTAGCTGATAGAAATCGAAAGCGACGGAACTGATCAGTTTTGACTGCAAGTGTAATAGGACCTTAACACTGGCAGTAGGATTTCAAGCGCTGTCAGAATGCTAAATATAGCTCGTCACAAGAGAGAGGTCGAGGAAGCCGCACGCACATTAATTATAATAATAATAATAGTTCGTCCATCAGGTATGATGATGACCTTAACAACACCAGAGGAATAAAGAACAGAAATTGTTGAGAATTTCAACACATGGACAATAAAGAGAACTAAAGGACACAGAGGACAGAATGGAAAGACTGTTCTTTCATGACTTATGGCTTCTCATGTGACTGATAAGTCCTATTTTTGCCCTGCAGACCCTTCCGCATAAATGACAAGAGTGCTCCGTTGGTTCAGTACCACTGGGCCTTTTCTTGCGCCGTTCTCTTTTTTTGATAGCCTGCTGGACTCTGTCAGCTTCCCATGCTTTGCTGCCTCTGGTAAGGGCCGCCCTCCAATTTGCAGGATCAAGCGAGAGCTTTTCCCACTCACTCACATCAATGGCAAAGGCCTTTAGTGATTGCTTGAGAGTGTCTTTGTAACGTCTCTTTGGGGCCCCAACATTCCTCGTTCCATTGGAGAGCTCAGAGAAGAAGATTTGCTTAAGGAGTCTGGAGTCGGGCATTCTGACAACATGTCCTGCCCAACGTAGCTGAATTTTTTTTCAGGTGGCAGAAGATGCTCAATTCCTTGGCACGATTGGGGACCTCAGTGTCTGGAATTTTATCCTGCCATTTGATCCTTAGGATCTTTCTAAGGCAGGCCAGATGAAAGTGATTTAGCTTTCTGGCATGCGATTGGTACACTGTCCAGGTTTCAGCCCCATAGAGTAGGGTGGGAAGGACCACAGCATTGTACACTTTCAGCTTAGTGTCTGTGCGAATCCCGGCGACATCCCATACTCTCTTTCGAAGCCTGCCAAATGCAGAGCTGGCTTTGCTGATTCTTGAGAGAATTTCAGTATCAACACGAGCCGCGGAAGACAGTGTACTGCCAAGATAGGTGAAGTTCTCCGACACCTTCAGAAGACTGTCATGGACTTTGATATTTGGGGTCACAGGATACTTGTCGTCTGGAGTAGGCTGATGGAGCACTTCCGTTTTCTTTGTGCTTATTGTGAGGCCAAAGTTGTCACAGGCACTAGAGAACTTATCAACACAGTTTTGCATGCTATCCTCATCGTGTGCCAGAAGTGCACAATCATCAGCAAATAGTAGGTCACAGACTTGAGTACTTTTGGTTTTGTTTTTTGCCTGAAGTCTCCTGAGGTTGAATAGACTGCCATCAGTTCGGTACTTGATGCTTACCCCTTGAGGAGGAGAGCTAAAGGCTTCTTGTAGCATTGCAGAGAACATGATGCTGAACAGAGTTGGGGCTAAGACACAACCCTGTTTTACCCCATTTGTGACAGCAAAGGGCTCTGAAACACTGCCGTTGCTTTAGACTGCAGCTTGCATGCCATCATGAAACTGACGCACTATTGTGATGAATTCGGGTGGACACCCAAACTTCGCCAAGATTTTCCAGAGGCCTTCACGACACACTGTGTCAAATGCTTTTGTGAGGTCAACAAATGTGATATACAGCGCTTTATTTTGTTCCATGCATTTTTCCTGAATCTGTCTGGCAGCAAAAATCATATCCGCCGTTCCCCTCTCTTTACGAAAGCCACATTGGCTCTCGGGAAGCAAGTCATTTGACGAGAGGTGATCAAGAAGGCGATTCAGAAGCATTCTTGTCAATATTTTGCCAGCAATTGAAAGTAGAGAGATTCCCCGATGGTTGTCACAGACTTGGCTGTCCCCTTTGTTTTTGTACAGATGGATGATTGAAGCATCTTTGAAGTCCTGTGGCAGCTTCCCTGCTTTCAACATATGATTGAACAACTCGGTCAACCTTTCAATAAGCTTTTCTCCACCGAAGGCATACACCTCAGCAGGAATTGAATCCACGCCTGGTGATTTGTTAAAGGACATCTGATTTGCGGCAGTTCGGGTCTCATTTGCTGTGAATGGCTTGGCAAGAGCTGCATTAATGGGAGTCTGAGGGAGGCGGTCAATGGACTCAGTATTTATATTTGATGGCCGATTTAGCACACCTCCGAAATGTTCTGCCCAACGCTGAATTATGGCATTCAATTCAACAATGCGTGTTGAACCATCTGACGCAAGAAGTGGCGTAGTGCCAGAGCGGGATGGTCCAAACACAGCTCGGAGGCTCTCAAAGAACTTTCTAGTGTTGTTTGTGTCGGCATATTTCTGAGTTTCTCTTACTCGCTCTTCAAGCCAGTCATTTTTCATTTTCCTCAGCTTCTTCTGGAGTACACTCTTACATGCACGCAGTGCATCAGCTTTTGCTGTGGAAGAGGGGTCACTGCAGTGAGCTTGGATGAGACTATTTTTTTCTTTGATGAGCACTTTGATTTCATTATCATTATCATTGAACCAGTCCTGGTGCTTGCGGACAGGAAAACCAACTGTGCTGCTGGCGCAAAAGTGTACAGTCGTATTTAGGTCAGTCCAGCTCTGTTCAATGTTCTCAGGGTCAAAAGTCACGCAATCCAATTTTGAGGAGAGTTCTGATGAGAGCTCGCTCTGTTTCTCAGCTGAGCAGAGTTTTGAAACATTTAGGCGTTTAGGTGGCGCTTTCCCTTGAGGGCGTCTATTGCGCCTCAATGTTAGTCTGAGCTTGCAAACAATGAGTCTGTGGTCAGTTCCACACTCGGCACCACACATCGCCTTTGTTACAAGGACATCCTTTCTGTCAGTCTTCCTCACAATGACATAGTCTATGAGATGCCAATGCTTTGAGCGGGGATGCATCCATGACGTTCTGTTTCTCCCGGGGAGACTAAAATTTGTGTTGGTAATGAACAGGCCAAATTCAGCGCACAAAGTAAGTAAGCGCAACCCATTGTTATTGCATGAACCAACTCCATGAGGGCCCAAAAACATTTGGCCACGCTGAGATTTCGGAGCCAACCCTAGCATTGAAGTCCCCCAAGAGAATCAGCTTATCAGCTGCCGGGACAGAGCATATGACAGGTTCTAGATCAGAATAGAACTTGTCTTTGGCTTCATCTGGGTTTGTCATGGTGGGCGCATATGCGCTAATGAGGGTGGCTGACTGGCTTTTCCCAACTGGGATCCTGAGTGTCATTAGCCTGTCATTTATTTCAATTGGCATGGACTGCAAGTTTCTGACAAGGTCATTTTTAATTGCAAACCCAACACCATGCTGTCTCGGTTCGACTGCACCCTTGCCTTTCCAGAAGAAGGTGTATCTACCACTGAGCTCTTTGAGTTGGCCACTATCAGGGAGTCTGGTCTCACTGAGTGCCACTATGTCCAGGTTGTACCTGCTGAGCTCAATGGCAATAAGTGCAGTGCGTCTTTCCGGGTTGTTTGAGTTGTCCTGTAGTGTGCGTATATACCAGGCTCCTAGCCTGAGTAAGCTGAATTTCTTTTTGTTTCGACCGCAAAAAGGGATCCACACTGGTCGCGGTATACCAGTCAGGGTGATGTGAAGTGGGCTTTCTTTAGGGCACCTTTTCTAGCCCCTTCCTCAGTTGAGGTGAGCAGTGCTATCCTTAAATAAGGCTGCTCAGCTACTGTGGGTGCTGCCTCCCCACGCCTCCACTTCAATCGACGATGAAACGACCATAGCCCACAGCCACCAACGTGTAGGTCTGTGCTAACAGCTTCCAGTCTATCCAAACCTGCTGCCACCGCACTCGCCCATCGCCGTTGGAATTTTGAGAGGAAAGAAGACGAGACAAAGATGAAAGAAGACGAGGTGAGTGTTAAGACTGGCGCAAAGAATTTGTTTTTGGTGAGAAAGAGCTGCGCAAACATCAGACTCACTCTCTCGCCTGGACACAACTTATCCAAGTGGCAAGACAGGGTCAAGACGACTGGAAATGTATCCAGGTGCAGGAGGATGCCAGAGGGACAGTCATATTGCCTGACCGGCTGCCTGTAGGCTACTCCACAGCCTGGCAGTCCACACTGACTAGGGTGAAAGACCCAAACCAAAGAACACCAATACTGGTGGATGCTCTGTGTCACGATATCCAGGCCAGAGTGACGGTATATTGCCATCTGCCCTATCAATCAACCACTGGCCTGCTGCCGCCAGCTTCGAAGCTGCGTCCGGGAAGTTTGCTCAATTCTTCGTCTGTGATTTAGGCAAACAAGCCTATGACCACACCGCTACCGGGGGCCAATATGAAGGACTCAAGTACTGAGGGTCACATTGTGCCCTAGCATGTGGCCGTTGGGTTAGATGAAACCTCCTCCGCCCTGGCCGTTTGCACCGACAGGTGGCCGCCCACTGATACCATGCTAGCGTACCAGTTCATGAAACAGGTTGTACTGGATTACATGTTACCAGTAGCAGATTTTTCTGACCTGACGCACATTACTAGATAGATAATCTATGCCTATGTCATCTCTTTTTCCTCCCTTCACCCGCCCCTTTTGTACTTTGCTTTATGGTGAAATTCATTATTAATTAGATACTGCATATTTAAAAAATATTTTTGACGGTGAAACTGCCTCTGGAAACGAAACCGACCGGTGTTGTATCCCATTTTCTATGCAAATCCACTGTGAGAAGCGCTGGCTCTCCGCTCCGAGAGTGGGCGGTGCCCATGGCCGGATATGAACGCTATTTAAAGAGGCTGGAAGAATGGCGTGTCAGATCTTATTGTTTCTAGTATCTTTGATACAGGTCAAACTACATGTACCTTTCAAAACCCCCCCAAAATAGACTGAGAAGGTTTAAAGAAACAATAGAGTTGAATAAAACCATGGCAGAGTAATTATTGCAGCGGCTACATAGTTTATTTCTTTTTCTTTTTCTTCGCAAGAATAAAATAATGTATTTTTTTCATGACATGCTATGGTCTATCGTTAGCTAAGATTTCGTACACCACATCCTGAAGTCTTCACAGGTGGCGTGGCCGGAAAAATTTTTTTTTACTCAGAATCTGAAGGAGCCATGTCGTATCTGACAGAACTTGGGGGTGATTTTCTGTAACTGAGAGAGAAACAACTTTGTCCTGAACAATTTTCCTTTCATTTTATCTTAGAATGAGGAAAACCAGTTCAGATAAGAAGAGGTGAGGGAAAAAAAATTATCAATCGTCAGTTGAAATAATACGTGCTTGTGAATAGACTCTTATTCACTTGTGAGCAAAGCCCAGCATGGGTGATCCGATAATATCAAATCTTCCAACCTCACAGTTTAATCCATGGTTGTTATCTGTACCTGAATGCAGGCATAAAGTAAAGTGTTTACCTCCTATAACAGCAGTAGGCTACATGAATAACTGGGTTTCGTTACAGAAAAATTTTAAAATGCACTCCCGCCATAACATAGTGGATTTCTCAGCTTATCTTTCATGTGTGTATCGTAAAGCAAAAATAAACAGGGGTTTGATATAGCAGCTGGTGGCCTATGCCAAACAGAGACATTTTCACAATATGCCCGAAATTCAAATATTATGGTTAGGAGTGAGAGCATTTTATTTTTCCTTATAGGCAGCCATTGTGGAAAATATCAAAAACATATTCAGATTTTTCCCTACAGTCCTTTACAGAGCGGCAGCAGGACAGATCAGAGCGAATACGTGTATGACACTAGAAGTTACGAAAGTGTAGTGTATAGTCAAGTTACAAAGTCAAACTGAGGAAGAATTATCCATCACAGTGAAGGCACAAACAGGAGCAAGGGTTTATGCACATTATTTAATAAACATTTACAATCTGAAAATGTCACATTAATCTATGATGACGAACGTATACTAATGTCTAAAGCACATGTTAATGATGAAACATTTTATATCATAAACATTTACGCTCCGTGCATAGAAAAAGAGAAGAAACAGTTCTTACTAAAATTAAATATTGTGAAAAAAAATAATGTGGAAGGAAATATTACAGACAATGTTATACTAATGGGCGATTTTAACATGGTAATTAACAACGATCTAGATAATATTTCAGGACTCAAACACACAACAACAACCGTGGAAAACTTCAACGACTGCATGACGTACTTAGGACTAACCGACCTCTGGAGACTGCAACACCCACATGAAAAGATGCACAAAATTAAATGGAGCAGAGGGGACTCCGTGATAGCAGGCTAGATTACGTCATGGTAGGTGTTGTTATCCTTAACTTAGCAAGCGACTGCCAAATAAAAAGTTCAGGCTACAGTGATCACAGAGCTGTCATTTTCACCATGTCATTTGCTCCTTTCAAGAATGGAAGTGGGCATTATAAAATGAATACGCTTCTCCTTACCGACAGTAAATATGTGGAACTGATGAAAAACAAGATACCCGAAACTTTGGAAGAACAAAAAGAACTAGATCCGCACCTGAGATGGGAAATGTTGAAAGTTGAAGTGAAAGAATTAACCAGAGAATATAGCCGATTTAGAAAAAGCAATAACAAAAATAGATATACCATAATATGTGACCAACTTAATAACCTAGAATCCCGCTTAGCGTCAGATCCACAGAACAGGAAATTGAGGCAAGAAATATCCAAGGTCAAGACAGAGATGGAAATACACCAGATGGAGGCGGCACGAGGAGCACAGCTCAGATCAAACATACGCTGGGTAGAAGAAGGTGAGAAATGTACGACATTCTTTCTTTCTCTGGAAAAAAGCAGAGGTAAAACCTCAACTATATATCAGCTGAAAAGCACAACGGGTGCAGAAATCAGGGGAAAAAAATGAGGTTTTTACATAATATCCGAAAGTTTTACGAGACATTATATAAGGAGGACAAGAAAGCAGAGGAAGTGGTGGTCAGCGCAGAAGAATTTATGACAGAATTACAGATACCCCAAATAAATCAAAACCAAAGGGAAGAATGTGGCAACCCAATAACTGATGCAGAACTATTAAACGCTCTTAAGTCGATGAAGAACTGGTCTGCGCCAGGACTGGATGGAATACCTTTCGAATTTTACAAAGTATTCTGGAATCAAATTAAATCTCCACTTTTGGAGTGTTTTAATCTCAGTCTTGAAAAAGGAATCTTACCTTGGTCGTTACGCACTGGACTGATAACTCTTTTACACAAAGGTAAAGATTTAAGCAAAGATAACCTATCTAATTGGCGCCCGATCTCCTTAACTAACACCGACTATAAAATTTTAACCAAAGCTTTAGCTATAAGATTAAGACAAATCCTAGATGAAATTATCGGGCATCAACAGGCAGGATTTATTAAAGGAAGAAACATATCCGGCATAATTAGGGAAATCGACGATGTTTATTAATTTGGAAAGACAAAGAAAATCACAGGGTATCGTTTTAGTATCGATTACGAAAAAGCATTCGATACCATAAATGTACAGTTCATTTTAAGAGCTTTGTCAAAGTATGGATTTGGCACCAACTTTATCAAATGGATTCAGGTTTTACTGACCAATAGAATAGCATGTGTCAAGAATGCAGGATACATCTCGTCAGTCTTCCATATGGAAAGAGGAGTAAGACAAGGGTGTCCGCTATTGCCATTAATTTTCATTTTGGCAGTAGAAATTTTTGCGTTGAAAATAAAACAAGATGAAAATATCAAAGGAATCAGTATCCCGAACGCATCCCATAGTATCAAAATAAAGCAATACGCGGATGACACTACAATGTTTCTAAGGGACTGGATTGACTATGGAGAATTATTATCTAGGATTAAAGAATTCTCAATCTTCTCTGGATTGAAACTAAACAAGACAAAATCCAAAATTCTGATCCCCGGTACAGGTGAAAGAGAAGATATGAATCAGTGTGGAATAGAAATAGTAGGTAACGGTAATCTAAAAATTCTAGGCATATATTTTAATGCCAAAAAGTCAGTGGACGAAATAGAGGAAAACTGGTTACCAAGAATTCACAAAGTTCAGGAACTATTTGGAAAATGGTCACAACGAGATCTTTCAATAATTGGGAAAATTCATATTGTTAAAACATTCGGAATTAGCCAATTTGTTCATATTATGCAAAGCATAACCCTCCCAGTAACAGCTCTTCAAAAACTGACACAAATATTTTAGTTTCCTGTGGAAAAAACGTTATACAAATAAAAGAGCATTTGAAAAGGTCAAACGTGAAGTGTTATGCAATAAGTATAGCAATGGAGGATTAAATATGATTTGCATCACCAATGCAGAATTCCATGATACTGAAGTGGGCAAAAAAGCTACTATCTACAGAACATCAAGAATGGAATGAGATTCCGTTACACTTTCCGCAACCCCTTGGCGGGAAATATGCCTATGAAGGATCAGTGTCGTTGAAGCTGTTCACTGGAATAGACCTAATTGATAGTTCCTTCTGGCGTAGAGTGTTGTCGACGTGGATATCTCTTCAGGTAAATGAAAGGGAAGAAAACCAAAGTTGGAATGTGGAAAATATCCAAAACATATTCAGATTTTTCCCTACAGTCCTTTACAGAGCGGCAGCAGGACAGATCAGAGCAAATACATGTATGACACTAGAAGTTACGAAAGTGTAGTGTATAATCAAGTTACAAAGTCAAACAGCAAGACAAGATCTTCAACTTTGATCATTTGTGGAAAGAGACCTGTATTTCAGGGGATATTATTCTTCTAGCTTGGCATGTCTGCGTGGTTTGCACAGCCATATGCTATGATAGTCATGAATTTCGGTCTAAAAGTAAACAAGGAAAAATCTGATATCCCATGATTCTTAGATTTTACTGCATGTCTAATTAATATAACGTTTTCAAACAAACAGCAAAAACAAGAGACAAAAATCAAAAAGAAAAACATCACACAAAAATCCCCCCAAAAACAATTACACATCTGTAGTCTGGGACAAACCTTGGGAATCTTAAATTATCTCTGACAATGTACATTTTTAGTCTCCTAATTTTCTTGTGTGTTGAGACTTTCATACATTAAATTGTTAATTAATTATTCATAATTTCTTCAGCATTTCCATCAATCTTTTATTCTTTACTACCCGACCCGCGCAAGATATATCTTGCAAATTTTCCATGTACTAAGCGCAACCGTATATCTAGATCTAGGCTACAGTAAAACGGCATTTGGATTCCATGCCATGACTAATAGAACTCACTGTTACACCACAATTTCACACAGAATTATTTTATTTAATTACCCGTTCTACAAACAGTTTCGTTTCTTGTTGCGGAACCAAACTTCCGCGTTCAGACGGCGCGTCAAAATGGTATCATTCTTCTGGTTCACTCAAAATGGTGAATTAAAATGGAATGACCGAAAAAATCTATTTCGATAAATTCGGGGACAGGAGTTTTCGTATGTTTTATGTGACGAAAACCTGGGTATGTAGATACTGTGGACGTCTGTAAAATTTGAAGCGTGTGGGCTAAGTATTAACGGAGGAGTAAGCTAACATAGCCTCCAAAGTTCACTTTTATAATAATAGATGACTCCATTTTTTTTCTCGGCCCTGTCTGAGCTGTAAAAAAGACGAATCGGAAAACCTCGAACGGCCCATTTTGTTTTCTATCTTCTAAATTTTTGAGGTTGTTGCATTCTTAAAATGAATTGATACAAACCTTGCTCAGTCTTTGAACTACTTTCTGTAATTTTTTCATGGCTCTACGTTCAGTAGTTTTTTTCAGCTATAGAGCACAACCGTCCAATTTTAACCAATTATATATAGATACAAGTTGAAGGGTCCGCTCTACAAACGGAACTAACGGCATAATTATTTGGACATAAACTGGGCAGGTCTAGATAGACGAGGATTTGCCAAGGGATAAACCTGACTCCGCCCTCCTTCCCTCTCCCTCCCCCTCCCCCCAAGCAATTTCTCCTATCCATCCCGTCTCTTTCTCTCTCCCACTCCCGTTACCCTGTCCCACAATGTATGTATCTCCCTTCCCTCCCTCCTCTCTCCATCCCCCTTTTGTCCTCCACAACAACCCCTCTCATCCATCTCTCCTTTCCTCCCCCTCTCTCTCTCTCTCTGACAGATGCTTTAATGCCAGATGTGCTAATAGTATAGGCATACTGTTATCGGCTATTGGTGTCAAGTAGCCAAAATGTTTACACTTTTTATGAGTCAATTTGAGGCCAAAGTCCTAAAACAGTTAAGACTTAGAGGCGATTTCGACCAGCTGTTGGAGTCGGAGTTTGCCAGTGTTGCGAGGTGCCTGCCACACACACAACCAATTTCTCCTATCCATCCCATCTCTTTCTGCACCCCCCCCCCCCCACCCTTAGGCGACTTGACAAAGCTGTTACAATTTTCAAAAGGCACTGCAATAGTAACTTTTTCAAACAACCTGAACACATTTTGTACTTGGTTCGACAATCATTTTTCGTGCGCTACACAACACACATAGACACAGGCTGCTTGAGCCCAACTCTAGATCTAGATCTAGGTCACGTTAATAACGGAACTTAGATTCAATGCAAATACTAATAAACTTATTTTCACACTACAGATCCTTATAAAATACATGGATGTGATGTTTAAAGTTGATTTTCGACCAACAACGCTTAAAGAAAATGCGTCGCTGTCACTGCGGCTCAAAAATGTTTAATATAAATAATAGTAAAGACTGATTTTTGTTCAAAATGAATGTGTTCACGTAATTCTTCGTCAAAAATTGATGCAGTACACCAAGTTTTATAATCTTTGATGGCATAGTCGCGAAGTTTTAGTCGCTTACAGGTTCACACTCTAGCTCAATTATAGTAAGATATAATGAACTAGCAGCTTTATGTTCAAGCAATGTTTCTAAGACTTTTTTTTACCCACTCTCCACTTCCATTTTCCATGATCGGACAGAGTTAGAATACAGTTTCATACAAAAAAGATTGTAAAAAATATTTTATGTATGCAGTGTGTATACATTCACCATAAGTTTTAATTAAAAACTTTATTTCAAGTTTAATTCACGAATTTCTTACCTCAATGGGAGCCTTGCCTTGACGCTGGAAGTGGATTTGTTTTTAGCCTAAAATTATCAAAAAATCTAAATCCATATTCTACTGAATAAGATCATGGAAAATGTACCAATACTTCCCTTACTGAAATATTATAAAAACCACAGAAAAACCGCGGGGTCGCAGCAAGGCTATAGTATAAGCATTGTCAAAAATTGGCAACAAGAAAAAGTTGTTTATAGGAAAGCATCGAGGAAGAAATAAAACCCACACGATACAATGAAATGCAAACAAAAAGAGAAGACAGAAAATGGCCGATATTTTCGGCAAGTCTTCAAGGAAAAAAAAACAACAACGAAAAAAAGAACAGAAAAAAAGATGGGTAATCGAACAGATAAAACAATGGAACAATAAAGGATTTGAATAAGAATTTAAACAGAATTATTATATCTACTTGGGTTCTTGCGTGGACAGCAGCACAGAAGCACCTCTGCCAATGCTACATACTTCTTCTTTTTGCCAATTTTTTACATTCCCTCGCTGAAGTCGTCAAGTTTAGGTATTTCTTTTCTCTCTCCTCAGACATGTGCAAAATGTTTCCGCTGATATGAGCGACCAAGAGCGCGTATAACCGGATAGGTTGTCCATAACCATTAAAGTCATGCAGTCGTCTGTCAAGTCCGCCGTTTTTGCTCCAGTTAAACAACGAAACCACCAACACAAGGGAAACAAACAACAGCGTATCTCATAATTAAGTTAAAATACACTATGGAGACCTCTATGAATATCCCGACACCCCATTCTGAAGTTCCAGCCCAACCCAAATAATGGCACGCCCTAGACCTAGAGAAACACTAAGTTAAAGTATAGCTTGTATTGTTTAACCTGCTGCAGGGAAATCGGAATCACAAAGAACAAATACTAAGGAAAGCTACATTTGTGGTCTAACTGTGAATGAACATTAATTCCTTGATACGAGCATGTATATATAAATTAATGTGTGTCAACTAGTTCAACCTTTTTGTCTTCAATGGTTAGCGATTTAAGGATGTTTTATAACATCTAAAATCAATAATAAGTTCTTTGATTTTTCTTAAAATTTTAAAATTAATAAATGATCTTTGCATCACTGCATTCTCTGCACTAGTAACACTTTGTTTCAGGCATTAAAAAACAAAAATCACTAAGTAGTCCTTTTGTTTGTTATTACCTTATTACAGGAGAGGCTTGGGGAGGGGGGAGGTTTGGAAGGTTTGTGTCTATGGCTGTGAGAACTTGAATGAGTAAGAAAGGATTATGTCGTGTAAGAGATGTTGGGAGAATATGACGTCATACTGGCATGTTCACCTCGCTTGACCCAGACATTGTTGCTGATAACTGCAGACAAGGCCACATTATGTACTTCACTTTTTGTTTCAGGTCTGGGGGGGGGGGGGGGAGGGAGGCAGAAATGCTTCTGTGGAAATAGGAATAAATATCTGAAGCTACAAAATTAAGAAAATATTGGCTATCAAAACTGCCAGTGAATTTCAGATACGAAGAAACAACGGCTCTGATTGTCTGAATTACATCTCTACCTAACACTTGTACAATATTTTAAATAATAGAAAGTTTTAATGTCGGTTTTGCCCAAGGACAGAAACCCTAGAGATATCTTCCCTCCTCTTTAGGTCAAAGTTTCAGCCTTTGCCAAGAGCCAGACAGAAAATTTTGTGAAATAAAAAAAAGATCCATAATTATATTAAGAAACGAAAGTTGCTGACGGAAATTTCCTTAACTTCCAGGATAACCGAGAAAATCTGAGGGGTCATCTATGAGAAAGGATTTTGGTGGGTATTAGGAAAGGGGGAGGGGGGAGGGGGTGCACTCAGCATAATAGCGTACACAGATGGAGTGGGCGGGGGGAGGAGGGGGTGCACTCAGCATAATAGCGTACACAGGTGAAGTGGGCGGCGTTCTAGGGAGATTTAGCACGTACTTTGGGCATGTCCCCTAAAGAGATGAAAGAGACCGTGACCTAGTTTGATTATCGATTGAATGTCTGGGTTTAGGATCAGCAGTTAAAATATCTTCAGTGTTTTTGTTTAATATAAATAGCTGTGGAGTTCTATAGCCTCTTTCAAATTTCAGAACTGCGCATGATTTACTTTAGAATTGTCTCATGTTTGTGGTAAAAATTACCAGACAACAACACAAAAGTTTTCTGATAACTCAGTGCTGAAATCGACCGCGAGTGCTTCGTTTTATGGCTTTATAGTCGTAGGCACAATCGAAGGCCAAATTTCGTCCGGCCAACGTCCGGTTCATCTGAACGTCTAAAGCCTTAATGGCCCTATTACACGTTCAGATGGACCGGACCAGGTTAGCCTTCGGCTGTGCTTACGACTAACCGTAGTCCGCTAGATTGATCACACGTTACGATGGACCGGATGGAAATAGGGGATGCTACGAAGGCTATTCTGGTCCGGCCCATCTGAACGTGTAATAGGGCCATAAGTCCCATCTCTATCTCAGAATAAAGGCTGGAAAGAAAGTGTTAACTGAACACTAATACGGCGTCTTACACTCATTTTGAATGAATATCTGAAAGGGGCTTTAGTGTTTCCTCAACCACAGTTCGATCAACACTGGCGAGAAAATCGTTTGAGAAGATTCATCACGACAGTTTTATTGCACAAAAAATCAGAGCTCACGGTGTGAGCGTTTCTTGGCCTTACACGTTCACAGTCGACAGATACAACACAGCACAGCCGTAGGGCTGATATACATGAATATACAGGAATTGACGACACAACAAAGCAAGGGAAAGCACAGTCCCAGACCAGAGTTCACAGCTCATAATTATTATCACGGTCACAACAGGAAGGCGCCACATTACCCCCTTCCCATCGGAGTATGTAGCAAATCCCAGATTGGGAGATGTACTATTTGACAGTAACAGTCACTAACAGACAAGTATAACAATTAACAAAACAATCAAACAGGCTCACACATTTATTACAACATTAATAATGACAATCCAATAAGTACATCATCTCACTCTTTCCCTTAAGCATTCATTCCCCTTCCCGTTCCTCTCTAGGATAATCACTCCTTTACAATATTATAGTTGGCCTCAGCCTAATAATACGTCAAGGGCTGCACTGCCTTGTAGCACGACGTCTCACTGCCCGTGCTCAACATCACATCAATATCCTAATCTCACATCAATATCTCAATACATTCCTGAATGTGGCCAGACTGCCACGGATAATGTGCCCTCACTGTCCTGCGGGTGGCCTCACTGCCCAACCCATGCACCTCACTTATGCTGGCCTGCGGGTGGCCTCACTGCCCAACCCATGCACCTCACTTATGGCCTCGACAGCTTCCAGCCTGTCCCCGGCACCTATAAAGAATAACATCACATCACTATAATACTGTGTACTTACTATCCACTTCACCACTCACTACGAACCATCAAGCATACACATAACATTCCACAGTTCACCCACCATACAGCTGCACCTCTCTACTGTAGCATACCCCAACAGTATTACACAGCACTCCGACTAGGCTAGGAATCCCTGCTCCTAACATACATATCTCGTTCATCGTTCACATCTATTTACACAGTAACACATGATTTGCACACTCCTCGCATATAACTTATTTACATCATTGTCATCATCAGAATATAGTAGATCTATCACCACAATTATCAATCCTTATAATTCAACCTACCAGTCTTCACTGGAATACACTATAACTCCCGACTGCTCTCTTTCACGTCTGTCCTCTTGGACTTCTTAACTTGCAGTGACTTTTCACTACACAAGTTTTACCTCATCGCCTCCACTTTACTCACGTCTTGCACGCTTCCAAATTAACTGTCTACTTCACTATCCCGTGAGCTAATCTCACAATTCCATACCCCCGTAATCCTTTGAATCTCGCTCACTCCACTTGTGACAGAGTACAATTACGTCATCATCATCATCATCATCATCATCATCATCATGAGTTGCCCTGTCTGGAACAGACATTGGCGATCATGGCTCTCCGCTCGGATCTGTCATCAGCCAACCTCAAGAAGGAGTTGTTGTTGTGACGTTTGTTTGTTGTCCATGAATTAAGACTTTCACTGAACGTTTTTCTTTGTCTGCCCCTGCTTTTCCTGCCTTCGATCTTCCCTGTGACTGCTAGATGTTCGAGGCTCCTGAGGCGACAGACGTGTCCTAGAAATCTCAGTTGCCTCTGACTTATTGTTTTAATTCATGATCTATTCAGATTAGAGTCTCTCAAGACTGACTCATTTGATTTTTTTTCTTCATCCATGATATCTCGTGTTCTATTTATAGCCCCGAGCACGTTGGATAGTTTAAACCGGTCGGCATGAAGTGCTGACGTAAGCTCGTGAAAAATATAGGGATCGGAGGCGAGCAGTCAGCGACACAAAACAACCTCAAAAGGAAAACTGAAAAACTGCGCGCGGTGCACCCACCACGGTATTTGAAATCTACATGTAAAATTTGATTATTGTAGGTGGCCTAATAAAAAAAAAAATCCTTTCGCGCCCAAAGGTGGAGAATAAACTTATGAATTATAAATCAAAAGGCATTTCACGGTGTGCTCCGTTTTTCATTTGCTGTGAAAGTTCCAATTTGTAATATTAAAATCCCCCCCCCCCCCCAAAAAAAAAACAACACAAAACAAAACAATGCATTGATATATCATTCTATGAAATGGTAAGAAAAGTGAACTTTGTCTAGACTGTCTTATTACGGCCTTTCTCCGTAGCACAGCATAATAACACAGTAAGTGAACATCGAGACAAGTCCTCAATAGTGCTGCAGACCCCCAATCCAGGCTTAATACGCCACCTCAACCGTGTCCTCAGCCGTCTTTTCTGGAAAATCTGCCTGTTACAGTTCTTCAACCCGCACTTCTCTGGTGTCACCGGCACATTTATAGAGCAGGAAATATTGCCCAGAAATAGATAATTACGCATTCTCCCCCCCCCCCCCTAAAGAAAAAGCCTTCTCTTTCTGAACTCGGGGAAACATAATATAGGAATGCACGGGCTTCTTCTCCCTCTCCGTGAGGTAGTCCATGCACACTGATCAACTGTAGCCTAATACGTCTACACGTAGACAGCTGACCCTCCATCCTCCGCCCCCTCTCTCAACCCCCCCCCCGGGGCTCACAGATGACAGGAATTTACTAAGTCAACACCACACTGATCCTACCCATGGCGTCAGACCTGTAAAGAAACCTACCTTTCCCTACGATTGGAGATGGTGAATTTATCATAATTATTCCTCTTTATCCTCACGTTCCCCTTAATGTATGACCCACGTCCAGCCTTGCAGCACAACACCACGCCCTCCTATACCAACACTTGCCCAGGCCTTGCCAATACTGTTATTACCAATCCAGTCGTCACTTTTGAGCTGTGTGAAATAAATATTGACTAAGGAACACAGGGTTTACAGAAAATCCCGTGAATTAACATCAAAAGTGGAGATAATTTATGCGGGAGTAAAAAGACTCGGGTGTGCCTCATGCCGCAGTCTCACCAAGAAAACTCGTGTGCGAACATGTCAAATTAAGTCGTGTACGTACGTGTCCACACGCACACGAGCAAAATTCGCACAAGAGCTGACACGTTCGTGCACGAGCCCACGCGTGCCCACACGACTCGCACACGAATAACCTTCGCCCCCTCCCGCCAGGACTGATTTGAGGCCCAAATTGCACAATTCGCACACGAGTTGTGCTATACTCGCACGAATTGTGGAGGAGGAGGACAAGTATAAAAGCGGGAGCCAAGCGAAATAACACAAGCAGGCCCTATATATAGGGTAGTCTCACTGTACTCATGCGCGAGTCGACACGAACGTGTGGGCTTGTGTCAACACGCACGAGTAGGCTGCCACGTATGCGTGTGCGAATTTCTCACATTCCTGAGTGGATGCGCGCGCATCAGTTTGGTGCGTGCTGACACGAACCCAGGCGAACGCTTCCGCTCGCATGTCAAGAAATCGCACACGACTTGCCGAAAAAATAAGGCTGGAGCTATTTTTCTGCAGCTAGGCACGAGTTCGACACGAGTTGGTGTGTGAGGGCCAAAAACACGTGTCAAAACACGCCTCAGCACGCACGAGCTTCATAATTATCAGAATCGCATGCGAGTTTTCTTGGTGAGACTGCGGCATTAGTTTGATGATTTCTTGGCATGAAGTCAGCATTACTATTAGCTGCGGGGTTCTTGTTTTGACATAACGGCTAGGTGAAAGGTTGCAAATTAACATCACAATGGCCTACATCATCAGCGCCTACGCTCCTACTCTAAATGCTGACAATGACAAAAAAGATGCATTCTGTGAGGATTTGCAGAGGGTAATACGGAATATTCCAAATAACGACCAGATTTTCATACTCAGTGACTTTAACACAAGAGTTGGTGCTGACCATCAAGTATGGCCAACCTGTTTAGGCCAGTTTGGACTTGGCAAGATCAACAAGAATGGTCAGAGGCTACTCGAGTTCTGCTCAGATAACAACCTATGCGTCACAAATACCTTCTACAATGGAAAAGACCACCACAAAGTATCATGGCGCTACCCAAGATCTGGCCACTGGCATCAAATCGACTTTATCATTGTTAGAAGAAATCACATCAACTCAGTGAAATCAACAAGATCATACCACAGTGCCGACTGCAATACCGATCACCTGCTGGTTCTAGTTAAGACAAAAATCACTGCCAGAAAAATGTTCAGATCCAGGCCCCCCAACAAACCAAAGATAAATGCTAGAAATGTCGGCAAACCAGAGCTGAAGACCAAATTTCAGACAAAACTTGAGGAAATGCTCCCAAACTCTGACGAATCCACCCCTGATGAGATGTGGATCAGCCTGAAGACTGCCATACGATGCAGCTTCCCAAGCATTTGGCACAGGCAAAATCTCAAGGGAGGACTGGATCGCAGCCAGCGCATCCATATTTAACCCACTATTAGAAGAGAAGCGCAAGGCATTCATAGCACACGACAAAAATTCCTCCAGAAAGTACAAAGAATCAGTTGAGATCAGCAGAAGCAAATCTTCAAAGAGAATCGAGAATACAGGCCAACAACTATTGGAAGAACCTCTGTAGTGAAATTCAACAGGATCCAGACACTGGCGACATAAGGAGGATGTACGAGAAAATCAGAATTGCCCTCGGCTCACAGATCAACAAGTGCCTTGACGCACTAATTCCACAACTTGCAGAAATGCCAGAACTGGATGAGGAACCAACAGAGGAAGAACTGATCGGGCATTGGACGATCTGAAGGGAGAAAAGTCTCCTGGAAAAGACCAAATGCCAGCAGAAATACTGAAAGAGAACAAAGAGCTCCTCCTTTCGTATCTGTACAAGCTCTTGATTGTCTGCTGGAGACAGGGGGAAATTCCACACAACATGAGATATGCCAATATAATAACCATGTACAAGAACAAAGGTGACAAAGGAGACTGCAACAACTACAGAGGCATATCACTCTTAAGTATAACTGGAAAAACATTTGCGCGGATCCTCCTACGGCGCCTGCAGAAATTGGCCGATCGCGTCTTGCCAGAGAGCCAGTGCGGCTTTAGATCAAGTCGCTCAACAATGGACATATTTTCAATTCGCCAACTACAGGAAAAGTGCCGGGAACAACATCTCTTTCACATGGCTTTTGTAGACCTCACAAAGGCATTTGACACAGTCAGCAGATCACGACTGTACTTGGTACTACATAAAATTGGATGCCTCCCAAATCTGTGTAACCTTATCCTCTCATTCCATAAAGACATGAAAGGTATTGTTCTGTTCGACGGCAGTACAGCAGTACATCCGAGAGCTTCGAAATCAGTCCTCTCTTGAGACTGTGTCTGTGCCAAATGCTTGGGAAGCTGCATCGTATATGGCAGTCTTCAGGCTGGTCCACATCTCATCAGGGATGGAATCTTCAAAGTTTGGGAGCAGTTCCTCTAGTTTTGTCTGGAAGTTGGCCGTCAGCTCTGGGTTGCCGACATTTCTAGCATTTATTTTTGATTTGTTGGGGGGCCTGGATCTGAACATTTTCCTGGCAGTGATTGGCTCCCTACTTCACAGTAGGATGAAGTGTCCTCTCCATAAGTTGCTGCTATAGCTGTAGTTGAGCATGGGTGTGTACACTGGGCTTGCTCATATAATATGCAGTGTCCTCCCTGTTTTGTGCTGCATGACTGGGCTGTGAGTATGGAGAAAGTGCCTAGCCCATGGCGCACTTTCCCCCTCTCGACAGTGTTGATTTGATCCATTGGAACGACATGGTCGATACACATGGAAATCAACAGTGTTGCAGGAGCTGCCAGAAGACAGTTTGGTGCATTCCTCTCTGTAGTCTGCCTTAGAGGCTCTCTCTCCGGATTTTCTGTTGGGTTTTACTCTCTTAGCCTTTCATACTCCCGTATGCAACTACAAGGCAGTAGGATGCAGGTAGTACCATCTGCTGTCATAATGGTAGCAGCATAGGCTGAACTGACCTGAACATGCAGTATTGATAGGGAAAACGGTAATTTCAAAATACAGCTATGGCAAGAGAGGCAATATGATGGATCTGTGTAACACAGAGGCCAAGTTTAGGAAACCTTGAAGTAATCAAGCCAGTTATGGAGGAAGGAGTGCAAAGAAGGTAAGCCGGGGAAGAATTTCACTTCATTTTATAGGGCAGGGACTTTTGGGAAACCTGTGGTGCCCTTATTAACTGCAGAGAGTCAGGAAGCTAACCATTCGACAATAACATTTGCTTTTTATTATGATAATAGGACACTCATCAAATGCTGTTTTGCCGTGACTCTTTAAATTTGAACCTGAGCCTGTCGGATTGTCCCGGGGAAAACAGCCACACACATCAAGCTAAGTAATAACTGCAGCAGTATGTATGCAGATAGTGTCACTGTAACTGCTGGAGGTCATGGGGTGGTTTTTGGCACGTTTTTACACCCTAAGACCCCCAACAGATAGGTGGGGAGGCTCGACATGGGGCAGACTTGGTGTGCCATGTTCAAATTTACAAACCCCTCCCTTTTACTGCCCAATTCATTAAGATTTATGTTGCTCCCTTCGGATCATCTTTTCCTTGAATACCCTGTCCTCGTTATTCATACTACTACAGTTGCATTCTCACTCATTCCCTTATCAGTTGGTTAGGACAGGAATAGAACTAACATAAATAGCCACTTTAGAGTAGTCCTCTAAAGTTTAGGTACCTTTACTTGTTGTTGTGGCATCAGGACTAACAACGGACGCTTCTTTTGATGAAGCTGGAAAGTGGGCAGTGCTCACCCCCAGGTTCTGTATAGATCAGGGGCAAGTAGAAAACTGAAAAGCATTTGCTGTAACAGATCTCATTTCCTCTCTATTTTTCAAACAGTACCCATTACAGGCAAACATACGAAAAAGACAACTGACTGGTGTGTCTAAACGTGAACAAGACAAGCTCACTTACTAACGGGGAACCCATAAAAAAATGTATTGAGTTCGGGATTAAAAAAGAAAAAACAAAAACATCAGGATTTTCCACCCATCACCACCCGCTCCCATCACCCCCCCCCTACCACCAAATCCAAGACAGTCTTGGTTGGCTGTCTACCACGTCAGTTCTAGCGGGCAGGCCATGTTCAAACGGGAAAACTGTTGGTGAAGATGGTGTCAAGGGTTAAGTGCTATAAATGCCGTGCTGGGTCACGGACTTGCAAGGAGTTGATTTTTCACGGTTTCGTTGATTATAACCAGCGTAATTTTGTCCTTGAACTGTTCTCGTGAACAGTTTGTTTTTGAAACATTTTTTTCTTAGAGATGGAAAGAAAGTGGGGCAAGATAGAATAAATGGATAAGTTAGGAGTGACAGTGCAATTCTCGACCCCGTGATTTTGATGAACACTTAGAAGGGAAGAGAAGGGGTGAATAAGGATAGATAGTTTAAGACGCTTAGTCGCGTTCAGAAATTCGTACATAAAATGTAGAAAGCACGAGGGTTTAAAGATTTCAGTAATTGTTTTGACATTTTAAATTGACCTTGTCTGTTTTTAGTACAAGGCCGTGACCAACTCCCACGTAGAATATATTAATACTGCGAGATGAGCTCGCATGGATGCACCAATCAAATCTAGGGATTTGGACGGTAATTTGCAGGTGGCTGCACAGTATAAAAGTGTAGCCATACCTATGTCCATGACTCCATACAGAAAATTCCAATCTGTGCAGGCGTCGGCACGATTCTGCCTGAAGAATCATAAGTCTGTTCGATTCATGTCTAGTCCACTATAGACATTGAGATGAAGCCATATGCTTGAATGAGATATGCCCACTGCTATTGTCTACTGTTCCCTGGTTTTTCTAATACCAGGGACCAAGTGTAAGTGTTTGTCCTTTGATGATTCAACAATGAACGAGGAGCTGAACATAATTTATCCAGTAGGACAGGATTGCCGCATATACTAGGAGTGCCACCCAAGAATGCAAGACAAAGATTTATATTGACTTGCAACTAGTATGAATGTTTGGCATACACATCTGTGAATTGTGATTGATTTGTCTGGATGAGGCTGGGGATTGCCAGCCCATCCTAGAGTAGATCCAATAGACTTAACTACGTCAGTTTATATTGACGAGCTTGATCCATTATAAGCAGTAGGCACAAATAGCTGAGATGACATCGTCGCCAGAGACATTAGTATATTGCTTGATAGATAGTAGGCAGACTATATCTGAGAGATATATAACTAGTACTTAAATTGTTAGTGAGTCAGAATGATCATAACATTATAGGAATCTAGAGAAGACTTCTAGTGACATATTATTGAATTTTCATTTGATGCTGCTGATGTTGTCTTTAGTATGTAATAGATCTAGACAAAATTGTTAGGAAATTTAATGTAATTAAATTTGTGGCCCTACAGGTCTGTTTATGAAACTTATTCAGATTGTTCTTAGTGTGTGGCATGGTACGAAAGAGTAAATAATAAATACCTCTCGATTTAAAATGCAGTCATAATACCATCATTGAGAAGACCCTCTTCATAACAGCTAGAGGGCACTACCCATTCCCAGAACCGTAACACTGGAGAGGGACCCCCTAAAGAACTTAAAGAACGCCATGCCATTTATATAAATTATTCTTAAAACCTATTAACAGACTTACCCTTAGATCCATCTATTGCATTTTAGTTAATTATTTCATATTGTACTGTTATAACATTGTGATTTCAGGTCCTTTTTACTTTAGGTTATAGTTAAGTTGTATTAATATGACATTTTATTTCAATTTCATATAACGAGCTGATCATCCCATTGACCCGACGACACCGGCGAGGGACACCATTCACCTTAGATATCTACCTGTAACAGAAAGACGACACTTTTTTGGCATTGGAACGAGCTATGGATTGAGGACATCACCATCTGAATTCCTCTAGTAAAAGTTAAGTGAACCATCTGATTGTCAGTTTTGAGGAGGGCGAGGTGCTTTCCGCTCTGTGTGTTTCCAGGCTATTTTACCATTTACTATATGTTTAGTTTAAGAGCGGGAGGTTGGTTGGGATCATAGTATAGCATATCTTCTTTGCCATTACGAAGGATATTGGAGTGCCTTGGTGGCTATTGATAACTCGGGGGGATTTGCTTCACTGTGAATAGTTCTATTAGGGATCCATTATTCGTATAGATTGTGGCGTTTCTCTTGCTTCCTCACATTTCTTTAGGAAGATGTCTCTCCTGTCTTTTTCTTAAACTTTCTGTAATATAAGTTAGGACTTGTAGGGTCTGTTATCGTTCGTCTTTCTTGTGAGTCTAGTGTCTTGTTTAGTGTATTTTTTTTTTCTTTCCTTATAAACTTTAAACTAGTATATTGACATTGCTATGTTTACAATATATGCCTGAGGTGTTTCACGTGCTAAAACCACGTTGAATTGTAATCTGGTATTGATATGTGAGAGAGAGAGAGAGATAATAAATTTTTGGTCACGTGCTAATTTCACGTCGAATATAGAGAGAATAATTTTGCAGTGGTAACAGAGGACACTGCGTGTTTGCGTTTTGAGAGTTTTTGCAGTGGTAACAGAGGACACTGCGTGTGCGCGTTTTGAGAAGAGAGAGATATTCCAAATTTATCGCGTTGAGAGAGACATAAATTTTGAGAGTGATCACTCAAGACACTGGTTTGTCGCATTGAAGGCAATACATATATATTTTATTGCAGTGGGACTACCGGATAGACGGCACTGCCTTACTAGTATTCATATTCAGAGAGAGAGAGATAAAATTTTTGCAGTGCAAGTGACACTGCCTGCAATTTACAGAGAGAGATAGAACGTTCTTTTCGCGAAGCAGTGGTAACATAGGACACTGGATTAATATTGAGAGAGAGTAACTGTTAGAGCTAATATAATTGATACCGCGGTATACCGTAACACTACGTAAATACTTACTAATTGTGCACACACTAGCGTGCCAGTGTTTTGATTCTATACGAATCAATACGAGTAACAGATTTTAATACACATTATGGCCGAGTTTCTGAAATACATTGAATCTGCCAAGGCTCTGGGTATACCAGAAGAAGAACGCGCCTCGTGGTGCGAACGACAAATACAGCAGGACCGAGACCGAGAGGATCGAAAAGAAGCAAGAGAAAGAGAAAGAGAAAAAGAAAGAGAGAGAGAAAAGGAAAGAGAAAGAGAAAGAGAAAAAGAAGAAAGAGAGAGAGAAAAGGAACAAAGAGAAAGAGAAAGAGAAAAAGAAGAAAGAGAGAGAGAAAAGGAACAAAGAGAAAGAGAACGAGAAAAAGAGGCTGTGGAGAGTGTCAAGAGCAGATTTGGTTCATAAGAGTAAATTTTTGCGAGAGCAGTAAGTAATTTTTAGAAACGTAATTATTGTACGAGCCAGCATAACTTGGCCTTGAGCTGGTCTCGTAAACAATTTGTTTTGAACAGTTTTTTCCCTGATAGATAGACAGAAGGTGGGGAAGGATAGATGGACAGCGTAGGTGTGCATGACTGAGCACTTTTTATATCTCGTGTTTTGAACTAGGTTTAGTAGAGAGGGAAGGGGTGAGTAGGAATTAAATGTTATTGAGACGTCTGTTGACGTACAGAAAATCCGTGATCCAGAGTAAAAGCTCGGGGTTTTGAACATGTTAAGAATTTATTGTTATAAAATTACATTTTGTTGTCTTGAGTAATTCGACCTTTGATGTCAACCCAAGGTCGTTGCGTAGGGCTGTTACTTAAAATAACTCAGTTCGGCAGCTGAGCTAGAAGTGGTTGCACCAATCAGCATCCAAGAATTAGACGGTAAGCTGCAGATGCAGTCCAGTATTTAAGGCCATACAGAACTTAGTTCTGGGCCACATGTAGACAAATCCATCTACGGGGTGGACGGCGAGCTCTCAGCCAGATGAGAAGACATAGAAACGCAGCGATTGAGCTGATATAATATACAGTAATGGAGCATTGTCAGAAAGCTACGCTCCTGAGCCCAAGCCTACTTGTTTGAGCATTAAACCCACAGCGCTAATATCAACAGCCCTCACATTGTCGTGAGGGCCGAATGGTGAGCTAAAGATGTTAATTCCATGCTGAATTTACAGCCAGCTACACATGTAGACTGTTGACCAGTACTGCCAGACCACACGCAATTCCCGCGACCACGTGTGAACCACACCAGGGCGCGCCTGGCAGAGATGGAATATGAATATGTTTAATATGTAGAAAGAGAGATAGCAGAACTTTAAACCTTACAGGATCCGTCGCCCTCGTGCGCGGATTCCTTTCAATGTAAATTTATTGTGACTTAGATATTAACTTCATATTACATTGCCTTAAATACTTCATAGTTGCTCCTCAGCTTAGTTGAGCATTTCCAGTTGCCATTGTATTCTTTATCTATTGTATATTTTATCTTTGAGTTTGTTAGATATATATAAACTTTGCAGTCTGCTAAGCAATTTGGTTTATTTAGTTTTTAGAGTGAAAGTTGTTTATTTGTTTTTTTTTTTTTTGTGCTCGTGTGATTGGGAAGCGGACCTCTTGAGCTGTATTCCCCAAAATCCCGATCCGCGACAGAGAGGGAAAAAAGGGAGCATGAACTCGCTGTAGAGAGGGAAAAAAGGGAGCATGAACTCGCAATAAAGAAATTAGAGCGAGAATCGCCTATAGCCCCCACTGCTGCCAGCAATACATATGCTACAAAACCGAAGCTTCCGACGTTTAATGAAAAACTGGACCGGATCGACACATATTTGCATCGGTTCGAGCTACACGCGAAATGCGTCGGATGGCAGCAGGCGATGTACAGTTCATGCCTTTCTAATTTACTAACAGGTAAGGCTCTAGAAGTATTTCATAGCCTCAAAGTAGAGGATGCCAACGACTATGACAAGCTTAAAACAGCACTGCTTAAGCGATTCCAATATACCGAAGATGGCTTTCATCAGAGATTTCGCGCATGTAAACCAGAGCCATCTGAAAATTTCTCAACTTATGTGAATCGGCTGAAACATTACTTAGATCGCTGGATCGAACTCGCGAACGTGACTACCGGAAAGACCAAATCTATACGGCATGTCATTCCGATTTGGTCGCCCACCTTAAAGAGAGGGCACCGACATCCTCTGAAGAAATCACATCGTGTGCGGAACGTTATGCGTCCGCCCACCCAAATCGTCCTTTGGCAAAGCCTTCAACTACAGCACCGTGTTATGCCAACGTGGGCAAAGGAGCGCCAACCGGACACGATCGTTCAAGGCCGACTCGGCGTCAGGCCCCAAATCCGCGCTCTCAATCAGAGCCGCCTTTTTTTAGACAGAGGGATTTTCCGAATCGCAGTAATTTATCCCCGCGTCGAGGATACCAGAGCTATTCTCTTTACGAGCCTCGTCCATATTATCGTGGCAACTATCCAGGCCAACAATATAACCGGCCTCAGGGACCGCCGCGACGAGTACATTTTGATAATAATCATGATTATGATAGACCGCAGAGTCTGCCTTATCGTGGAAACGATCCTCATCGTATTATGTGTTTTAGGTGTAAGAGGGTAGGCCACATACAAAAATTTTGTACCGGCAAAATGGAAGCGGCGAATGCCTGCTCTGTTAAATCTACACCTTATGAGACTGACGGTCATTCTGAATCTTCATGACAATCAAAAGCTATTCCAGTCATGTCGGCCCTACATGAACTGGGTGAATTAACATTTTACCAGGGCCGCGTGAACGCGATTCGCGCTTCCATTCTACGTGACTCCGGATGCACGACTATCGGCGTTCGGCAGTCACTAGTCCGTCCAACACAATTTTTGGATAAGGATGTAACTTGTATTACTTTTGGCGGATCTGTAGAGCGATTTCGTCTTGCAGAAGTTTATATTGATACACCTTTTCTCACAGGTATTGTTACCGCATGTGTACTACCTAATCCGGTGGCTGATTTAATCATAGGGAATGTACCTCAAGTAATAAAGTTTCCTATCGGTAACTTGGAAATTTGGACTGAGGATGAGAGTGTTGCTTGTGCGACAACACGCCTACAATCGAGTCGACGAGCAGATAGTGCATTGAGTAACCCTACTATTGAATTGAACATAACGTCTAGTGCATTCCATGAGTAGCAACAGTCAGACCCCACATTGAAACATTTGTTTACTAAAGTTGATCCTACAGCGCCGGATACCTCTAAGTTTCTTATTAAAGATGACTTATTATATCGTAATTTTCGGAATAAGCGAGAGACCGTTATGCAGCTTGTAGTACCAAGATCTTTTCGTCGCGACATTATTCGTCTCGCGCATGACACTTCCTTGGCGGGTCACCAAGGAAAGGCCAGAACTAAGTCTCGAATACTATCGCAATTTTTTTGGCCCAGTATTTACGCAGATGTAAACCGGTTCGTATCAACATGTGACGTATGTCAGAGACGCACTCCTAAAGGGAGAGCATCGCGGGCTCCTCTGCAGGAGATGCCAATGGTCTCCAGACCATTTGAGCGCGTTGCCGTAGATATAGTTGGCCCTCTACACAAGTCAGACAGAGGACATCGCTTCATACTTTCTGTCATTGACTACGCAACCCGTTGGCCAGAGGCCATTCCACTAAAAGACATTTCAGCCGATCATGTGGCTGAAGCCCTTATTACTGTTTTTTCGCGTGTTGGATTTCCGGTTGAAATTTTATCGGACAGAGGTCCACAGCTTACCTCTGAACTTTTTAAGAAAGTCTTGGAATTGGTAGGGATTAAACAAAGATTGACATCCCCATACCACCCACAGTCTAATGGCTGCTGTGAACGATGGAATGCTACCATGAAAGCTATGCTTGCGCGGGTTTCGGCCGACAAGCCGACTGATTGGGATCGACAGCTCCCCGCTATTCTCTTTGCATACCGAGAACTACCGAACGCATCGACGGGTTTTTCCCCCTTCGAATTATTGTATGGTCGCAAGCCGCGTGGTCCAATGGCCATACTCCGTGATTTATTCGCCGGATCAGACACCGACGACAACGATACGCGGTCTGCATATCAATACGTTGTAGACTTGCGACATCGAATTCTTAATGCATGTCAGCTCGCACAAAAATCTTCGAGTGCGCATGCGAGTCTTTATAAACTATATCGTGATCAGGGTAGCCGATTGCGAACCTTGGCTGTCGGAGACCAAACTCTTGTTCTCCTTCCGGAGACGAAAAATAAACTCCTTCTTACATGGAAGGGGCCTTTTAAAGTCCTAAAGAGACTTTCTCGAGTAAATTATCTTATCAAGATTCGGGGACAGGACAAAGTCTTCCATATAAATATGTTAAAGCAGTACCTGTCCGACGAGGATAATCGTCAGAATAATCGCCGAAATGTGGTTGCTCAGGCCAATGCGGCCTTAGTTTCAGTTGACGATGATGATCCTATTAAGATAGAGCATTCAATCCCCGCACTGCAATCTTCTGAAAATATTTCGGATGTACATATAAATCCAGATCTGTCTGAATCGCAAAGACAAGATATAAGAGATTTGCTTAACGAGTTTACTACGGTCTTTACTGATCTACCAGGTAATACTTCATTGGTACAGCATGTTATAAGATTAAAGACGGATATACCCGTCTTTGTTAAACCATACCCGCGTCCGCTGCACGCACAGGAGACTATAATAACCGAGGTACGTAACATGTTTCACCTGGGAGTGATAGAGCGATCGACGAGCCCATATAACTCACCCATCGTCTTAGTGAAAAAAAAAGATGATACAGTGCGTTTTTGTATTGACTATCGTAAACTTAATGAGGTTACGATATATGACGCTGAACCGATTCCCAACCAGGAGAATCTTTTTGCGCAGTTAGCGAGGGCAACGATTTTTTCTAAAATTGACCTTTCCAAAGGCTATTGGCAAATTCCGCTTGATGAGAATAGCAAGCATAATACCGCTTTTCAGACCCCGTTGGGTCTTATGCAGTGGCGCTATATGCCTTTCGGATTAGTTACAGCCCCTGCCACTTTCGCGCGTATGATAACAATATTGCTCCAGAATATGAATTCCGTGTTGTCGTATTTTGACGACATTTGTATTTATGAAACCGATTGGTCGGGCCACCTCGCAGCCCTACGACAAGTTTTTATTGCTCTTCGTCGAGCTGGCCTTACGGCGAAACCCAGTAAAGTGTTTTTAGGATATAATGAAATTAATTTTCTGGACCATACAATTGCCCACGGCGTTCAGACCCCTGATGACAAGAAGATAACTACCATCTTAAAGCTCCAAGCCCCTCGAACTAAGAAAGAAGTTCGTAGTTTATTGGGCTTTCTTAATTATTATAGAAAGTTCATTCCAAATTTTTCTTCGCTTACAGCTCCGTTGTCGGACCTCACAAGAAAGAATTTTCCTAATAAAGTGAAATGGACAACCGAATGTGCTGATACACTTCGTACCATTCAGCGATTGTTTTCGACTTCCCCCATTCTCATACTGCCAGATATAAACCAAATATTTATTGTCCGCACTGATGCGTCGGACAAGGGAATAGGAGCTGTGTTGTTGCAGGAACGAGACGATACCTTGCGGCCGTGTCTATACGCCAGCCGCAAGTTGCTAGATAGGGAATGCCGCTATGCTATTATCGAGCGAGAGTGCCTCGCCATCATTTTTGCTGTAAACGCATTTTCGAGATATCTACTCATGTCCGAGTTTATAATTGAAAAGGACCATCGTCCGTTGTTATTCTTGAAGTCTAACAGGGCTAAAAATGCTCGATTAACGAGGTGGAGTCTTGCACTCCAGGAATACCGGTTTGTTATCCGGGCTATCCCTGGCGGTGACAATTCCCAAGCTGATGTTTTGTCACGTCTAATTTAGTTTCCTATTAAAGAGTGTTGTGTCTTGTATTGGGGTTGGATAGTGCTTGTCCCCCTCAATTCTGGACGGTGGATGGATTCACATTATCTTGTTCACTACTTTATGAACCAGTTTTACAATCCTTTTTTGTGAATATTCTCTTTCCACCAGCGTCATTCCGGACTGTGACCTGAACTTCTGACAAACCTGACGCCCTTGTCAGCGGGTCAATGAGATGGAGACATGGCAAACCAAGCTACCAGAGCTACTGCTGCCATTGGATACCACAGTATTTTAATTAACAATATATTGTTTGTGAATGTGTATATAAGCAGCAATTATGTGTGTTGACTAGATAATTATGAGCCTATTCCTTCAGTAAGGCCTGATTGTTTGATAGTAGTTATACTTTAATTCAGCAGTATACAGTGATATACTCATTGTTATTATAAATGTTCATGAGAAGTTTGATTGTGTGGAGTGAGAATGTTTCGATAGACTAGATTCTATAGAACGTGGCATCAATAATTGTATGCTTTTTGTCCATCCAATATGCACGTTCTTAGTTAAATTTTTGTTCTCAAGCTTAAGGCTGACTTTTCTACGGTAGTACTTAAGCCCCCACCACAATAATTTTGTGGTTTCTTGGATCCTATCGTGTAAATTTTTCTTAAAATTTCCACTGGGGTGGGGGATGTCAAGGGTTAAGTACTATAAATGCCGTGCTGGGTCACGGACTTGCAAGGAGTTGATTTTTCACGGTTTCGTTGATTATAACCAGCGTAATTTTGTCCTTGAACTGTTCTCGTGAACAGTTTGTTTTTGAAACACTTTTTCTTAGAGATGGAAAGAAAATGGGGCAAGATAGAATAAATGGATAAGTTAGGAGTGACAGTGCAATTCTCGACCCCGTGATTTTGATGAACACTTAGAAGGGAAGAGAAGGGGTGAATAAGGATAGATAGTTTAAGACGCTTAGTCGCGTTCAGAAATTCGTACATAAAATGTAGAAAGCACGAGGGTTTAAAGATTTCAGTAATTGTTTTGACATTTTAAATTGACCTTGTCTGTTTTTAGTACAAGGCCGTGACCAACTCCCACGTAGAATATATTAATACTGCGAGATGAGCTCGCATGGATGCACCAATCAAATCTAGGGATTTGGACGGTAATTTGCAGGTGGCTGCACAGTATAAAAGTGTAGCCATACCTATGTCCATGACTCCATACAGAAAATTCCAATCTGTGCAGGCGTCGGCACGATTCTGCCTGAAGAATCATAAGTCTGTTCGATTCATGTCTAGTCCACTATAGACATTGAGATGAAGCCATATGCTTGAATGAGATATGCCCACTGCTATTGTCTACTGTTCCCTGGTTTTTCTAATACCAGGGACCAAGTGTAAGTGTTTGTCCTTTGATGATTCAACAATGAACGAGGAGCTGAACATAATTTATCCAGTAGGACAGGATTGCCGCATATACTAGGAGTGCCACCCAAGAATGCAAGACAAAGATTTATATTGACTTGCAACTAATATGAATGTTTGGCATACACATCTGTGAATTGTGATTGATTTGTCTGGATGAGGCTGGGGATTGCCAGCCCATCCTAGAGTAGATCCAATAGACTTAACTACGTCAGTTTATATTGACGAGCTTGATCCATTATAAGCAGTAGGCACAAATAGCTGAGATGACATCGTCGCCAGAGACATTAGTATATTGCTTGATAGATAGTAGGCAGACTATATCTGAGAGATATATAACTAGTACTTAAATTGTTAGTGAGTCAGAATGATCATAACATTATAGGAATCTAGAGAAGACTTCTAGTGACATATTATTGAATTTTCATTTGATGCTGCTGATGTTGTCTTTAGTATGTAATAGATCTAGACAAAATTGTTAGGAAATTTAATGTAATTAAATTTGTGGCCCTACAGGTCTGTTTATGAAACTTATTCAGATTGTTCTTAGTGTGTGGCATGGTACGAAAGAGTAAATAATAAATACCTCTCGATTTAAAATGCAGTCATAAGACCATCATTTAGTACCAGAACCTTAACAACTATAATGGAAAAGAATTACATGGAGAGTAAGACGAGACTAACAGAAAGAACAAACGACAACAGACCTGACTAACCTGAAACTATCTACAAAAAGGTAAGAAAAAGAACAGGAGAGACGTCTTCCTAAAATACGAGGAAGATAGAACGCTAACAATCTATACGAATAACAGGTCCCTACAGAACTATTCAAGGCAAAGCAAATCTCCTATCCGTTTTAAACGCCATCTAGATCTGCTAGTCTGGCAAAAAGAGGTATGCTGAGTCTCGATCCCTTCCAACCTCCCGCGTATCTAATCTAACACAAAAGAAAAAAATAATGCCTGTCAAAAGTAGGGGAGCTGGAACGACGAACCCCTCAAACGAAGACAAATACAGATGGTTCACTTAACTGGGCAAAATGGACTGGCTCTTTCCTTTGGTCCACAGCGCTGGTCTTGTCTTTTCCTGATGCTAGCTGTCAGTCCCTCGTAGTGGTCCCAGGATCAATGACGAGAGGACATGCCAGACATGTGGGGGAGAAACAAAAAAAAAAATTAGCAGTATACAAAACTATAAACTACAAAAATGACATAAATAACAGTGGAGTCTAGAGCATTCGACTGCAGATCGAGAGGTCCCTCATCAGATGATAGTAGTGTCCTCTAGATGTCAGAGGGTGACGGGTCCTCTTCAGATGTCAGTGGGGTCCCCTCCAGATGTCACGAGCAGAGTTAGGGTCTTGGGGATGTTACGACTGCACGAGAGGCAGCTAACTCACACTCGGACACAACCACACAAGAAAAGTATTAAATAACTAGAGCATATATATGTCAGGCCGGTCAGGCCATAGTTTACATAAATATTAATAACAAAACAAAAGACAATAGGGGTATATATCCAAACCAAAAAAAACTCTAATTAATAACTTAACCAATGATATTCATGTAACTATGGAGGTACTGCAATCAATAGCAAATAGGTATATTATACGAAACTAGATATCAATTTAAAGTGACAGTTGAGTCGCCACTGGCCAGTCGCCAGGCAAACTCTCCATAAATCATATGGGCTTAAATGTTAGGAGAGCCCAGTACGTTCAAAGCCTACAGAAGCACTCTTCGGCTTGTAGGTAATTTAAGCAGTTGCCAAAAGACTATATTTTATGCACAATCACTATTCAATTCATCAACAATGTGCTATATTATTCCAATCATACTATGGCAATAGATCTATGATACAGGACACTCGTGGTCGAGTGCCAGCTGGGGTTTCCTTAGTCTTCCTATGAGGCTGTAGTTCTCTCTCTATCTCCGATCTCTATTATACTTGAATAAATAAGATATATTACCATTGCTCACGCCTACTGGTAGGCGCGAACATCAATATAGCGCAGCGTGGGCTTTCAAAGGTCAGCCCACTCAGACCTTTCTTTCTAGAGCTCAGTCAGTCCGTTAGCAAGGACTTCTTGTCTTCGAAGCACACAGTTCAGGTACTGGTCAACCGGAGATACTTCACGACACGATGCTTCTGCTCGTCTGTATTCACCAAATCTGAACGTTACACGATGTTTTATAATATCTAACTACCCAGCGTGCTAGTCCGCTGGCCCAATTAGTTCAGCTATCTCATAGGTCGAAACCTCCCACCATTTTAATTGTAGTAATACGTCTGCACTATTCTACCAGCCAGTTAACGTGCAAAAACTTGTCTAGTCATACTTAACAATGTCAACTGTCCCCACCTTGTTTCACCCCTACTCCATTCCTTATTAATCACGAACATTAAAACCCACAAGCGTGAATCTAACAGTTTAACTTTACATTTATTTACTCACAACTATAATTTGGCGAGGACCGTTCAAGGCCACCAGCCAATTTTTCATGGCCCTGGTAAAAAAACAACTCACTCTCTGCGTGAGTTTTAATAACATCTGAATCATGACAGGGGTGAATCGTTAATTTCATCAACTTGGGAAAGTCATGCAAAGGCGAATTTAAGACTTTGATATAAGTGTCCCTGGGTGGATTATGAACCCAAATGGTTGCGATGCAACTTGAAGGCCAGGCATCTGCAAGAATAGCTCGATTTCCAGCACTGCATCGAAGGTCAAATCATTTTCAAACATGAGGGCTACAGTTTTCGTAATAAACAGCAGAACATCTATTCTTCCCTCTTACAGGGTGTTCCATCTCCCTCTAGTGGCCTTTTCCTCCCCACTTCTTTCTGTTTTGTAGGAAAAAGATTGAGAGCAGTGCAAATACATCTCAAAAACAGAGAAACGGGACTAGATGTATGGGAGGGTCATCTGTGTTTGCATCTCACAAACACCGACACTACATAGCTGACCCCAGCATACCAACCGCGGGAAGGTCACCGACATGTTAACAGTACATGCACATGGGTATTATGAACAGAAACAGCCAGTTGTTGATGCATTTGATAAGAGATATTTTCCAGTTTTGCTTATAATCTTAATAATCAGTAAATCTAGAGTTCCAGAAAAAACTTTGAAAACCCTAACATAATTTACTCAAATGTCTAATCTGTGGACGTTTAGTTACATATTATGCTTGGGGTAAGGTTGGAAGGGGAGGGGGGGGGGGCCATGACAGAAATTTTGGGGCCCAAGGGGGCGATTGAATGAAAAAGGATTGAGAACCATTGCTTTAGGGTTTGAACCCAGGACCAGTGCAATGATAAGCCCGCAGCAGGATGAGCACTTGACTTCTGAGCTGCAAATATGAGTTGCTGCAAGTGCCAGACTAATCAATAAAAATATTTTCTTTAAAATTGCCTTAACCATAGCTGCAAAGCAAGTTTGATTGGTTGGTTAAAAATGTAAACTGATTTTGTAGAAAAACAAATCCTGCGACAGCACTCGACTATTAGTGGCCAAGCCAAGCGTAATTTATTACCCTACAGTCTGTTAAAAATTATACAATTTCTTTAATATCTCCAGATCACTTTCATCAATCACGGTCAAATTTTGCACAGCCTCCTGTTTCAATTTGCCTTAACCTTTTCCGTATGTCCTGGGTACAAATGTAGACAGAAGAGTATAAAAAAAATTCAGCCAAAATTAGCGCAGTTACACCCCAACATTTTCTGTACTCCTCAAATTACATACCAGCAATCTGTGGGTGTCATTAAAATTTTGTTCTGGGACATTTTCTTTTGTTTATGTTTATTTTTTTACCACCCCTATACCGTATGCCCTGGGCACAAATGTAGACATACCTCTCATATAAGGATTTATATTGTTTATTCCTATCTGTGGGCCCTCAACGTAAGAAGTCAGCGAATCTCTGTAGTCTGTAATCAAATACTTTTACAAAATTAATGTTCTAATCTCTATGTGCCATCCACTGTGATGGGTAGGGTGTTATATTAAAGTATCGATTACAGGTGACGAAGTATGTGATAATGAGTACCTGTGCATTCCTAAGTCTTTTTGTTCATCCCTGGTGGTTCAAAGATTTCAGACTATAGTTTCCATAGATTCTGTTGAGGTGGCTTTCTGACTGAACAGTGACCGCACCTTTAGAATAAGATTTTGGTAGTTTTCTGGTTTCAAGATGACATTAGAGAGGACAATGCAAATGACGTAACCGAAAAGGAAGAGAGATATGAGAAAGAAATGACACATGAGGTGTAAGAACAAAGCGGTGATCATCATGATGAGGGCCTAGTGTGGTAGTGATGAAGGAGGAGAACCATCAAGAAAGCACATATTGACATACAACTGATTCAGCTGATTCCTACAAAGTGGGCTGAACCAGGACCTAATAAAAGCTCTGACTGAAGTGGCTCACTTTCTGGACATGCAAAACCAATGTCACCAGCAACCAACAGTAAAGGGGAACCTTCTACACCCCCCCCCCCCCTGTCCATGTTTGTTGGAAAACTTAACCTGTAGAATGGTCTCCTTTACTATAGTCTTCCTCCCACTTTTCAGGTCAGAACATTCTGAAAATCTCTAAGAACAGGACGACACCAAACTGGATCAGCTGCTGATCCTGCATCTGTATTATCTTCAATCTAGGGTGACCGAACGGTGTTGATCACAGTGAATAACACAAACAGAAAAGGAAACAAGTGGAAGGGGGAAAATGGGCGAGATGTGGCCCCTAATCACATAACTGACATATCTGAGCGGCGCATCATAACACTAATCTCATAAATGGGGTGGCTTTGAGGAAAAATGTTGCTCAGGCTCAGAGTTAGTTTTTCAAAACGAAGATTTTGCACACTGGGGAACATGTTGAAATCTGAAGATAGAGGTACTGCCTCAAGATGCAGAACGCATTCTGCACTATCAGAAATATCTGGGGCGTGTTTGTGAAGAACGTGGTGGTACATTATGTGCCAGGAACATGTGTCACTATTGATAAACAACTTATTCCATTCAAGAGAAGATACAGATTCTTTTTTCACAACTTACCTTAAAGCCAGGCAAATAATGATCTAAAAGTCTGATGAGCCTGTGATCCAGAAACAAACTACCCATTTCGTGGAATACCTTACCTTGGAAAGGGGGGTAACATTCGGAGACAGGAAAAGAATAATCTAGCCAGGAACATAGTACCAGAGAGGATAGATATATAGAGAGGGTTCACTTCCGCCAAAAGGCGAAACTGGGTCAGCGCCGCTAAAGTGAGGTCGCTGTGGTAAACATGAACAGCTGTGCATACATTACTATGGCGAACCCGTATTGCCGCTGGAGTTCTGCAGTAATATTGCATGAATTCTTCAGTAAAACTACCCGAGCTTAATTTTTGTATCATCCAAACTGATTTAGAAAAGTAATGAGGAAATCATTCCGTTGTTTCACAAATGTTTGATCGCATCTTTAGACGGAATCTAGCCATAATCCGGGTCAAGAATTTCACGCTGTGACTTTTCACTTTGTGAGCTGACTCAAAATCGCCATCGTATTCAAAACTAGATCTAATTGGGGAACCTTGAGGTCAATATTCTGTCTAGCTCTTTATAAGAGCTTTCCTTCTATGATTCTAACAGAAAAAATACATGCACACGGTTTCAAAACTTGGGTCTTGAGTCTATCGAGTTAGATCTAGATCTAGCTTAGAGATCTAGATCTAATTACAGGATGATATGCACATACCTAGAATAAGATTAATTTTACACCTAGATCTATATCAACCACTTATTCTATGTTTAATTTATATCATACATGTACAATTATACTAAAAAGTATTTCATTATAGATTATTTATGTTCACGTTTCTGATGCATTTTCTAAAACTAAAAATAATCATGGTATAGCTTAAAAAGGAAGAAGCAACACTGTGCTTACAAGTTGCTGTTGCTATGGGAAAGAGAGAAAGAGTGTTCTACTCTTCTCTGCCTCTTCCCTGTTCATCAAAAGATGGTTAACAATATCATAATAATAACAAGATTAATAACACGACCGGGCCCCACCCCTCCAAGAATATATAAGTAAGTTGTGGTAACTCATAATATTTTGTCCTTAGTTATGTTTGGTTTAGGCTACAAGTGGTGGGTAAACAATCCAAGATGAGCTGATCTAGATAAGAAGCCTGAACAGCATATTCTTTGCAATTAATGCAGTATTCACTGCTCTGAACATTTTGGGGCCTGCTGCTCTGGAGAAGGTGGAAGCTATGCCATGAAGAAGAATGCATGCTATCTTGACATTTTATTTATTTATTTATTTATTTTATTGGCGTTCCTCAACCACCCTCTAAATTAACGCCACCCTGCACATCCAAAAATGAGCATGTAACAATTTACAAGCCGAACACAATGGCAAAATTTACATCTCCATGCTCCAGCTTACTGAATGCCTTTTAAAGGACCCGCAATGCAGACCGCACATTTATTTTGGAGAAAAGCTTCGACAGATGAAAGGAAAGAGGGTCTGGTTCACCATCAGCTTCTCTGCAAACAATATTGGTTGTTGGCAGAAGCTGAAAGCTTCAGTTCAATACCCCTCCGTGTCTCCGCAACTCCGGGTTAAGGAGTCAGCTTATTGTAAAAATAATGGAGCCTACAGAAAGCATGCATCTCCTTGGCCTGTCAGAGCAGGTTGAGGCCTTGAGAAACGACGATCTTCAGTACCTTGTCAATTACAATCAATAGTATGCAGAGGCTACAAGTTCACAACGCACAAAGTTCACAGGAGAGCACTTTGTGACGTGAAAGGAAGGCAATTAATCTTCAAACACCTGCCACCTAAGTCCAGCTAGGGAATACTAGGTTTAACACGATCTATGACAAAATAAAAAGCTAGAAGCCTGGATTTAGGTGGGATGATTTCGATTCATGTAATCATACTGTCGATCCATTGAGATCTAGATCTACGCTGTACTGCCATTAGGCCCAGAGATTTGAAATCAGCACCTCGCGAAAATGCAATTCCATGTGGTTTATTTTATTTGAAAAGAGCTATCTGTATCATAAAGAACGTGAGCATCTACCTACTGGGGTTTCTTCACAGTTTGGGGTTGATTGAAAGTGTAAGAAGCCGCCAGTTTACTAAGTTTGTACCACGGAGTTTGCTCTTTCTCCCACTGAAAATACCTACACGTGGTTTTGTTTACCACAGCGACCTACATTTAGCCCGCTCGCCGGCTGGTTCGCGGCGCCCCCCGTGTCTCGCAGTGCAAAGCGGCCGACAGTGAACCCTCTCTATATATCTATACTCTCTGATAGTACTCAGACTGACCTCAGACTTTATAAGGAGCAAAAGAAATGTTACATGTGACCATTCCACAGATCTAGACTTGTGTCACTGTCTTTGAAAAGCAGAACATGACCTTGATAACAACTGTACAAAGACATAATGAAACATTTTTATTCACCCACTCCCATTTGAAAATAAGAAATGAACTGCTCTAAATTTTCCATCCTAATCAAGACGAAAATGCCATATAGCCATGCACACATTCTTTTCTTTCTCACATTTCCTTTCTCATCGTCTTCAAAAACCCCCGTAGGTTGCTTGGCTGCAAAAACCCCCGTAGGTTGCTTGGCTGCAAAAACCCCCGTAGGTTGCTTGGCTGCAAAAACCCCCGTAGATTGCTTGGCTGCAAAAAAAAGAAATATAATGGCATGTTCATGATAGCTGATGTTGTTGCCAATACCGGTGATGGTGGTAGGGTAATCAGAAGCCACTGTGTCGCCTCACAGTTAAAGAAAGTGAACCTGTAAATATTACAAGATTTAATTGAACACAGCTATGTAATACCCATAAAAGGAAAAAGCCATCCCAAATGTCCCCATCATGATTAGTAACGATGGATGGTCTGTCCGTAAGAAATGTGTGTCTACAAAACTACCCAGGACATACAGATCAGCAAAAACGGATATTTTTCTTTACACAGCACTGTCTACAAAACTACCCAGGACGTTCGGACTGGGCGTAAAATAAGGGCGTACGGAAAAGGTTAACAGGAGATAATTTTTTGACATTCATAGAGGTAGATATAAAGTTTTCTTCTTCACAAAGTTATGTAAAAACCTTGTCCAACACCAAATGGTGAACAAAGAGGCCGTCCTTAGTAGCAAAAGTGCAACGCTGCCACCGAGTTTTCGTAACTGCCAATGTGTATGTTTTGGGTAAAGGCATTGCATAGTTTAAAGAGAAGTATTATACTGAACAAGGTTTAACCATAGAATTATTTGTGATTACCAAATATTATTCAATAGACTCTAGAAGAAAATGTGTCTTTGTTTTCCGGCTCAAAATCTGAAAATGCAAAAACACTTTCTTCTGTTCAACTCAGTTGAGGCTCAAAATCAACGGAAGTATTAAAAATATAGGGAACTTCAAGACTATTATTAAAATATGCTCATGTACACCTTTACGTCTTTCTATGCATATGGTGATATTTTGTAGAATTTTAGGTTCAGTGGTAAAAAAAAGCCTTTCATGATTACTTCGGAGGCCGTACTTCCTTTATAATTTGGAAACATCCATCTAGAGCGGTTAACACACCAGTTAGTTGAGGTCCTTGTCTCTCGGAGGCTTCTGTGTATGGCTGCTGATTGCAAGAACTTTCATAGCATGATCCAGACACCAGTTCTGGATGCAAATTGTAATTTGTACCTTAGACTGTTTAGTGAGAAACCAGTGACTAGCGGTCAGCAAGGACTGCATTAATGTACAATCTATGGATATAAACGGTAACAGTTACTGTTAATTAACAAATCTCCTTTTCAGTCACCCAAGTCAGGATGCTATGTTTTCTCTATGGTTTGAGAATGTTCAGAAATTGTCGTAATGATCACTTTTAATGGACTCAGTTGTGTATGTGAATGGCGAGGACAAAAATATGGCAATAATGCTTTCTGTGTGGAACAATTTGTCTTTTTCAGGATTCTTGATGTGCAAATGCGATCATAGAATTGCTCAGGCCAAAGATCTGATCCCAGTCAAAAGTAAATTGGCTCTGCGACAGAAGAATTATACAGTTGCCCTTAGCATGTATGTTCCTATTCAGCTGTTCAGGAATCCACATGGTAAATAAACCGAAAATGAACATAGGCAATAATAATGACATGATCTTGTACTGGATGATCATTCTTGAATAAAGCACTGAGCACTGATGTTTTGGGATAGTTTTCGGTTAAAGTTGAACTGGGAACAACATTGATCTGCTGATAGTCAGGGAAAATTACGGGTTAATTAAGGTAGCATTGATGTTTAGCGATGTCCTCCACCTCTATGAATTACTTTATTGTCATCTTAATTTCATAGGTGAAGGTGTGCAGTTTCTCACTCTCAAGATCCAGATTAGCCATGTATATGCATGACACAGTTCTGAACAAAAATACATTTAATACACTTTATTTCCCATGTCATTTTTACACTGACAGAGACATCAATTAGTTACATTAGAATGTGAATTCAGCACAACCAAGAACATATTTACAGGTGATATGAAATAAACGCTGCACATTTTTAATCAAATCTGGGGTGAATCTATCTGGAATTCTTCGCAATTAATTAAAAATATTGTAACAGTCAGGTTATATAATTGCTCTCGTGGCACAACGTTATTAATCTTGCAAGCAACTGTACTTAATGTAATACTATATATAATCATATACATGTACTGTAAATACACTTGAAAACATTGAGAAAGACTTCTCCCCCCCCCCCGCCCTTTTTTTTAAAAAGAGGAAACATGATTCATACCAGCTGAGCTTTAAATGAGGTCATGAAAATATGTGTACAGTAGAGAACCATTATGAATTTCCACAGGGCTTCTTTTTGTTTTCTATTGTGTCATCAAAGATTGTCACTTCATTTTGTGATTCAGATATTTACTTTGATGTCATCACATGCTCAGAAGCGCAAGTGAAAAGAGTGACAGAGGTGAGTGGTTTGCACTTTTTAATTCTCTGTTACACCAGAGCTCCATTCTCCTCTGAAACTGCAGCACCTCTGAATTTCTGTCAGATGGCAGCTGCAACTTTCATCTCCATCAAGAAATGACACAATTTAAATGCAGTATTACTTTTGACGGTTGAAAATAAAGTTATCAGAAAGAAATTGTTTCCCCGTAGCTAGTTTACATCTTATATTTTCCTTGTATTTGAAAGATATGAAACTACATTATGAATTATAGTGTCACGAGTAAGGTTGGTGGCCTAGTACGCAACGAGTATGGAGGGGGTAAACTCGGCAGGGGAAAGCATGATTTTAAAGTTGTTTACGAGCGTGAAATTTTACACACGACTCGCTTGAGGATCGTGCCATGGGGACCACTGTTGTTTCAAAGTGTGTGGGGATCCATTATGTTAGTTTCGTGTTCCCCCAGATGATAGCTGCACCAGTTGACGGAATTGAAACATTTGGCAGAAGCCACTATGAAACTCATTGTGTAATAAATCGTGTTTGATTTAAAAATTCACTCCATGTGTCCGTTGGTCACTGGTCTGCTTGCTTGGCTTGGTAGCTGGGTTTTGAAAGGAAAGTAATTTTTGAGAAGTTCACGAAAGTGATTCGTGACAATAGCATTGTAATTAATGATGAAGGGTTATTGAAATAAAATGCTGAGATATTTTTTTTTATTAATCTTCCTGTTTTACGGAATGTTACAGCTGAAATTTATTGTTCAAGAACTTATGGTATTGCATCAACACTGGCAAATTTTTCTTGGTATTCTTGATAAACAATGTGCTCTTTCTGCAAGTGGTTTGAAATGAATGTGGTGGTGAATATTAGAGATCCAGTGAACTTTTTCTTTCAATAAACCATAGTCATTTCTACAGAAGTTGACATTATCAAATACCAGTGGTCTATTGTTTCAGCAAACTACAGTGGGCACGTGGTTTCCTGGTTATGCTTGGAGCGTAGCAAATTGTCCTGGTTGTGCAGTTCATCTTGGCTGGTAGGTAGTATGTGATAATTATTTGAATGGTTGGAAAATGTGGAGATTTACGAATTCTGTGTCACTTGTAGTCTCTGTTAGATGGCCATGGAAACATACAGCAGACAACTTTTTTGTTCGTTTCTAATTTTATTTTGCCAAGGTGACTTTAGATCTCTGTCATGTCTCATTATCTTCGGTTATTTCACTAGGTCATTTAATGCCATTGCTGAAGGTGCAGATGCTGTGGCATCTCCAGTTCTGTCCTTTGTTGGTCTCATCAAGGATAACGTCCTGCATAAAGATGGTAAGTCACGGACCTTTTGCCTTATTTAAACAGTATCGCTATCCAGTTGATATTTCATTATTTGACAAGCATTCAATAATTCATCATAGTGCGTGTATGTTTTCTATGATACGTACAGGAAAATTGTCAGTTTCTAAGAGGACATCATTTTAAGTCAGATTTGAGTGTCACAAATCCCAGACTGGGAGATGTAATAGTTTATGACAGGACGACAATCACGAACAAACAAGTTTAACACTTAACAAAACAGCCCATCAGACTCACACATTTATTAAACATAATTATACATATAATAGCGCAATTACATACATTATATTATTGAAATGACTGCCGTACAACGGCCTTATTCTCACACACACTCTCCCTCGGATCCACAATCCGGTAGTTACTCCTAAAGGCACTTCGGCCTCAGCCTCTCCCATCAGGGTCTTAATAGCACATTAATAATTTACTGGCACCGCAGTCTCTCAGTATCACCTTCCTATTGTCATACACCTTAGCATTCCCCTCGCACCTCAGCAGGGCAATAACACATTATTAATTCCATAGCCATCAACATGGCAACAACATAGTATCAGTTCACTAGCCTATCAAAATGGCAACAATATCGTATCTCATTCACTCTCATATCTACGTCCCTGTCCGTGGCCTGACTGCCACGACTTTATGTGCCTCTACTGTCCTGCACTGACAGCCTCACTTCTGGCCTATGTGTGGCCTCCGGCCCTATGCTGGCCTATCCCCTGTGCTCATCGAGGTGGCTCTGCGGCCCGTCCCCGACACCTACAAGAATAACATTACATTGGTATAATACCCTACCATTTCTATTCACTCCACCTCTCCTTACAACCCATGAAACGTACACACACTAGTTCACCTTTCACTCACCACACATCTTAAGGTAACACACTTCCATCGGAGTACACACTACTCACTCGCGCTACAAATCCATGAACTCACTTTCATCTATCGCTCATGGCGCACATTGCTATATTCAATATCAAGGACTTCCACATTCCTCACATATACTTATTTACATCATGGTAATAGACGAATATAATATAATGCATCAATCATAATAATCAATCAACGTTCTACATACCAGTCATTACTGGAAAGACTCTCACTAGTCTTCTCGACTGCTTCCCTTATGTCCGCCCGATGGGCTCTTATTCACAGGTCCGCTCCGTAGGGCCTTCTAACTTGCAGTGATAGTGATACAGCGCTTTCGCCTCATTCAGACCCCCCCACTACTCACAACAGCACGCTTAACTTGTTTGCCTACCGTGAGCCCTTCTTACTCTACACCCGCTCTGTAGCAATCCCCTTCATTGCACTCACTCCACTCGTGACATCATCCCCCACCCCAAAAAAATTAATGCAATTAATTTCAAATCGCATCAAGATGACTGTCAACGAGTGAGCGTGAGCAATACCTACACTAAAAAAAACTGACCTAGCCGCTCCCCTAGTATATAGAATACCGAAATCAGGGGAAAATATGGGGATCAATATGGTCTGCAATATATATATATGTGTCACATCATGAATAGCTAACTAAACACAATATCTAATACAGAATCAAAAGCCAATCAACCTATCAACCATTCTTCATATCATATTTATAATGTCAATATTTTAAAGTCGACTCATTCACACAGATCCTGTCAATGTTCCTGTCCTCCGATGTATAAGCTCCTGAAATCTTCCCCTAGGCTCGACTAAGGTAGTCGGCGATATGATTGCTGGTTCCTGGAATTGGTTGAATAACGAAGGTATACGGCTGCAAAGCCAATGCCCATCTAGACAAGCGTGGGCTGGACGAACGATTCTTCGACAAAAATGTCAGTGGCTTGTGGTCTGTCTGGATACAAAATTCTCGTCCCATGAGATAACGTCCTAGTTTCTGGACGGACCAGACAATGGCAAGACACTCACGCTCTATCACAGAATACTTTCTTTCTCTCTGCAATAACTTCCTACTGACATAACATACAGGATGGAGACATTCGTTCTTCTCCTGTAGAAGACAAGCGCCGACACCAGAGTCCGACGCATCCGTTCTGAGGATAAAATTAGATCGAAAATCGGGTAATATCAAAATGGGTGACGATGATAATGCTGTCACCAAATTATCAAATGATGTCTGACATTCAGACGTCCACTGGACCTTATCGGGTTGTCCCTTCTTAGTAAGGTCAGTAAGAGAAGATGACAAGGAGGAAAAATTTGGAATGAACTTTCTGTAATAATTTAAAATTCCCACTAAGCTTCTGACTTGTTTCTTTGTTTTTGGGATTTGCAACCCTAATAACTTGTCAATTTTTGTTTCTTCAGGTCTCTGAACACCTCTACCCACAATATGTCCTAAGAATACTATCTCTGGGCATGCCAAATCCATCTTTGCGGGTTTAGCAGTTAACCCAAAATGACGTAATCGTTGAAAAATTACTGTTAGTGTCTGAATATGATCAGACCATGTCGACGTATGACACGCTATATCGTCAAAGAATGACACGACATTAGGTATGTCCTTTAATACCAGTATGAGAATACAGATACTCTGGTCTCTCATGAAACATCTGCAGCATATCAACGTGGAAAACCTTTACTGATCCATCGATGTGGATAGCGTAATCTACCTTCGAAACAATTCGCTCAATAACATAAGGACCTTTCCATGTCATCAATAACTTATTATGGTCCGTAGGTAACAACAATAGGACCTTGTCTCCTGGCTTAAAAATTCTCAGTTTAGATCCTCTATCTTTATAGTTCTTTGCTCTTTCTGAAGCGATACTAGACGCTTCTTCCGCTATAGTGCGCGCTGAAGATAGTCTTTCTCTTAAATCAACAAGGTACTGAAACACCGAAATCTGCTCATCGTCTCCCGATGATGGCGACGTCATCATGTCCCGAAGAACATCAGTTGGGCCCCTAGGACTACGACCGTACATCATTTCGAACGGCGAGAATCCCGTTGACTCCTGCCGTACCTCTCTGTACGCGAATAACACTGCAGGGATATATCTATCCCAATCTTTAGGGCGATCAGCAGCTACCTTACGCAGCATCGACTTTAACGTCGAGTTCAATCTCTCGCACATGCCATTAGCCTGCGGATGATAAGGGGTGGTAGTGATGGGTTGTATGCTGAATAAGCGGAACAATTCCTTCATCATCTGCGACGTAAATTGCGCGCCCCTATCAGACAGAATTTGCTCTGGTATTTTTACCCTAGCGAAAATTGCAAACAACGCTTCCGCGACTGCCTCAGACGTTATGGTCCGCAGAGGAACCGCCTCCGGCCATCTCGTAGCATTACATATGACCGTTAAGAAAAATCGGTTCCCCCTATCGGTCGCTGGGTGAATGGGGCCAACAAGGTCTATCGAGACCTTTTTAAACGGTTCCGAGACCGTGGGGATCTTCTGAAGAGGAGCCTGGGGTGTACGACCCTTATGCGTCGTCTTTTGGCACGCACTGCACGTCTTACAATAGACCTGCACATCTCTGTGGATCGATGGCCAGTAAAAATTTTTAAGAACCCTTTCTTTGGTTCTAGCTATCCCCATATGACCCGCTAATGGGACATCATGTGCCAAATGCAATACTGTTGCGATCAGCAACGCTGGCACAACGACCTGCTTTAAAATGGAGGACACCGTTACATACTTACGGAACAAAATGCCCGCCTGAACAATAAAGGAGGACGACCCGTTCTTATATCTCCTCGTTTTCTCGGTTCGCGCTTCCCCAAAACATGGGTTTAATGATGGGTCCTCCCTTTGTAATCTCGCCAAGCGCTCTGGCGTGATATCTAGGTTGACCGCTGGCGTAGCCAAAGGTCTAATCTTATCTTTATCAGCTACCCGTCGACGTGTTTCGACCGCGGCGCAAAAGTCAATACCTTTTGATTGCGACCATGCTTGCACGTTCTCATCGGAAGGGGAAACTACCCGTGATACATTCCCAATGATGAGCTGGGCGCCTGGAAAACAACCAACGACTGCTTCGACTTCCCCGCTAAGGAAAGGTGTATCTATCATTATTCTTGCCATGGGTAACCTCTCAATGGCCCCCGAAAATTGGATGCACGGGACAGTCTCACCTGTAACCTGTGAATCCCGAATGCAGTCTCTATGTACTCCCACAACGGTAGATCCTGTATCTCGTAAAACCGAAACCGGTTCGTCCCCAACAAACCCCGGATAAACCCTAAGACCACCTCCTGTATGACATGAATTTATAACGGGGATCTTTCTCCCACAAGGTAAAACACCGGAAGATAATAACTTCTCACAACTGGGACACTTAGAATACTGTCCGCCTCCGTTGTCCGATGTAACACACGCAGCCGCATGATGAAATTTATTTGGGGAACATGGACTGGAGCTACTGTCCACGTTCGCCGCTATCCTACCTGCAGGGCAATTCACGCTGATGTGATCCGCTCTACCGCAGTTCCAACACTTCGCGGCCCTACACTCGCGTGAAAAGTGACCCACGCGTCCGCAAGTCCAACACTCCGCTCCCTGTGCTGCACTAGGCCTGGGTCCCCGTGACCCATCGCGACCGGAACTAGAGTCCCTATGCCGTCGGTCATCGGCAAAGGTCACAAATCGCCCCCGGCCATTACCGCGACCTAGCCCTCCTGCTCGGTCAAACTTACCGGATCCATATGCCGGTGATTGGTGATAGCCCCTACGCTGCCCCTGGGCTTGCCCGCTATAGGCACCACGCTGACGCGACCTGTCCCTAAGTCCTGCCGGCGACCCCTCGACAACGGCGACGTACCCAGCATCTTGGACGTACGCCCTGGCGACTGGTTTGGACGGATGTGCCGTACGGTATGCTTCCGCCAACTTAGACGCCTCCTGCACCGTCGCGGGTTCGTTCTCTTTCAGGAAAGCTACCAGATCTTTGTGGCACGACGCGTACAGCTGGTCACGGATCATTAGGTCTTTCAGTTTAGCAAAGTCCATGCCCACATGCGCCAAGTCTACCCAGTTCGCGAAATACTCCGTTAGTCTCGCGACGAAGGCAGCAAAGTCCTCCCTGGTATCTGCACGTGCCCGCCTAAACTGCTCCCGGAAATATTCCTCGGTACGCGCAAATCGGCGAAGCAGCAAAGCCTTCAGCTTATCGTAATCTTGCACGTCTTCGCGCTGTAGCTCTTTAAAGTAGGTTAACGCTCGCCCCTGCAATAGAGACGCCAGGTACGTGGCCCATAATTCCTTATTTTCCCCCCATTGCAATTGTGCGTTCAGTTCGAACCTGTAAAGGAAGGCGTCTATGTCGTCCTTCCGGTCGTCGAACGTAGGGAGCTTAATCCTAACGCCACCTTTATTGGGTACCTGCCGCTCAACTGTTTCCGTTGGCGTATACTTTTTGCTTTCTAATTCCGCAATCTTTACTTGCGCCTCTATCTCCTTTAACTTTAACTCCCTTTCCTGTTCCTTATCCTTAGCCTCTCTCTCCTGTTGCTGATGCAACTCCTTTAACTTAAACTCCCTTTCCTCTTCCTTATCCTTTTTTTCCTGCTCTCTATCCTTAGCACGCTCCTCGCGCATTTCTGCCTGCTGTTCTTTAATCCAGCCGCGTAGCTCCTCTCCCTCCAGGCCAAGTTCCTTACCCAACTTCATTAGTTGTTGGAGTTCCGCCATTTCACAGATTTATGGTTATGGTATGTATTACAAAAACGGCTAACCTGTCGGTATGATCACTAACAACACGACCAGAGACCTGAGATCACACCAGATATAACCACACCTACTTGTATCAAATACAATTCAGAAATTTACCTTTACAGCACAACTAATTCTATATTCCTAAAATGTATAGCACTATTAATAATAAAAAAGAGTAGAAAAGACAAGAATGAAGAAATACAGTAGAAGGACCACAAGTACGTCAAGGACAACGAACCAGACTAGGACAAAGCTTCTACAAAAAAAAACTATAATGGAAAAAAAGAATGCAACCTACTACGCCGATTACACTACAAGGTACGAACAAGAACAGAGTCTGAAAAAAAAGAACGTATCTACAGATAGGGAAGAGAGGGACAAGAGAAACGTCTTCCTAAAACAACGAGGAAGATAGAACGCTACAATCTAAACAAAAATACAGGTCCCTACAGAATGTTCACCGTGATGAACGAAGTTCCAAGTTTATCACACCTTTTTTTTAAAGGATAAACTAGGTTCAACACAGCAAACGAAAACAGCAAAAACAGAGAAAAAGACAGATTAAAGGAACAGCCCCCAATCCAGGGTACAAAATTTCAGTTTCACTTAACTTTCAGCCTTATGAGTTTAAGTCCTCGACCTAATCGGAGCTCTGGCTGCCTGTCTCCTCAGGCTGCACGCACACACACTGTCTCTCTGAAAGTTTAAGTACACATTAGTACATATTTATCAAAATACATGCATCAATACATATTATTATTCATAAACATACATAAATCATACCATCATGAAATTTCCATTCATCCCACGAACAAAGACAACAGCACGAATTCCTAGCACAACAGAAAAACAACTAGATATAACGAATACACAATGTGAAAATGACCACAGGTAAACAGGACGAGCCCCCAATGTCACAAATCCCAGACTGGGAGATGTAATAGTTTATGACAGGACGACAATCACGAACAAACAAGTTTAACACTTAACAAAACAGCCCATCAGACTCACACATTTATTAAACATAATTATACATACAATAGCGCAATTACATACATTATATTATTGAAATGACTGCCGTACAACGGCCTTATTCTCACACACACTCTCCCTCGGATCCACAATCCGGTAGTTACTCCTAAAGGCACTTCGGCCTCAGCCTCTCCCCTCAGGGTCTTAATAGCACATTAATAATTTACTGGCACCGCAGTCTCTCAGTATCACCTTCCTATTGTCATACACCTTAGCATTCCCCTCGCACCTCAGCAGGGCAATAACACATTATTAATTCCATAGCCATCAACATGGCAACAACATAGTATCAGTTCACTAGCCTATCAACATGGCAACAATATCGTATCTCATTCACTCTCATATCTACGTCCCTGTCCGTGGCCTGACTGCCACGACTTTATGTGCCTCTACTGTCCTGCACTGACAGCCTCACTTCTGGCCTATGTGTGGCCTCCGGCCCTATGCTGGCCTATCCCCTGTGCTCATCGAGGTGGCTCTGCGGCCCGTCCTCGACACCTACAAGAATAACATTACATTGGTATAATACCCTACCATTTCTATTCACTCCACCTCTCCTTACAACCCATGAAACGTACACACACTAGTTCACCTTTCACTCACCACACATCTTAAGGTAACACACTTCCATCGGAGTACACACTACTCACTCGCGCTACAAATCCATGAACTCACTTTCATCTATCGCTCATGGCGCACATTGCTATATTCAATATCAAGGACTTCCACATTCCTCACATATACTTATTTACATCATGGTAATAGACGAATATAATATAATACATCAATCATAATAATCAATCAACGTTCTACATACCAGTCATTACTGGAAAGACTCTCACTAGTCTTCTCGACTGCTTCCCTTATGTCCGCCCGATGGGCTCTTATTCACAGGTCCGCTCCGTAGGGCCTTCTAACTTGCAGTGATAGTGATACAGCGCTTTCGCCTCATTCAGACCCCCCCACTACTCACAACAGCACGCTTAACTTGTTTGCCTACCGTGAGCCCTTCTTACTCTACACCCGCTCTGTAGCAATCCCCTTAATTGCACTCACTCCACTCGTTGGCGCATTCTTTTGGCTTTCCAACTCCGCGATTCTCATTCGCGTCTCTCTCTCCTGTTGGTTATCCCTAGCTTCTATCTCCCTTAACTTTAACTCCCTCTCCTGCTCCTGAGCCTTAGCCTCTAACTCCTTTAACTTAAACTCTCTTTCCTCTTCCTTATCCTTAGCCTCTTTTTCTCGCTCTCTATCCTTAGCACGCTCATCGCGCAAATCCGCCTGCTGTTCTTTAATCCAGCCGCGTAGCTCCTCTCCCTCCAGGCCAAGTTCCTTACCCAACTTCATTAGTTGTTGGAGTTCCGCCATTTCACAGATTTATGGTTATGGTATGTATTATAAGACGACCAACCTGTCGGTATGATCACTAACGACACGACCAGAGACCTGAGATCCCACCAGATATAACAATACCCAGTTCAGAATACAATTCAGAAATTTACCTTTACAGCAAAACTAATTCTATATCTATAAAATGTATGCACTACTAATTATAAAAGAAAATAGAAACGACAAGAATGAAGAAATATAGTAGAAGGACCACAAGTACGTCAAGGACAACGAACCCGACTAGGACAAAGACCTAAAAAAGAAAATATAATGGAAAAAAGAATGCAACCTAACTACGCCGATTACACAACACGGTACAAACAAGAACAGAGTCTGAAAAAAAAGAACGTATCTACAGATAGGGAGGAGAAGGACAAGAGAAACGTCTTCCTAAAACAACGAGGAAGATAGAACGCTACAATCTAAACAAAAATACAGGTCCCTATAGAACTGTTCACTGTGATGAACGAAGTTCCTAGATTAGCCCACCTCCCGAAGAGGACAAACTACGCTCACCACAGCAAACCCGCGCCACCGCCCGTATAATCTATAACGACAACAAAAACAGCAAAAACAGGGAAAAAGACAGATTAAAGGGACAGCCCACAATCCAGGGCACAAAAATTTTGACTTTTACTTAACTTTCAAATTTTGAGTTTAACTCCTCCCCTTAATCGGAGCTCTGGCCGCTTGACTCCTCAGGCTGGCACACACACTCTGCAGAAATTTAAGTACAAATTAATACATATTCATCAAAATACATGCATCACTACATATTCATAAATATACATAAATCATATCATGAAAATTCCATTCATCCCACGAACAACGACAACAGCATGAATTCCTAGCACAAGATAAGTACTACGTGGACAAAGACTAAAGTAACAAATGCCCACTAACTACTAACTAAATATTACGAAATTGGACGAGCCCCCAGTGTCACAAATCCCAGACTGGGAGATGTAATAGTTTATGACAGGACGACAATCACGAACAAACAAGTTTAACACTTAACAAAACAGCCCATCAGACTCACACATTTATTAAACATAATTATACATATAATAGCGCAATTACATACATTATATTATTGAAATGACTGCCGTACAACGGCCTTATTCTCACACACACTCTCCCTCGAGCCCCCAGTGTCACAAATCCCAGACTGGGAGATGTAATAGTTTATGACAGGACGACAATCACGAACAAACAAGTTTAACACTTAACAAAACAGCCCATCAGACTCACACATTTATTAAACATAATTATACATATAATAGCGCAATTACATACATTATATTATTGAAATGACTGCCGTACAACGGCCTTATTCTCACACACACTCTCCCTCGGATCCACAATCCGGTAGTTACTCCTAAAGTCAAGTTCACATTCTGCTGAAAGTAGATAATTTCCACTCCAGTTTGTGCCAAACGAGTAATACTATCTGTGCTACTGACTTCCCTAACTGTACCTCTAAAACGTTGCCAGTGATTGTCTAAACACTTGTTTTACGTCTATTCACGTGGTTACTCCTTGCTCATTAAGCCCTTCACTGCTGCATGTTTTTCCCTGCTGCCTTCTGAACAACGCACTCTTACTATCGGTTTAGGATATATGGTGTACATTCATAGAGCACTCTCACTTTGGATCAGGGGAGGCCAAACTTACTTAATTTAAGAGCCACAAACAATAAACTTCAGATGTTCGACAGCCTTAGAACACATCAGTTTTTGTGGATTTGAGTGCTGTACAAATTAATTATTACGTTATATTACAGGATAAGAACAAGATTTTCACAGATGTTTTTATTATGACATACACATTTTGTTACATAAATGTTTATATAAATATTAAGAAATACATCATTGTAGCATCTGCGGGCTACCCCTTGCCCTCCCCCGGTTTTGTTGTTGTGCTGGTGGCTGAGCATGTGTTCACTACTTTTTTCATTTTATTGTTGACAACCGCCAGAGTGTACTGTACTCCGTGACCTGACCTTCTTTTCTAGTGAGTAGTTTTTTTCCTCGGTCGCTTGTTGTCAGGTGTTTTGACTCGTTCAGTAAATATTAGTATGTTCCCGAATATTCGATAACGTTATGGATACGAATGTTTACGCCAGATTTGGCCTTGAGTGATGTAACCTGATGACGTATTGATGCGTGATTGGTTAGTTTGTGCGAGGGCAAAGGTAACGTTTATTTCGGGAACTTTCTGTAGAAATTTTTATATATAGACCTGTGTGAGTGGTTGGTCGGTGAGTAAGTGAGTTTCCTTTTGTGTGGCGTAGATATTTAGTTTCGCTGGTGTCTTCCTAGTAATTTATTGTTCACTATACAGTTATTAAACTTTAGTATTATTTAATCTATCGTCGGATCTCGTGTTTATTTATTTTTACAGCTGTAATAGTTTCGTTTTCTAAAGGGTTGTAGTTAGATCAACTAACTCCCCCCTACTATAACGTGCTAGAACAACCTCAGCTGTTACAATAATTTATATTACATAAGCAACAATATTTACTCTTGTATGCAGTTTTTTAAAGTGTTCATTTGTATTAATTTTAGTAATCACAAAGTACAAATATATACCAACTAGTCTCAGAATATTGACAGATGATTGTTTGAACTGTAATGAACATATCAAATACTGTAATGAACATATCAAATGCGGTAATGAACATATCAAATGCGGTAAAGAACATATCAAATACGGTAATGAACTGCGCAATCATCTAAGAAAAATGTGCGAATGTCATTAAACCATTTAAACTGACAAGATTAGGACATGTTCTCGATGCCTTGGGTTTGCGCATGAAATAAGGGAGAAAACCACTTGACCCATTGATAAAATATCCCCTGAAACTATCATCTGATCAATCTGGAGGGAGCAAAAGGTAAGACAAAGACAACCTGTACATGTTTTAAGTGGTGGGAACCCATCATTATTTCACTGGCTCATCATCATCTAATCTGCCCTGAATTGAATGACAAAAAAAAAAACAACAAATCTTCAGTCTGTCAGTATGGATAAACTTCATTATTAAGCTTCATAATATCAACCTATGTCTTATATTGCATCCAGCTATCCTGTTCATTCTTAAAGCAGTACTTTTGCTGACCACAACCTGCAAAGACAATGCTGAGATCTGATCATTACACTGGTCAGAAAAACGAAACATCTAATGCTTTTTCTTCTTTTGCATCTTTTGTAAACTCTTGATATGACATGTTTCTCCGTTAAAAAGGATTGATCGAGTCAATTTTCATGATATTACTTTCAAAAGCAAATCATCTTGATATTTTCTAATTAGTGCAGTCGACAGTTTTCCTGGGCTACAGTGCCACTCAAGAGAAATATGTGAGTGAGGTAACGCTTGCTGATCTGAAATTTCTTTAATCCCTCTGCCTCCCACCATTCCATCCCTCGACACGAAAGAACAATTCCCCATTCAGATCTAGCATTCAAATTAGGATTTAAATTCTTAAATATTTTACTAACCATGAACATTAAACTTACATGGGAAACCAATGCAGTGTCACTTCCTACACAATAATAATTATGAAGTTTCGATTTTTTTTTCCTATTTACCTTTTTACATTAACTGTGATTAAGGAAAAAAAGAGCTCGACCAATATATTTACACGAGCTGCATATCGAGGGTTAAAGAGCCGCATATGGCTCACGTGCCGCGGTTTAGCCACCCCTGCTATAATAGACATTACGATATTTTGATTATATTCACAGCACACTGTCACTGCAGATTTTAGAACGTACGGTATTCTTTCACAGGGCACTGCTGGTAATGGGGTTCATTCACGGTGCATCTTCTCTAACGATGCAGTGAAGGGGTTAATTGTTATGTCCATATGGCTGCACTAATTCATCAGAAATCCTCATAATGTGTAAATTTGGTCTCTTTTCAGATGAGCAAAATGATTATAATATTTTCTCAGTGCATTATGTTAATGTCATTAAGTACACATGTGCAAACTTGGTCAATTCTGTTTTTAACCCTCATGTGTTCTAATTATATGTTTAGTGAAAACCGAATGTACTACTTTGTCACGAGTGGTGTGAGTGCAATTAAGGGGATTGCTACAGAGCGGGTGTAGAGTAAGAAGGGCTCACGGCAGACAAATAGGGAAAGACGGGAAAGGAGGAGAGTGAAATTAACGCACGTAGACAAGTAAGTTAAGCGTGCTGTTGTGAGTGGTGGGGGGTCTGAATGAGGCGAAAGCGCTGTATTACTATCACTGCAAGTTAGAAGGTCCTACGGAACGGACGCTAGTAAGAGCCCATCGGGCGGACATAAGGGGAGCAGTCGAGAGACCAGTGAGAGAGTTTTCCAGTAATGACTGGTAGGTAGAACGTTCATTGATAATTATGATTGATGTATTATATTATATTCGTCTATTACCATGATGTAAATAAGTATATGTGAGGAATGTGGAAGTCCTTGATATTGGATATAGCAATGTGCGCCATGAGCGATAGATGAAAGTGAGTTCATGGATTTGTAGCGCGAGTGAGTAGTGTGTACTCCGATGGAGGTGTGTTACCGTAAGAGGTGTGGTGAGTGAAAGGTGAACTAGTGTGTGTACGCTTCATGGGTTGTAAGGAGAGGTGGAGTGAATAGAAATGGTAGGGTATTATACCAATGTAATGTTATTCTTGTAGGTGTCGAGGACGGGCCGCAGAGCCACCTCGATGAGCACGGGGGATAGGCCAGCATAGGGCCGGAGGCCACACATAGGCCAGAAGTGAGGCTGTCAGTGCAGGACAGTAGAGGCACATAAAGTCGTGGCAGTCAGGCCACGGACAGGGACGTAGATATGAGCGTGAATGTGATAATGTACTATTGCCATGTTGAGGGGCTAGTGAACTAATAATGTACTATTGAAATGATACTGTCTATTGAAATGATAATGTGTTATTGCCCTGCTGAGGTGCTAGGGGAGTGCTAAGGTGTATGACAATAGGAGGGTGATATTGAGAGACTGCGGTGCCAGTGAATTATTAATGTGCTATTAAGACCCTGAAGGGAGAGGCTGAGGCCGAAGTGCCTTTAGGAGTAACTACCGGGTTGTGGATCCGAGGGAGAGTGTGTGTGAGAATAAGGCCGTTGTACGGCAGTTAATTGCAATAATATAATGTATGTAATTGCGCTATTATCTGTATAATTATGTTTAATAAATGTGTGAGTCTGATGGATTGTTCTGTTAAGTGTTAAACTTGTTTGTTCGTGATTGTTGTCCTGTCATAAACTATTGCATCTCCCAGTCTGGGATTTGTGACATACTTGTTCTTACAAAATAATGCTTTTTAAATGTGTAGAGAATTGTCTCAATGGTGTATTTTGTATGGAAATAAGACAAAATTTCAAACGATTGGCTTGCAGAGGCTGGAGGTCTTTCAATCAGGTACATAATGTTTTATATTTTTACCAGTTCTGGTTAAGTCCAAATAATTGCAAGAGAATGATGAATGTATGCACAATAATCTAATAATATATAACAAAAAAACTAGTTATTTGTGACCTGTAAAGTGTATTTGCCCGGGCAAAATTGAAATTAACAGATTAAAAGTTTATCCATATCACCCCCCCCCCCCCCCCCGCCAACAACACACAAAATTTATTATTCATTATTAAATATAATATATATTATTACTAATAAATATTCAAATATTATTTGAGTTGTGATATGAGTTGTGATATATGTGATGTGAGTTGTGAACTGTTGTGAGTTGTGAACTGCGCCTAACAGGCTGCGTTACAATTTACTCTGAGATAGAGAGAGGTAGAGAGAGAGATTGAGCGAGACAGGGAGAGAGAAAGAAGCAGTGTAGTGTGTTGAGCGCTTCGCAGGCAACCCATTCTGCTCTGTGGTTGACATGTTGCTTCTGTGAAGCGCATAGAGCATTTTAAATGGATATGCGCTATATAAATGCCATCCATTATGATTATTATCATTATTATTATCAATGTGTTCTGCAGTGCCCTCCTTTTTATGGAGATCATAATTAAGTGGTCATTTCAGTTTGTCTTTTTTTTTTCTTCTTTTGGCACAGGTGGCATTTCAGGTGTCCTTTAATTAAGAGATCATTTAGCTTGTAGGTCAGAAAGTTCATAAAATTCAGTGAAATTCTACTGATTTGGGAGAATTATTGACATTTAACATATGTCGATGTCATAGTGTGACTTGGTACTGTTTAAGTATGGACTGATTAAATACAGACAACACCACTAAGCATTCGACCGAGTGTCAGTATGATGCCAGTTATTATTCTATCCGTTTCTGCAGTGCAAAGCTTGTTTGTCCTACACCAAATACAGGCTCTACGTATATCAGTGTGTGGTGAGGTGTAGTCATGGAGAAGGAGAACGTAATACATTGTAATATCGAAAGAAGAGGGAGAGTAGTGGACAACAGCAGAGTTGGAAAGTGAGACATAAACTGAGGAGAGAAGTATTTTAAACAAGATGGTTTGAGTTTGAGTTTGGGTTTTACAGCGCTTCGGCACAATAACGGCCACTTTGCACCCTTCATGGTTTATTTGGGTACACATTCTTCATTCATGTTTCGCATTCAGAGCTTTTAAGTTTAACAATAGAATTAAATACATTCATATAATTTTATCACATTGGTCAAGTTCTCAAAAGTTCTTTCGTATGACATGAAAAGATTTGTAAGTGAGTATAAAAAGTTTTTAAAACAAGTTATAGATCTTAGCCTCTCTCAGAAAGGACAGGGGGCGTTGTGGGTCCACGTCAGAATTAATAATTCTTTCATGGATACGCAGGCAAAGTGCTTTCTTCGGATACGCATGAAGTCTACACATTCGGTTAAAATATGTTTTTTTGGATAGTTGGCAATTGCATGCCACACATTCGGGGGGATCTACTACCCTAAGCAAAAAACAGTATGTGAGGTGGGTATGACCCAGACGGAGTCTACTGAGGACTATGTCATCTCTCCGATTTTTTTTAGGGGCACGGGTCCACCGTTGATCTTGGATAAAGTGTAGTTTATTTGTTGTTTGTTCGTCATATCTTTCTTGCCATTTCGATTTAATGAAGTTACTAATAGCGGGTTTAAAGTCAGTGTATGGTATTTTTAGGTGTTCTGGGGCAATGTTTCTTTGGACAGTGTCTGCTCTTTCATTTCCCTTTATGCCAGTGTGGCTAGTGATCTAACAGAGAACAGTTTCATATTCCTTGTTGGACAGTGCATGAAGACGTTGTAACAGGCTATTGATTTCATGGGTTTTCCTATTTGGGTTTTTTGAAGTCGGGAGGCAGAATAACAAATCAGAAAAGATAACGAAGCTTCCTGGTTGGGAATTGAATATTAGATATAGGGCCAAGATGATTGCATGCATTTCAGCGGTAAAGACTGAGGCTGTGGGGTTGAGATGAGGCATTCGGTTTTGCCATCTGTACCTGAGAATGAGGCGGCTCCTATCGAATCATGGTCTTTTGAGCCGTCAGAGTATAAGGGCATGTGGTCAGGATATTTAATGATTACCTCTCTAAACATTTGTTTGTAAGTTTCTCGCGTGGAGTTGTTCTTGGGACTTGCTGCCACATCTAAAATAATGTTTTGTTTATGTATTAGCCATGTTGGGATGGCAGGAAATGGGGCATTTTCCATCTCACACGGTTGGATTTTGGCCTTTCCCAGCAAAGACTGAATCCAAAGACACAAAGGAGGGGTGACACCTTGAAAATATTCAGTATTTTGAATGTATGTTTGGTTGAAAACTAAATTGTAAGGGGGATTGACTGGATGAGAAAACAATTTTAATCCATACTGAAAAGAGAGTTTGTCTCTGCTGTCGGGCAGAGACGTTTCATTTGCCTCCTTACTTTCGACTTTCGACTTTCGACTGGAGAGGTGCGGAAAGCACCCAGAGAGGGACGCGGCCCTTGGTGGTGCCAGGTTCTAGCATTTTCAGGCATGGCGGTTTAGCTGATCCATAAACGATACAAGCGTAGTCTGGTTTGGATCTGATCAAGGAGACATAGAGATGTAGCATGGAGACTCGATCCTCACCCCATTCAGTTCCTGACATAGTCTTTACTATGTTAAGAGCTGTTTGACAGGAGAGTTTTAGGTATTTTATATGAGGGACAAAAGTTAATTTTTTTGTCCTAGAAATTTGGCCTTGCCCTTCACAGGAATTCGCTGATTCCCGTGAAGGAAGAAGTCCAGGTTAATATTATATCAGAGCGGACGGAGATGATTTTCTGGAGTGAAAATTTAAAGCCGTTTATAACTGCCCACGTCTGGACGGTGTTGACTGGTAGTTCCAGTTTCTGCTTTATTCCATCTACCCAAGGGCTCATGTAGCAGACGAGAACGTCGTCTACATGCAAGGGGCAATCAACATTTTGTAAAAGCATGTCCGTAATTGAATTAATGTTAGTATTCAATAGAGTGGGAGATAGAATAGAGCCCTGGGAGACTCCATGCTCCTGAGCAAATGGATCAGATAGGGTGGAATTCATGGTGGGGTTCACATTCACCCCCAAGGACCGGTCAAATGTTACTTTTCCGCGATCTGGAAAATAAATAAGTTAAAATTAATTTAAGAATAAATACATTGAAATGCAATTCAAACGGAAAGTACGGCTCAAATTCATAGACATGCTAAAATATAACTGTCAATAAAATAATATCATGGTAAAATAACTTTTGGCCCACAGTGGATCTCTTCCTGTTTGAGGAAGAATGTCAGTGCATGTTATCAACACTGCATAATTATCTATATATGAACTGTGAACACGTCTTATACGATGCATATAATATGGCAGAATATACATTTACAACCAGAGGCGTGGCATGGGTGGCCAGTGTCCAGGGTACGACAGATATTGAATGCCCTGACCCATGGACCGTGAGCACTACAAGAGCCCCTTCCAACAATTTAAACCCTCCATCCCCGAAGCACATGCGTTGAATTTCAAGAAAATACTACTGTAATTAAAGTAAAATGCATTAAATGCAAGTATACTCGAAGTTATGTAAAATTACCTGGTTTTAATTTGTGCAAACCGTTCCATAGCACGCATACAGTAAAATGTTACGTGGCAACGATTATTTGCTCCAGTCCATCATATTGAAAAAATGGGGGAGTTTTTTTATCAGGGGGAGATTTTCTGTTTGAAATGGGGGAAGGGCAGTATTTTTTTAAACTTTATTTTTAACCACTTTATGTTTTCTTTTGAACAGTTTGACCCAGGGCATCCACCCGTGTGGCTCCACCCGTGATGTGCCACTAGTTACAACACCCTTCCGACTTTCATTCTCTCTCTCTCTCTCTCGCTTTTCTTTCTTTCAGTAAAACTAAACTTCTGGCACCAGTATTAGTTGACATGGCACCAAGACATTCAATAACAAACAGGACTTAGTTTTGGCTATGAATAGTTAGAGCAAGGACATCTACTTGTGCGGCGGAAAAATTGCAAAATTTTTCATCTTTGGTCAAATCTGAAAAAAAATCGATTTTGGCTTCCTTTGTTTAGTTACTCCCCTTTGCTCCAGTTTAAACCATAGTGCTCTTCTATAAAATATGCTGTCGAACGCCCGTTCAAAGACAACACAGGCACAATACAACATTTTTGACTTCTCTTGAAATAATTCTATTAAACCATGCAATATAAACATACAGTCTGCTGTGCCCTTGTTATTACGGAAACCAAACTGGTTATCACAGAAAACATTATTACATTCTGCCCAGTGTGTAAGTCGACCATTTACAATATTAGTGAAAAGTTTACCCAGGCCGTTCAAAAGAGTTATTCCTCGATAATTTCTGAGGTCATCTTTGTGACCACTTTTATAAATTGGAATGATTTCCCCGACTGCCCACGATTTCGGAAAAACAACCTAATTTTAAAATAGCATTAAATAATTTTACCAGAAACAATTTTAACAGCATAACCCCCATATTTATGAATTCGTTAACAATATTGTCGTAACCTGCGGCTTTGTTACTTTTCAAACTATTAATAGCCCACTCTAATTCATCCACTGATATTTCTTCATCAAGTAGTTGGTCATAATGTTGATCCTCATTCCCCTCCCACCCGACTAATTTCTTCTTCTTCCCCTTCCCCCCAAAATTGATATCCTGTTATTTAGGGTTTGGAAATAGTCTACAAAATCGCACTTTCCTATTACCTGAGTTTTGTTGGTTTTTAGTTTTCTCCAAAAACTCCTTCTATCACAACGAGTGCTCATCCCTGGCCGATCGAGTTTTCACTCGTGACGGCAATGGCGAATATGGCAGTATTCTTTAGTTGTTTAGCGTCCCCATAACGGCAATTGGAGACTGTCGGGGTATCTGGGAGGTGGCGGGATCTTAGTTGTTTCAGTCCTTGGCACTCCGCAAGTATGTGCTCGACAGTCTCCTGCGGGGACCCGCAGTGCCGGCATACTGGCTCACGGAGTGGGTTGAAACGATTTAGGTGTGCGTTCAACTGGACATGTCCCGTCCTCATACGCTGTATGATAGTCGCGTATTTGCGCTCTAGTGTCAAAATCGGGTCTTTGATGTCTGGTTTGGTTTGATTATGATACACCCTACGTCCTTTATCCGAGTTTGCCCATTGATATAGCCATTTCCTGCGTCCGTGAGCGCGGATTCTGGCTCGGGCTGCTGGGTAAGACGTTGGGTGCTTTGGCTGTTCGCCTCTGGTACCCTGTTTCGCTAGGCTATCAGCAACCTCGTTGCCCCGGATACCTATGTGCGCGGGGATCCACTGGAGGTGGACCTCGACACCGTATCCACTTATGATCTGGTGGCAGATATGTCTGATTTTATCTGCGCCGTGTGCCTCGAGCTTATGGTTGAGCGATTGGACGGCCATCAGTGTGGCCCTTGAGTCTGAGAACACAACAATATCTTCTGGCGATACTGTTCCGTTTTCAAAGCCGTTGAAAACCGTAGTCAGTGTTCTCCAAATCGCTGTCGCCTCAGCGTCGAAGTTGGAGCCATTCGCCCCGCATGGCCCATAGATCTTATCGGTGTCGGTGCCGTCAGGGTAGTAGATTATTGCCCCGTACCCCGCATTCGTAGTCGCCTGTACTGCCGAACCGTCAGTATAAGCCTTAATCATGTGTGCTGGGTACGAGTCAGTAGTTTCGCCAGCTGCCGTTTTCAGGATCGTGGGATTGACCTCCTTAGTCAGGTTTGTGTCTAGAAGCGTGGTTTTGACCACTGGGGGTTTCAGGGAGGCGTGAGGTGGCTCTTTCGTCCATAACCGAAGGGGCATTCTGTCTTGTTCTAGCCCATACTCCTCAGTTAGCCGTTTGGCCTCGCCCAGGAACGACTTCTTCTGGAGTATTTTCGGTGGCGGTTCGATTTCAATCGCCTCCCGCGCCGGGTAGTCCGGCTCGAGCCTTTTTAACCTCTCGTACTGCTGTAGTACGCTTCCTTCCCTTCTGTTTGTCAGTGGTTCCACATTGGTCATGATTTCGAGAGCATTCGTAGGAGTGGTTTTGAGGCAGCCTGTTATGAGTCTCAAGGCGCTGTTCTGAACTCGGTCCAGTGCCGACAGCGTTCGGTCGCTGGCCATTGGTTGCAGTGGTAGGCTATATTCTAGTCCTGCTCGGACGTAGGCTAGATATAGCTGTCTGAGAACCTTCCCAGTGGCACCCCAGTTGGTACTGGCGAGCGTTTTTAACAGTGTCAATCGCCTCCTAGCCTCAGTCTCGAGCTTGCTGACGTGCGTCTGCAAGTTGAGCCTGCTGTCAAGTTCAACTCCCAGGTATCGTGGTGCGCTTTCCCTTTTGAGTGTCTGGCCATTGATCTTAAGATTGATGGTGGCTTTCTGGACGTGTTTTCCGTTGGTGAAGAGTTGATAAACGGTCTTATCGACGTTTATCTCCATCTTCCACAATCGGCAGTAGCAGGCAAGCGTCGCGAGGTCCCGGTTAAGGTCTCGCTGTAACCATTGGACATGCTTTCCTGTCCTCCAGATTACCATATCGTCGGCATACATCGCTTTTTCGCATCTCAGGTGTTGGGTAAGGTCGCTGGTGTAAGCCGCAAAGAGCGTGCAGCTTAACGCTGAACCTTGCGGTAGGCCATTCTCCATGGTGAGTTGGCTTGAGGTCTGTCCGTTCACTCTGGTGCGGACTGTTCGATTGTGAAGGAAATCTTTTACCCATGCATATAAGTTTCCTTTGACCTCCGCCTTGAGTAATTTAAGGAGTAGCCCACCTTTACACACCTTATCGTACGCTTGTTTGAGATCGACGAATACGGCGATAGTATGCTCCCGCCTATGGAAACCATTATTGACCGCTTGGGTCAATCGGATAAGCTGGTCCATCGTCTGCCTGCCACTACGGAAGCCCGCCTGGTGTCTGTCTAGAAGACCGCGCTCTTCTAGATACCAGGTCAGCCGGTAGTTAACCATCCTCTCCCCTACTTTGCAGATGCAAGAGGTAAGGGATATTGGCCTATAATGTGATGGTTCGGTACCATCTTTGCCTGATTTCGGGATAGCTGACACCACTGCCTTTTTCCAGTCAATAGGGAGTTTTCCTTGATGCCATGTTGTATGACACAGTGCGCCGGTTGGCAGCCTTTTTTGTGCTCTGCATTTTATTACTTGTTGTTCCTGATCAACATCGGCTTTCTTTTGGATTTTATACCAGCATGTTTATTAGGTTTCAGTGAATTCATGTGTGAAAAAATATTGTGAAAATTATGAAATTGAAGTCAGAAATTCTCAGATCAATTTTAAGATCTTCAAGTTGGAATAATTTCCACCATTGTGCTTGTGTTATTCTTGGCCTGTCACTACTCATGGCTAGTACAGGTAACATTGTTTTGACAAGTGAACACTTACACACTGAGACCGGTGTGCACACTGATGTGCTTGATGAAGTGAATATGAACACCTTCAGTCAACAACTGTGTAATCCCACAATGGCCTATTCAAGAGACCAGCTGTGTGCTTTAAGACCCTTGAACACAGCAATTGTACCACCTAGTGTAATGCATAGATTAAGAAACAACAAAATTAACTTAATAGCAGCAACCAAACGCTCAAGAAGGGGAGGCAAACAGAGAATTAAAGTAAACATCACCAGTAGACATGGTTGTCTCCCTGGATATAGACAAGTATGCAAAGCAAATTTAATCAAAGTGGACACTGATGATGTAGAACGTGACCAGTGCAGTAACATCAGAGTTGGTTATTTAAATGCTCAGTCATCTAGAAATAAAACTGAAGACATTGTGGACCTCATTCACGAAAAGAATCTAGATTTACTGTTTATCGTTGAAACATGGTTAGTGAAAGAGCGTGATGCTATTATTGAAGATGAACTGACACCTCCTAATTTCAAAATTAAATCTTTTCCTCGGAAAAATCGTCTTGGAGGCGGGATAGCTGTAATTTTCAGAAAATCACTTGAACAAAAAATTGTTATTAAACCGGAAACCAGCTACCAACCTGAAACATTTGAGATTATGGAGCTATCATTAGATCTTGGCACCAAAGTCTTTCATTTTGTCTGCATTTATCGAGCGTCAGGCAGTAAAACCAATTTTCTGAGTGAACTTGAAGTTCTCCTACCACGCTTAACCTGCGAGAAAGGATACCCTGTTCTTTTGGGTGATCTTAATTTTCATTTTGATTCTGAAACATCATCTGAAGTAAAACGACTTAAAGAACTTATCGACCAATGCAACATGTCTCAGATAATCAAATGTCCAACTCATCGAGCTGGTCACATCTTAGATTTAGTGATCATCAAACAAACCTTGAGCACCTTCACCAACACCGCCGTCCTAGAAAAACTCATTTCGGATCATAAAACCATCGTACTCGATATTGATTTCGCAAAGCCAAATATCATCAAAAAAGTTGTGTCGTCCAGAGACATAAAAGGTATCGACATCAATGCCTTCAAGACGGAAATGGCCAATGCTCTCGAGAACTTTGAAGGCGACATCACATCTTATAATAACATCCAGCAAGATCTACTACAGCGACATGCACCTATCAAGACCAGGTCAATCTCCAACAGACCGTTCGCTCCATGGTACACCCTAGATGTCAAAGCAGCCAAAGCAGAATGTCGCAAAGCAGAAAGGAAATGGTTAAAGACAGGTCTTACAGTCCACAAGGACATTTTCAAACACCAGAAGAACAAATGGAAATGTGTTATTAAACTTGCAAAAAAAGACTTCTATGTCACTAAACTTCAAAATTCTACATCTTGTAAGGAACTTTTTAGTATTTGTGATCAACTCACAGGGAAAAGAAAGGAAACACCTCTACCCACAATTTACGAGAACAATTTGTTGCCCAATGTTTTTGCTGATTATTTTGGTAAAAAAGTTACAACTATCCGAGAAAATCTTGACAGTTTTGATGCCATTGATCATTTTGATGAGTTTCAGGGAAATCCTATAGACACTTTTGGTGTTGTGTCGAATGAATCTGTAAAATCTATCATCATGGCATCGCCATCAAAATGTTGTGACCTCGATCCTATTCCTACATTTTTGGTTAGATCTTGTATTGATGAACTGGTTCCAACTATTACAAAAATAATAAACAACTCTATTTTAAGTGGGTCTGTCCCTGATTATTTTAAAACAGCCTGGGTAACACCACTTTTGAAAAAAACGACTCTTGATCAAAACATGTTGAAAAATTATAGACCCGTCTCAAACCTTCCTTTTCTTTCAAAAATCCTTGAAAAGGTGATATTACAACAACTAATGTGTCATTTGAGAAATAATGACCTGTTGGAACCATTTCAATCTGCTTACAGAAGTAACCACAGTACTGAAACTGCACTATTAAGAATCATGAATGACATATTAGTAAAGGCAGATTCTGGAAATATTACTCTGCTAAATTTGTTGGATCTATCAGCAGCGTTCGACACCATCGATCACGAAATCCTGCTCAGAAGGCTAGAAACATCGTTTGGAATCAGAGGGGTCGCCCTTAAATGGGTCGAATCTTACCTGTCAAATCGCCACCAATTTGTTGTAACCAACAAAATAAGATCTTTTTCTTATGCGCTTCAGTATGGCGTACCACAAGGCTCAGTGCTTGGTCCTATTTTGTTTACTATCTATACTATTCCACTTGTACATGAAATAAAGAAATTTAATTTACAATATCATTTCTATGCTGATGATACCCAGCTCTACAGTTCTGCCTTGCCATGCGATGTTGACAGCCTTCTGCAGCAGGCTGGAAACTGTATAACAGAAATTAAAAGCTGGATGAACCAAAACAAACTGGCACTAAATGAGGATAAAACTGAGATTATTTTATTAGGCCGTGAGCGGGTTCTGCAAGAAGTGGACAGAACTGAGATGATAATTGGCACTAATTCAATAGAAATTTCAAAAAAAGTAAAAAACCTAGGGGTTTACATTGATTCAAATCTTTCTATGTCATCTCAGGTTAGTCACCTCATTCGTATTCTATACATGGAAATCTGGAAAATTGGTAAAATCAGACATCTTATTTCAACTGAAACTGCGGCTGTTTTAGTAAATTCTTTTGTACTTTCAAAGCTTGACTATTGCAACTCCCTTTTGGCTGGAATTTCACAAAAAAATATTAGAAAACTCCAAATTGCTCAAAACAATGCAGCGAGACTTGTTTTGAAGAAAAAGAAAAGAGATTCAGCACTGCCACTTCTGCAGAGTTTGCACTGGCTGCCAGTCGAGAAACGAATAATGTACAAATTGTCATCCATTTGTCACAAATGTGTCAATAATACTGCTCCATCGTACCTAGTTGATTTAACTGATTACTATGTTCCATCTCGTCAACTAAGATCATCATCTGACACTACAAAATTGAAAGTACCTAAAATGAATCTGTCCACTGTAGGAGAAAAGTCCTTTTCATTTCTTGGCCCTACCATCTGGAACACTCTTCCAAAGACAACCAGGGAAATTAATGACATTGGTTCTTTCAAACGCCATCTGAAGACCCATTTCTTTCAGACAAACTAGGCTAGGTGTTTTTCGGCAGCAACAATAGTAAATATTTTTGAATTTCTTTTGTGTATGCGTGTGTGTGTGTGTGTGTGTGTAAGAATTTGTTAAAGCGCCCAGAGCTTGTCATCGACGGGGTTGGGCGCTATATAAATGCAATATATTATTATTATTATTATTATGTTCTATTTATTAAGGCTAGGAGCCATTTCTTTGCCGTGTGGCCCATCTGGAGCAACATCTCGTTGGAGATTTTGTCCGGGCCTGGCGCTTTACGATTTTTACACTTGCCAAGTGCTCTCTCCAGTTCCTCTAGGGTAAACTCACTGTTAAAGCCATCGTAATCGCTGTCTACCTGCGACTTTTCGAGCTGACGCCTGACCTTACGGAGCCACTTGTCCGTATTCGTAGCTTTGCCACTCTTATTTGTACTGGCAAAGTGTCGGTTAAGCATGGTTGCACGCTTATGGTCTGTCACCGCGACCGTCCCGTTTGCCCGTATCGGAGCGACATTCTTCACTTTTTGCCCCCGATTAAGGCGATTCAGGGCGGTCCACGCTCGGCCACCACTCGGGTCCACGTTCAGAGACTCGCACAGGTTTAACCACTTTGCCCTTTTGGTGTTTCTGGACAGTAGTTTGACTTTGGCGGTCAATCTGTTGTATTCGATTCTGGCTACCGTGCTTGTTTTTGCTTTTCTTCTCGCCCTCTTACGCTGTCGGACCGCCTGTTCAAGTTCCTTTGACCAGGGCAAGCGATTTAGGGGCTGCAGTCCTCGCGGAATACTCCGCTTAGCAGCTGCGAGCACGGCCGTAGTCAGTACGGCGTTGGCTTCGTCAATAGAACCCTGGTTTGGGTCCACCTCGTTCAGAGTTAAACCTAAAGTCTCTCTGAACTCTTCCCATCTACCTCGCTTGTAATTCCAGTTTAAACGTTTCTCCTTCTTCTTAGCTGTTTTAGTCTGGATTTGTACGAGGAGGGGAAGGTGGTCGCTACCTACGTCCTCGAGGACTGCGTAGCTGTGTCTGGTAACGAGGTCAGCAGATAGAAGCGTAATGTCTGGCCGACTCTCCGCGCCGTTTGCACGATGCAAGCAAGTAGGCGCGGAGGCGCTTGATTGTATCCGGACCAGGTTCGAACTTAGGAGGAGATCTTCGACGTTTCTTCCTGCGATGTTCATGGATTCTGGGGTGTATCCCATTTCAGGGCTTCGTGCGTTGAAGTCTCCTCCTATGATGGTTTTTCTAAAGGTAGCCTCTGTCAGCCCTAGGTCGCAGGGGACCTTAGGGGGATTATACACATTCGTGATGGCAAAGGACACGCCGTCCTTCCATACTGTAAGGGTGAGGGTATCAGTTTCACCGTTACTCGTCGGGGCGTTCTGCCTCACCGCCGTAATGTCATTGCGAACCAGTGTGGCAATGCCTCGGCATTTGGTACACGAGCAGGTGTACATGGTATACCCTGTGACGTGCGCGCCTCTCCCATTCAGTAGAGTCTCCTGGATGAGAGCTACATGTATGTGTTTTGCCTTCAGGAGCTTAGTAAGCTCCAAGACCTTCGGGCGAAGGCCGCAGACGTTGAGCTGCAACATGTTAAGTGTCGCAGGGGGATCCCTCGCCGCTAGGGTCCCCTTCTTGGTTTTCGCACACTCATTCACACTCGCATTTAGACACAGGTTGTCACAAATCCCAGACTGGGAGATGTAATAGTTTATGACAGGACAACAATCACGAACAAACGAGTTTTACACTTAACAGAACAATCCATCAGACTCACACATTTATTAAACATAATTATACAGATAATAGCGCAATTACATACATTATATTATTGGGATTAACTGCCGTACAACGGCCTTATTCTCACACCCACTCTCCCTCGGATCCACAACCCGGTAGTTACTCCTAAAGGCACTTCGGCCTCAGCCTCTCCCCTCAGGGTCTTAATAGCACATTAATAATTCACTGGCACCGCAGTCTCTCAATATCGCCTTCCTATTGTCATACACCTTAGCATTCCCCTAGCACCTCAGCAGGGCAATAACACATTATCATTTCAATAGACATTATCATTTCACTAGCCCCTCAACATGGCAATAGTACATTATCACATTCACGCTCATATCTACGTCCCTGTGCGTGGCCTGACTGCCACGACTTTATGTGCCTCTACTGTCCTGCACCGACAGCCTCACTTCTGGCCTATGTGTGGCCTCCGGCCCTATGCTGGCCTATCACCGTAGGCGGCGCTCTTTGGCCCGACCTCGGCACCTACAAGAGTAACATTACATTGGTATAATACCCTACCATTTCTATTCACTCCACCTCTCCTTACAACCCATGAAGCGTACACACACTAGTTCACCTTTCACTCACCACACATCTTACGGTAACACACCTCCATCGGAGTACACACTACTCACTCGCGCTACAAATCCATGAACTCACTTTCATCTATCGCTCATGGCGCACATTGCTATATCCAATATCAAGGACTTCCACATTCCTCACATATACTTATCTACATCATGGTAATAGACGAATATAATATAATACATCAATCATAATAATCACTCAACGTTCTACGTACCAGTCATCACTGGAAACTCTCTCACTGGTCTCTCGACTGCTCCCCTTATGTCCGCCCGATGGGCTCTTACTAGCGTCCGTTCCGTAGGACCTTCTAACTTGCAGTGATAGTAATACAGCGCTTTCGCCTCATTCAGACCCCCCACCACTCACAACAGCACGCTTAACTTACTTGTCTACGTGCGTTAATTTTACTCTCCTCCTTTCCCGTCTTTCCCTACTTGTCTGCCGTGAGCCCTTCTTACTCTACACCCGCTCTGTAGCAATCCCCTTAATTGCACTCACTCCACTCGTGACATCATCCCCCACCCCAAAAAAATTAATGCAATTAATTTCAAATCGCATCAAGATGACTGTCAACGAGTGAGCGTGAGCAATACCTACACTAAAAAAAATGACCTAGCAGTTCCCCTAGTATATAAAATACCGAAATCAGGGGAAAATATGGGGATCAATATGCCCTGCAATATGCATATATGTATCACATCATCAATAGCTAACTAAACACAATACCTAATACAGAATCAAAAGCCAATCAACCTATCAACCATTCTTCATAATTATCATATTTATAATGTCAATATTTTAAAGTCGACTCATTCCCACAGATCCTGTCAATGTTCCTGTCCTCCGATGTATAAGCTCCTGAACTCTTCCCCTAGGCTCGACTAAGGTAGTCGGCGATATGATTGCTGGTTCCTGGAATTGGTTGAATAACGAAGGTATACGGCTGCAAAGCCAATGCCCATCTAGACAAGCGTGGGCTGGACGAACGATTCTTCGACAAAAATGTCAGTGGCTTGTGGTCTGTCTGGATACAAAATTCTCGTCCCATGAGATAACGTCCTAATTTCTGGACGGACCACACAATGGCAAGACACTCACGCTCTATCACAGAATACTTTCTTTCTCTCTGCAATAACTTCCTACTGACATAACATACAGGATGGAGACATTCGTTCTTCTCCTGTAGAAGACAAGCGCCGACACCAGAGTTCGACGCATCCGTTCTGAGGATAAAATTAGATCGAAAATCGGGTAATATCAGAATGGGTGACGATGATAATGCTGTCACCAAATTATCAAATGCTGTCTGACATTCAGACGTCCACTGGACCTTATCGGGTTGTCCCTTCTTAGTAAGGTCAGTAAGAGAAGATGACAAGGAGGAAAAATTTGGAATGAACTTTCTGTAATAATTTAAAATTCCCACTAAGCTTCTGACTTGTTTCTTTGTTTTTGGGATTTGCAACCCTGCTAACTTGTCAATTTTTGTTACTTCAGGTCTCTGAACACCTCTACCCACGATATGTCCTAAGACTACTATCTCTGGACATGCCAAATCCATCTTTCCGGGTTTAGCAGTTAACCCAAAATGACGTAATCGTTGAAAAATTACTGTTAGTGTCTGAATATGATCAGACCATGTCGACGTATGACATGCTATATCGTCAAAGAATGACACGACATTAGGTATGTCCTTTAATACCAGTATGAGAATACCGATACTCTGGTCTCTCATGAAACCTCTGCAGCATATCAACATGGAAAACCTTACTTGATCCATCAATGTGGATAGCGTAATCTACATTCGAAACAACTCGCTCAATAACATAAGGACCTTTCCATGTCATCAATAACTTATTATGGTCCGTAGGTAACAACAATAGGACCTTGTCTCCTGGCTTAAAAATTCTCAGTTTGGACCCTCTATCTTTATAGTTCTTTGCTCTTGCTGAAGCGATACTAGACGCTTCTTCTGCTATAGTGCGCGCTGAAGATAATCTTTCTCTTAAATCAACAAGTTCTATCGAAACCTTTTTAAACGGTTCCGAAACCGTGGGGATCTTTTGAAGAGGAGCCTGGGGTGTACGACCCTTATGCGTCGTCTTTTGGCACGCACTGCACGTCTTACAATATAAACGTACATCTCTGTATACTGACGGCCAATAAAATTCTTTCAGAACTCTCTGCTTGGTTCTAGCACTTCCCATATGACCCGCTAATGGAACATCATGGGCCAGACGCAATACTGTAGCAATTAACGACCTTGGCACGACGACCTGCTTTTGAACGGAAGCCACTGTGACGTACATACGGAACAGAATGCCCCCCTGGACAAAAAAGGAAGATGAGCCGTTCTTATATTTCCTCGTTTTCTCGGTTCGCGCTTCCCCAAAACATGGGTTTAATGATGGGTCCTCCCTTTGTAATCTCGCCAAGCGCTCTGGCGTGATATCTAGGTTGACCGCTGGGGTCGCCAAAGGTCTAATCTTATCTTTATCAGCTACCTGTCGACGTGTTTCGACCGCGGCGCAAAAGTCAATACCTTTTGATTGCGACCATGCCCGCACGTTCTCCTCGGAAGGGGAAACTACCCGTGATACATTCCCAATGATGAGCTGGGCGCCTGGAAAACAACCAACGACTGCTTCGACTTCCCCGCTAAGGAAAGGTGTATCTATCACTATTCTTGCCATGGGTAATTTCTCAATGGCCCCCGAAAATTGGATGCACGGGACAGTCTCACCTGTAAGCTGTGAATCCCGAATGCAGTCCCTATTCACTCCCACAACGGTAGATCCTGTATCTCGTAAAACCGAGACCGGTTCGTCCCCAACAAACCCCGGATAAACCCTAAGACCACCTCCTGTATGACATGAATTTATAACGGGGATCTTTCTCCCACAAGGTAAAACACCGGAAGATAATAACTTCTCACAACTGGGACACTTAGAATACTGTCCGCCTCCGTTGTCCGATGTAACACACGCAGCCGCATGATGAAATTTATTTAGGGAACATGGACTGGAGCTACTGTCCACGTTCGCCGCTATCCTACCTGCAGGGCAATTCACGCTGATGTGATCTGCTCTACCGCAGTTCCAACACTTCGCGGCCCTACACTCGCGTGAAAAGTGACCCACGCGTCCGCAAGTCCAACACTCCGCTCCCTGTGCTGCACTAGGCCTGGGTCCCCGTGACCCATCGCGACCGGAACTAGAGTCCCTATGCCGTCGGTCATCGGCAAAGGTCACAAATCGCCCCCGGCCATTACCGCGACCTAACCCTCCTGCTCGGTCAAACTTACCGGATCCATATGCAGGTGATTGGTGATAGCCCCTACGCTGCCCCTGGGCTTGCCCACTATAGGCACCACGCTGACGCGACCTGTCCCTAAGTTCTGCCGGCGACCCTTCGACAACGGCGACGTACCCAGCATCTTGGACGTACGCCCTGGCGACTGGTTTGGACGGATGTGCCGTACGGTATGCTTCCGCCAAATTAGACGCCTCCTGCACCGTCGCGGGTTCGTTTTCTTTCAGGAAGGCCACCAGATCTTTATGGCACGACGCGTACAGCTGGTCACGGATCATTAAGTCTTTCAGTTTAGCAAAATCCGCGCCCACATGCGCCAAGTCTACCCAGTTCGCGAAATATTCCGTCAATCTCGCGACGAAGGCAGCAAAGTCCTCCCTGGTATCCGCACGTGCTCGCCTAAACTGCTCCCGGAAATATTCCTCGGTACGCGCAAATCGGCGAAGCAGCAAAGCCTTCAGCTTATCGTAATCTTGCACGTCTTCGCGCTGTAGCTCTTTAAAGTAGGTTAACGCTCGCCCCTGCAATAGAGACGCCAGGTACGTGGCCCATAATTCCTTATTTTCCCCCCATTGCAATTGTGCGTTCAGTTCGAACCTGTAAAGGAAGGCGTCTATGTCGTCCTTCCGGTCGTCGAACGTAGGGAGCTTAATCCTAACGCCACCTTTATTGTGTACCTGCCGCTCAACTGTTTCCGTTGGCGTATTCTTTTTACTTTCTAATTCCGCAATCTTTACCTGCGCCTCTATCTCCTTTAACTTTAACTCCCTCTCCTGCTCCTCTCGCTCTCTATCCTTAGCACGCTCATCGCGCAATTCCGCCTGCTGTTCTTTAATCCAGCTGCGCAGCTCCTCTCCCTCAAGGCCAAGTTCCGTACCCAATTTCATGAGCTCACGGAGATCCGCCATTTCACAGATTTATGGTTATGGTATCTATTATGAGAACGACCAACCTGTCGGTATGATCACTAACGACACGACCAGAGACCTGAGATCACACCAGATATAACAACACCCACTTGTCTCAAATACAATTCAGAAATTTACCTACTTCCTAACTACTTCTATATTCATTAAATGTATAGCACTATTAATAATAAAAGAGAATAGAAACGACAAGAATGAAGAAATTCAGTAGAAGGACCACAAGTACGTCAAGGACAAGGAACCAGACTAGGACAAAGCTTCTACAAAAAAAACTATAATGGAAAAAAAAATGCAACCTACTACGCCGATTACACTACAAGCTACGAACAAGAACAGAGTCTGAAAAAAAAAGAACGTCTCTACAAATAGGTAGAAAGAGGGACAAGAGAATACGTCTTCCTGCAGAACAGAGAAGATATCGACGCTACAACTAAACACTAACAAAGCCCTACAGAATGTTCACCGTGATGAACGAAGTTCCAAGTTTATCACACCTTTTTTTTTAAAGGATAAACTAGGTTCAACACAGCAAACGAAAACAGCAAAAACAGAGAAAAAGACAGATTAAAGGAACAGCCCCCAATCCAGGGTATAAAATTTCAGTTTCACTTAACTTCGAATTTTGAGTTTAACTCCTCCCCTTAATCGGAGCTCTGGCTGCTTGTCTCCTCAGGCTGCACGCACACTCTGCAGAAATTTAAGTACACATTAATACATATTCATCAAAATACATGCATCAATACATATTCATAAATATACATAAATCATACCATCATGAAATTTCCATTCATCCGACGAACAAAGACAACAGCACGAATTCCTAGCACAACAGAAAAACGACTAGATATAACGAATACACAATGTCAAAATGACCACAGGTAAACAGGACGAGCCCCCAGTGTCACAAATCCCAGACTGGGAGATGTAATAGTTTATGACAGGACAACAATCACGAACAAACGAGTTTAACACTTAACAGAACAATCCATCAGACTCACACATTTATTAAACATAATTATACAGATAATAGCGCAATTACATACATTATATTATTGGGATTAACTGCCGTACAACGGCCTTATTCTCACACCCACTCTCCCTCGGATCCACAACCCGGTAGTTACTCCTAAAGGCACTTCGGCCTCAGCCTCTCCCCTCAGGGTCTTAATAGCACATTAATAATTCACTGGCACCGCAGTCTCTCAATATCGCCTTCCTATTGTCATACACCTTAGCATTCCCCTAGCACCTCAGCAGGGCAATAACACATTATCATTTCAATAGACATTATCATTTCACTAGCCCCTCAACATGGCAATAGTACATTATCACATTCACGCTCATATCTACGTCCCTGTCCGTGGCCTGACTGCCACGACTTTATGTGCCTCTACTGTCCTGCACCGACAGCCTCACTTCTGGCCTATGTGTGGCCTCCGGCCCTATGCTGGCCTATCACCGTAGGCGGCGCTCTTTGGCCCGACCTCGGCACCTACAAGAATAACATTACATTGGTATAATACCCTACCATTTCTATTCACTCCACCTCTCCTTACAACCCATGAAACGTACACACACTAGTTCACCTTTCACTCACCACACATCTTACGGTAACACACCTCCATCGGAGTACACACTACTCACTCGCGCTACAAATCCATGAACTCACTTTCATCTATCGCTCATGGCGCACATTGCTATATCCAATATCAAGGACTTCCACATTCCTCACATATACTTATTTACATCATGGTAATAGACGAATATAATATAATACATCAATCATAATAATCACTCAACGTTCTACGTACCAGTCATCACTGGAAACTCTCTCACTGGTCTCTCGACTGCTCCCCTTATGTCCGCCCGATGGGCTCTTACTAGCGTCCGTTCCGTAGGACCTTCTAACTTGCAGTGATAGTAATACAGCGCTTTCGCCTCATTCAGACCCCCCACCACTCACAACAGCACGCTTAACTTACTTGTCTACGTGCGTTAATTTTACTCTCCTCCTTTCCCGTCTTTCCCTACTTGTCTGCCGTGAGCCCTTCTTACTCTACACCCGCTCTGTAGCAATCCCCTTAATTGCACTCACTCCACTCGTGACACAGGTCACCAGTAGCATACTTGCGCAGGGGGACCTGGTAACTGCCATCCTCCCTACGGAGAATATGTTTGGGTTTCTCAGCCCCACGTTTCTTTTTGCCATATTGTACCATCATGTAAAGTGGGAATTTGTCGCTGCTTAGACCCCTTTCAGACAAAAGGAGGCTGGTGACAGCCTGAACCGACTGATTCGTATCACGTCGTGATCAGAATCTCTCTTTCTCATCCGCCAGCGTGCGGTCATTGTCTTGTTTTGTCGTTGTCACGTAGTGCTTGCTGCACGACTTTTCGAAAGATCGATCTGGTCAGTCCCCGGCCCTCAATCGGGGACTGCCACCACTGCGTTCTGCTAGGCAATTTGCCCCCATCTGCCTACAGCAACGGAAAGCTCCCAGTGTTTAATGGCTTCGGGAAGGTCAGCCGTCAGCCCGTCCCTGATAGCTAGCCCCCAGCTTGGGCTACCCCGCTGCTACCACGTGGCGGTCGAGAAGAAATTCTCCCCGGGTCTCTCCAGACCTGGGATCGGGCTTATCCGGAGCCCGGAGGCTGCGGAATGGTCATAGGCGAAACGGTGATCATCTGCTAGTACCACTCGTTCGCATACACCTTGTACGAGGGACCCACCGAGACAGGACCAGTATTCGAGCTCAGTAGTCGGTTTCCCGGAAACACTGCAACAGCAGGACCCTCGGAGCAGCGATCACAACGAGAGTGAGCATCATATAGAAGTATCACGTTTTATGATACAGAGTATCTGCCCTTGACCTGGTGTATGTCAACGATTCATTCATCACTTTTCTATAACTACCCAATCATCACTTAGGCATGCTGGGTAGGCTTTGTGTTTATACTATAGGTATCCTGCAAAGTCTGAACCACTTCTATCTCTCCTCACTGCGCAAAATCATAAGAGTCAAATGGCAGGATAAGATCCCCGACACTGAAGTCCTGGCCACGGCCAACATGCCCACCATCCACACAATTCTGATGAAATACCAAGTCAGATGGGCTGGCCACGTCTTCAGGATGCCAGACAACCGCACCCCGAAGCAGCTGTTCTTCGGGGAGCTCGCCACAGGCAAGCGCTGTCATGGTTGTCCACGAAAGCGATTCAAAGACAACCTGAAAGTCTCCCTGAAGTCACTAAACATAGACCACACGTCCTGGGAGTCAGCAGCGCTGGATCGCTCCACCTGGCGCGGACTGATCACCAGGGGCGCCAAGTCAGCCGAAAAGAAACGGACAGCAGAGGCTGAAAGAAAGCGACGCCACCGAAAAGAGAGAGCGGCTAGCACATCCACTGCAGCCACCCCCCACGCCTGCCCAGTGTGTGGGAAACACTTCCGTGCCCGGATTGGACTCACCAGCCGTCTCCGCACACACCCAGTCCCAACCCCATCATAGAGGGATGTCAGTGGTCCTCATCGCCTGCGATGGACGAACAACAACATCCTGCAGATAGGCCCCGCCCCCCCCCCCTGTCTCCATAATACAGTCATGACTTACCCAGAGTATACAGAAACTGTTTTCCCAGATGCCATCCGACATTTCAAAGAACGACAGCGATCCTGTGCGTCCCCTTCTCCGATGGTCTGACCAATGGCCTCAGCCTGTAGACATTCAACCACCAATAGATCTAATTACAGTGCACATCACATGATCCATTTGTCACGGTTCGACCTTGTCTCACATGCTGTTTGTTAGCACCGTGCTCACGATGTTTATTTTTGTCGAGAGCCGAGATTAAGTGAGTAGTGAATAAGGCGTGCAGAGTATGAGACTAAACTTCAGCACATGGGCAGCTTAGCATGACTGTGTATTCTGCTTGGCATGTAAAAACATCTCGAGTTCACGTTGACTTTATAGTCTCATGCGAAGTTGCAAATGAAAGCTAGTATCCCATCACGGAGAGGCTCGGCCATGCTCCGCCAGAGTAAGGCCCTTAGTTGAAGACAGAAAGCTATCAGTTGTGACACGTCGTGCTGACGACAGGCTACGAGTCAGAGCACAAGCCTAGGCCATGTCACGAGATAGAAAGTCCACATGTGCTTTTTGCCTGCCGTTCACCTTTTTGTGGGTGACGATCTAAGTCTGTCATATCAGAAGGTAGTCCGTGAATGGTGAGCACCATCAGAGAGAACAAGCCGTCCCACACAGAGTAGAATTATAATGATTATGTTGTTGTAGCGAATTTTTACTGTTCTATCGAGCTGTAGTCGTGATTAGCTTTGATAGTATTGCCAATTCTGTTACAGAGCAGGGCATAAGACTGCTTTTTAATGGGAAAGTGTAACGGACATTAGAGATGTGTAATTCATAAGAGTAGTTAGTCTATAACCATTGCATTTGCATCCTAATACATTCTGTTCTATTATCTTACACTTCTACTCCTAAGTTTTATTTTTTGTAGTCAAAGTTTTAATTAGATTATAAATTTTTATGGTCCAGCAAAACTTGTGATCTTTCTGGTTTTGTTGTTATTCTTGTGTTTCTGGTCTTGCGCCGATTGTCCCATGTGAGTTTGTTGCAGTCGAGTGCTCAGCACGGTTAAATACGCCTGCTCACACCCACCTCTTGATACCATTTTTGTCATAAAGCTCCAATGGAAAACAATCAGAGAAAGTTGCAAGATTACAGTTCAAAACTTAACAGTGAGAGTTTGCCACAAAAATTAGTCTTTTCCAACAGCACAACACAACGATTTAAAAAAAATTCCACAGACATCGTCAGACTTACCCAGAATTTAGTACAACAAGGCCAGTAACAGTTCACGAGAAGCAACATGCACATCAATTTGATTTTTGGCTTCCATGATGCTTTGTGCCAACTCTAAGCACGGTACTGTGTTGTATGGACATGGGAAAAAATCTTTGGTGCTTTCCCTAAGACAGAGACTGCAGTTTGAAAGTCAAATAATGTCTTACCTCAGCATCACAGAATTTCTAGATTTTTCACAAAGTGCGCGATCATTTGGCTTCATACTTGGATCGCGTATCCCTGATTATTAGTCCCTCTCCGCCCAAGCCCACCTCTTGGAACTTTTGCTCCAGCTGTTCCCGGCTGGTACATTCAGTTTGTTCCACAAGCACAGCATACTTTGGACTAAGAAACAAGTACATCCACAACTTTAACTTTTTCCAAAAGGAAAGAAATGTCATTGCTGAACCTAAACTTTTCTATGAAAGATAGGGGTTTTCAGTGACAGCTTTGGAACAAGAGTGGTCAAATATATTGACAAAAATTACATTATCATGTCTGTGGTAGTTGAAGTGTTCACAGAACGTGACGGTGACAGGCGAGGTTGTGTCAGCCGCTTCCCTTTGAAAACGTAACTGGCACGACTGCTTTTAATTGAAACACCGAACAGTAGATCAGTTTAAACGGTGGAAACAAAACCTTCATTCACCAACCTAATGTAAGGTAACACACGAAGGCAAAGCCATGCATGCTCACTTGACTACTTAATGACACTACACAACTTGATCATGCTACATGACACTCGACACGATATGACGCACACACTTGCATTCCCCTCACATATAATTATATACCAAGGACTACTGTATGAAAGGACGCGCACGGCCGATCTTCTGACATCGCTAGCGAATGCCATTGCATTGACCCAGTTTCTGATGAATAGTCTATTTTTAGACCGAACTATCATAAAAACCACAGAAAAACGTACAACCTTTTCTTTTTGCCCAATTTTGACTTTTAGACCGAACGTAATAGTGCGCTTTAGCGTAGTAATCTAGACTAATAAGATGCGATGAAGTTTATGTCAATTAAGTAAGTAAACACATTTTCCATGCGATTTGTTGGCATTAATTTACTTAGTGAATATCCAACACGCCAAAACTTTTATTTTTAGGCCTAGATCTAGTGCAGAAAGCTTGCACTCTTTTTCTTCCGGATGTTTACATTACCGGAACAAGTGCTTTGGTTGTGCGGGAAAATATAAACATTGAAACAGACATGTGAAACAATGTGATACTGGTGGATATTTTTTGCAAGTTGTGGGATTTATATTCTTTCAAAATGCCAAACACGTGTGGTGTTGTGAACTGCAAAGGCAACTACAACGAATCTAACAAATGCCGTGTGTTTAAACTACCTAAAGACGAACAAGAAAAACAGAAATGGTTGAACGTTCTCCCCCCACGTGAGGATTTCGTTGTCGACCCAACAAAATTTTTTATATGTGAGAGACATTGGCCAGCGGATACACCTATGGTCAAGATACCAGGTGGACATACTCGGCATGTGTTGCCACCAAGTATTTTTAATGTTCCTTCTTCTTGTTTGCCAACACCAAAACCAGCACCACGCGAGCCTAAAGCTGAGGATCAACAGCTGAACTATTTCATCAAGAAAGACAGAATCACTTCGTTTTCTGAGTTTTCTCCTGACAAAGAGTTGTTAAAAAAGTATGAAAATCTTCTCATATCTCGTCCAGAAGACAAATTTGTGTGTATTTTCATGGTGAAAGATTACAGAGAGAGTTTCTTGTCAATAATTATTCACAACAAATCTACTTTGTGTTCACCTCTTACTCTTTCTGCTTTCAAGAATGGGATTAACGTGCCTTTGGGTAACATCTTAAGTGCAAACACTGGTCTGTCATCCTACACACAATTCTTTGAGGCTGTGCACTCAGCGATTAACTATGACCTTCCTGTGGATGGTGTTGTTAAAAAAGTGGCAACGACTCTTCAACAAGTTCAAGCCTAAGAGTCCCTTGAAGCTGCCAAAGGCAAGAAAGTCAAATTTCTTACAAGACAGCTTCAACTCATATATGACAAGGCATTCTCGGTGGCAGATTACTGCTTTGCAATTGAATCTTTCCCTCACTGTAATTACCATCAACTGCGTGCCTTTCTTGTTCTCCCAAGTAGACGAAAGCTGCAGTCTATGATCTCTTCTACAGATGTTGACCAAGTACTGGAGAAAACATTTCAGAAAGCAAAGAATGCTCAGCAGAAACATTGTTTTTTGTTAGTCGATGAAGTGAAAATTCGCCAAAGAGTCGCCTTTTCAGGGGGTGTCCTCGTTGGCATGTCAAAAAATGACCCAGACTCCAAGGCAAGCTCTATGTTATGTGTCATGATGAAATGTTTGCATGGTGGACCTAGTGTTATGGTATCTGTTACCCCTGTTCACAACCTAACAGCTGCCTACCAATTCACTGTTGTCAAGAAAGCTGCTGCTGTTGTTGAGAAGACAGGTGGGATTGTTTTAGGGTCATTGACTGACAATCATAAAATCAATCAGCAATACTGCAAATTATTCACAAGAAGAACTGACTTTGAGACTGTACATCCTTTGAACGATCTGCGAGCTTGGTATTTGTTGTACGATTCAGTTCACTTGCTGAAGTGTTTTTTGTCAAGCGAAGTAAAATACTTCATCCAAGAAGTTTCAAGGGGTTGTTTGACTGTCCCACATGTGTGCACATATATGAGTTCGTAAGGACTGGTTTGTGCTTTGTGAAGAAATCCAAACATAAAGCATGCTGCCGTCAAAGACTTGTCAACATTCTTCTCACCATGAACACCTACTATGGTTTTGGATTATTTTCTAAACATCTGCTGCGACGCCTGGCAAAATAAATGTTCTTCTGCATGGGATTCATAATTTGGAAAAGGACCGTCAAAGAAATTCAGATCTGTACCAGGCCTCCATCAAGAAGGCACGGCTCGCTGACTAATTTGGGCTGCAACATGGTGAGTTATTTTTCGTTGTATAAGTCTACAGAAATGGTCTTGATTCATGGAATGGGCTATAATTAAGGTGGTTAAAAAAAATCCAATAGAAAAGGTTGATTTCAAGGTCAAATTGCATGTGTTATTACATACTGAGGTCTTATGCCAGAGGTTCTACTGTATGGTATCGTCATTAACTGTGGTAAAACTGCTTTATTTAATGAGATTATGTTTGGATGCAACATTGGTTACAATTGGTTAGTCTTAGGTGTCATAATAAGGCTGTAGGTGTCAATAATCAAATGGCCTTCGCTAGCTAAGTCAGAAGATCGGCCGTGCGCGTCCTGTGATATAGTAGTCCTTGTTATATACCCATTCACGTTGAGTTTCTACTGAGACATCCTCCCGACAAGGATGTAGGTCAACGAAATCGGAGAGATTAAATTGTCCTTAGTTGACTACATCTAGGTCATACCCGCCTCATACACAAGTTTTTAGTCGGGGGAGGGGGGGGGCGAGTGGTTGGGGGGGGGGGAATTCCCCCGAATGTGTGGCATGCAAAATAACTGCCAACTATCAATAAAGCATAAGAGGTGTAGACTCTATACGTATCCGAATTAGTCACTATGCCTGCGGATCCATAGAAGAATTATTTTCTGACGTTTACCCACAGCGCGTCCTGTCCTTGACGAGAGTGGTTAAGATCTACAGCTTGTTTTGATTTAAGATTTAATAACTTCTATACTCATTGCCGAAGTTTTTTCAAATCTGTACAAAACAACTTCTGAGAATTTTACCAATGTGGGAAAATCATACGAGCATTGTGAAATTTAGAAACTCTGAATATGAAACATAAATATTTTCCGTGATTACTGATAGGCGTAAGGCGGCCACAACTGTGCCAACGCGCCGCAAAAACCCAAACTCCAACCTCAAACGATCAACCATCTAGACGTTTCCATGTACAGGTATTGCGAGTAACATTTACAAGGTCAAATCAACGTAAACAACTCGTTCTAGATAGTTGTGGAAAAGACTGGTCACGCAGTGACGCGATTCACCTGGTGGTACAGGTCAAGATCTGGCATTCTGGGTCAGTGACCCCGTTAGTTAAAAAAAAAGGGCGGGGGGGGGGGGAGGCCTGAGACAAGCTCAGCACTACACAACGCTACATATAACAACTTAAGGCTGAGCCCAGACAAAGGCTGGCAGAGCTCCATGCATACTGGGGACTGGTGCTATACTAGCTCTGGATCTGGGCTGGTGGCGTTGCAACGGTGATTGCTGTGTTTGCCGAAAATGGCAGCCATCCCAATCCCCGCCACCATGGCATTTCTATCGATCGATAGGACAATCGCAACAATTCATTGGTTCTTAAATTAGGCAGTTCTGACACTATAAATTGTCTATACATTACTCGGAAATCATTTTGTGTCTTCTTGTTTTTATTTACTTTTTTTTTCATCTCATTTTTTCTATTTATAGAACTGGCTGGATTATGACATTGTATTCATCTACCCGTCCCTGTAGTCATCTATCTGTTTGTATTAAATGTATATTTCAATCAATTTCTAAAGTTTTATCGTCTTACATTGTATTCATTTCTGTCACCATACACCGTCCTGTGTTGATAAATTTGTCGTAAACCTTTATAAAAAGTTTAAAATGATCTAAGGATTTATAGGTGCGCTCGTGTGTCACAAATGGGAATTAAAGTTAAATGTGCAAGAAAAACAAATGGGGAATGTCACAAATCCCAGACTGGGAGATGTAATAAGTTATGACAGGACAACAGTCACGAACAAACAAGTTTAACACTTAACAGAACAATCCATCAGACTCACACATTTATTAAACATAATTATACAGATAATAGCGCAATTACATACATTATATTATTGAAATTAACTGCCGTACAACGGCCTTATTCTCACATACACTCTCCCTCGGATCCACAACCCGGTAGTTACTCCTAAAGGCACTTCGGCCTCAGCCTCTCCCCTCAGGGTCTTAATAGCACATTAATAATTCACTGGCACCGCAGTCTCTCAATATCACCTTCCTATTGTCATACACCTTAGCACTCCCCTAGCACCTCAGCAGGGCAATAACGCATTATCATTTCAATAGCCCCTCAACATGGCAATAGTACATTATTAGTTCCTAGCCCATCAACATGGCAATAGTACATTATCACATTCACGCTCATATCTACGTCCCTGTCCGTGGCCTGACTGCCACGACTTTATGTGCCTCTACTGTCCTGCACTGACAGCCTCACTTCTGGCCTATGTGTGGCCTCCGGCCCTATGCTGGCCTATCACCGTAGGCGGCGCTCTTTGGCCCGACCTCGGCACCTACAAGAATAACATTACATTGGTATAATACCCTACCATTTCTATTCACTCCACCTCTCCTTACAACCCATGAAGCGTACACACACTAGTTCACCTTTCACTCACCACACATCTTACGGTAACACACCTCCATCGGAGTACACACTACTCACTCGCGCTACAAATCCATGAACTCACTTTCATCTATCGCTCATGGCGCACATTGCTATATCCAATATCAAGGACTTCCACATTCCTCACATATACTTATTTACATCATGGTAATAGACGAATATAATATAATACATCAATCATAATTATCAATCAACGTTCTACCTACCAGTCATCACTGGAAAAACTCTCTCACTGGTCTCTCGACTGCTCCCCTTATGTCCGCCCGCTGGGCTCTTACTAGCGTCCGTTCAGTAGGACCTTCTAACTTGCAGTCATAGTAATACAGCGCTTTCGCCTCATTCAGACCCCCCACCACTCACAACATGCACGCTTAACTTACTTGTCTACGTGCGTTAATTTTACTCTCCTCCTTTCCCGTCTTTCCCTACCTGTCTGCCGTGAGCCCTTCTTACTCTACACCCGCTCTGTAGCAATCCCCTTAATTGCACTCACTCCACTCGTGACAGGGAAAACCCAGTGAAAACGCGTCATTCAAAGCTATTGGAATATCTGACATGAAACTCTTAGAGATTTTTGTCAATACGAGATGCATTTTGTCTGGATAATTTGGCTGTGATGTTTATGACAATCGTTCTCATTTATCTGTACCTTCATAAACATGTATCCATTCATGCTTCAATTTACTGTGTATCCATCAGTTCAGATATTCACACTTACATCCACACAGTGAGAAGACAAACAAAGAGTTGTCACACGTGACCAATTTAATTCCTGTTATGATTATCTCCCTGGCTGTCATTTCTTGTACAACAAAAAGAAAATCAAACATTTCATAGATGACAAAACGAATCTCGAAAAATGTCAGATTTTCTTCACAGTTTCTTTAATCTTGTAGTCTGTATAATTTTGACCCATCTATGAGTGCCGTCAAAATCTACCAAAAATAGTCTAAACTGTCAAGAGTTAAGATTTTACCTTAAGTCGTTAAGGATTCTTACACTGGTCAACAAAGATTTTGCTATTGCGTTTTTTTTTTTTACAATATTTGTGTTATGTTTTGTACGTGATTTTAAATCTGAAAGCTTTTCTCTTTCCATTCCACGATCAGTTTTAGGAGGGCAAAATGCGGAAAAGAATTAAAAACTGATCAAATCCAATGGCATCGATATTACAAATTTACATAAAAATTTAAAACATTCTTGACGGCCTCCTGCCTTTACAGCCGGTTCGGTAACGGATTCAGTCGTCTTTAGAACAAAGTTAGATGAAAGATTCCACCCAAAACAATATCAGTACACAGGTAATTTTTGATGAAAACAGCAGCATCAAACAAATAAAAATTAAAGGCAATAATGTTTCTTCATCCGACCATGTTTGTCTCAATTACCACATAGTAAAACAAAAAAAAACCTTGGCTAATGCCGATCAATTAATACACATTTTATAGGTAGAATGCGTATGACGTCACAGAGTGCTTTTGTTTTGTTTTTCCGCCATCTTGTTTGGCCGGTGGATCAGCTGATTAGTGTAACTTAGATATATGTCGAAGCGGTTTTGTTAATTAAAATGCCTGCTAGCTGCATTGTCGTTGATTGCTACGCGCGACAGAGGTGGAAAGGGTGGGTAAAAGTTGGTCAGATTCCCCACCATTCGTGTAAACAAAGGAAAGGAAATGAACGAATTGACCGAACATCGTTCAACTATGGTGTGGTTGACAAGCTACCAGGAGGAGTCGCATAGATCTAGATCTAGACATTCTGTTTGTGCCGAGCACTTCATCTCAGGTAGTTGTCAGTTTTAATCATGTATGAATAACGTGATGAAAGTAAGCCCGTCATTTCCGTCATAGAAGAGTTAGATCTAGATCAGATATGTGCAATGTACATTTCTCCACTCTGCAGGCTAGTTAGAGCTGTAGGATTAGAGGTCCAGCGAGTGCGGTTATCTTCATTTTTACCGCACAATAAAGTCACGGACTTAATAAATCTCAATTATAATTAAAAACGTTCCTGTCGACTTGCTTTTAAGCAGTTTTAGATTCACACTGTAGCCTACAAATGAATAGAAAATGATGCACTGGCAAAATGCTGATTAAAATTCACCAGAGATAGCCAGAATGCAGTAGTATGAGGGAGTGAGTCCCACAGACTAATAAATTAACCAGACTGGATGAGTCCATTGTGTGACGTCACAAAACAGCGAAAGGTCATGAACCATCCGCCACATTAGGTTTACGGTTGCGACCGACGCTTCAGCATAGCTACAATGCAGCGGTCGCTAAAAGTCCACACGGTCATCATTAATAACAATAAAAAAAAAGGCAGCTGTAGACAATAAAATGAAATGATAGGCGAGTTAATGCATTATTAATACATGTACAACCAATCTTGACAAATAAAAAGAAATTTCTACTGCAGATAGAACTAGAATCGGAATTTCCCGAGCGGCGGCCACGTTGGTTATACGGCCGCATCTCATTAACTTCCGTAAAAAATGACACAGCCCGAAGCTTGTGTTTCCAGTCTGGTTAATTTATTAGTCTGTGGTGAGTCCTGAGTGATGAGGTATGGAATCACAGTTAGATCTAGATCTGATCACGCAGATGTTGAATTGCTGCAGTATGAGAGACAGAGAGTGAGCCTTGAATTGTGAGATACAACATAATAATTAAATGTATCTGTATCACACAGATATGAATAATAAAATACGAAATCATAGGCCTAATTAAATCTAATCTCCTATAACAGAGCTGTTGACCAGCAGCAATATAAGACATTGAGCCATGGGCGATGAAAGATAAAAGTATGCATAGGTCTAGCCAGCATCGCACAGATGTGACAGGGTGAGCATTGAGTGATGAGATATGAACTGATAATCAGATCTAACCTGCATCATACAAGTGTGAACGGGTGAGTCTTGAGTGATGAAATATGTAATGATAATTCAATCTAGATCTAGATTTATATCACACAGATATGGGAGTGTGAGCCTTGAGTCATAAAATATGTAAATATGATTAAATCAAAATCTAGATTTATCTATTATATTACATGTGAATGTGAGGCTTGAGTAATGAGATATGTAACCTAATGACAATTAAATCTAGATCTAGATTTATATCACACAGATTGTGGGTGTGAGCCTTGAGTCATGAGATATTTAATGATAATTAAATCTAGATCTAGATTTATACCATACATGTATGAGAGTGTGATCCTTGAGTCATGAGATCTTTAATGGTAATTACATCTAGATCTAGATTTATATCACACAGATTGAGAGTGTGAGGCTTGAGTGATGAAATATGCAAGGATAATTAAATCTATATCTAGATTTATATCACACAGATATGAGAGTGTCAGCCTTGAGTCATGAGATATGTAAAGATAATTAAATCTATATCTAGATTTATAAACTCAGCACAATAAGTCCAGGAACAAAATTTCAAAGAATTACAACTCCAAAACGGTTGAACACAATTTATTCATTTTTTTCCACAATCTTTGAGACCATACATTACATGTGGGTAATTTGAATTCTAAACGAGGTCGCGATTTTGTTTTAACAAGAGTTCATGACAGTTTGGTTGATTAGACATAACGGGTTTGCGAGATACTGAAGTTTTATTTTGACATGTGAAAATGTAAGTTGTTCCTTGACTTATTGTGCTGAGCTTATCTATATAATAAAGCTACAACAAAACCCCTAATAGTCCTATGGACTCGGAAACTACACAACGCACCGACCTGAAATTTGGCACAAAGAATTGTGGGATAGCGAACATTGTTCCTATCGCTATACACAAACAAAACCGTTTGTTATTTCTGAGTTAATCGGTTAATGCGGTTATAATTAAAGACTAAATTCACGAGAGCGTTTGATCCGAAATTTACGATCAATAAGACACTGATGTATGTTTCTAATAATAGCCCACTTCCGCCTACTTAATTTTCCACTTCCGTTGTCAAAATTTGATTGTGTTGAAGATCGAGAATCATGCCTCCTAAAAGACGTAGCATCGGGAGATACACGAGCAGGTACGTGAGACAGCGCAGACAACAAGAACAACACAGTCGACACAGCAGACCTGATTTAGATCTAGATCTAGAACTACCAGATCAGCAAGATGGGCTTCGTCAGCCTCCTCAACCTACTGACCCTGTGATTGATGAAAATGCAGATGCCAGGCCACATGCTCATCTAGATCTAAATGAGCATCGTCATCCCTTGACGCTACTAGCAGGTAACACTGAGCCTGTGGTTCTGCTAGATCTACCCGGGTCTCACATGCTTTCAACAATGTCAGTTGTATGCTCTCACTGCAACGCCAAGCTATTTGCTGAGGAAAACAAAACTTTCTGTTGTGGCAATGGTAAAGTTTCCCTTCCACCTTTGCAAAATCCTCCAGATTTGATTAAGTCACTGCTCACGGAACCTACTCCTGAAGCTATTCATTTCCGTTCGAAGATACGAGCATACAACGCCAGCCTCGCTTTTGCTTCGCTTGGAGTAACAGAAGATATTTTACCACCCGGCATCTATACATTTAGAATTCATGGTTCTGTGCATCACAGAATTGGTCAAGTCTTACCAGAACATAACCAGAGACCTGCATTCGCTCAAATTTATATACATGACACAGAGGCTGAATTAACAAATCGATGTGCATGGAATACTGATTTGAATGTTGACTTGATGCAAAAACTTCAAGACATGCTACATACGCTTAATCCATTTGCATATCAGTTCATTAATGCTGCCGAGCAAATTAACGTGGCCGGTGAGACAGGAGGTGAAGTAAGAATGGTGTTAAGGGCAGACACCACCAAAGACTGCCGTAGGTATAATTTGCCTACATCTTCAGAAATTGCTGTACTGCTTCCAGGAGATGATAATGTACGTTCTTGCCCCAGAGATATTGTGCTCTATCGACGCCCTGGAGACCATCCACAGGGATTGTCTCTCATGCATATTCACGAATCTCACCCTCATTATGATCCACTACACTACGTTTTACTTTTTCCAAACGGAGAAGATGGATGGCGTATTGGGATTCCTCACCAAGCCAACAAAAAGGGACAAGTAAGCCCTATGGAATACTATTCATATCGCTTGATGGATCGAGATGATTTTAGTACTTTGCATCATGCTGGTCGACTACTCCAACAGTATGCAGTTGACATGTTTGCAAAAATGGAGACACACCGTTTAAGTTTTTTGAGGCAACACCAGAACAGCTTGAGAGCTGAACTATACCAGGGCCTTGCTGAGGCTATTTCTGCTGGAGAAACAGATGGTACTTCAGTAGGTCGCAGAGTCATATTGCCAGCAACACACTGGGAGCCCGCGCAGTATGATGCAGTTGTATCAAGATGCTATGGCCATTGTTCGAGCTTTTGGAAAGCCAGATTTGTTCATAACTTTCACTTGCAACCCTTCATGGCCTGAAATAAAAGAGAATTAAGAAACCAACAGGAGGCCAACAACAGACCCGACCTCATTGCCAGGATTTTCAAATTGAAACTGCAGAGCTTCATGAATGATATTATCAAGCAAAAACTCTTTGGCACAGTGATTGCATATGTTCGGGTAATTGAATTTCAAAAAAGAGGCCTCCCACATACACATATCCTTATCATTCTGGATGGTGAAAGCAAACTCAGGATTACAGAGGATGTTGACAAGATAGTCAAAGCTGAACTCCCAAATGACCCTGATCTGAAACAATTAGTCAAAACACACATGATACATGGCCCATGCGGATCTGCTTTTCCAAACAGCCCATGTATCATTGATGGAAAGTGTAACAAAGACTTTCCGAAGGCGTACATGGAAAATACAACATTTACCACTTCATCGTACCCAAAATACAAACGTCCATGTAATGGTCTCACAGTTGACAAGAATGGAGCAGCTCTTGACAACAGATGGGTAGTACCATATAACCCATACCTTCTGGCGAAGTATCGTGCTCACATCAACGTTGAAGTGTGCAATAGTGTCACTGCCGTCAAATACCTTTACAAATACATTTATAAAGGTCATGATCGGGTCATGGTTCATTTCAACACCTCAGATGATGAAATCCAGAGATTCGTTGATGCGCGTTACGTTTCAGCCAGTGAATCATGCTGGAGACTCTTTGGCTTTGATATGCAAGACAGATACCCAGCCGTCCAGAGACTTGCACTTCATCTGCCAAACCAACAAAATGTCATATACAGAGAGGGACAGGCTGAAAATGCTTTAAATCATCATAAAAATACCACACTGTTGGCTTGGTTCGAAGCAAATAGAGACCATGAATCAGCACGAAACCTCTTTTACCATGAGATGCCAGAGCATTTTGTTTGGGATAAGTCCACAAATCGTTGGAAACCCAGAAAGAGGGATGTCAAGTCCATTGGTAGAGTTTATTCTGCCAATCCAACTGAAGGTGAGAGATTTTATCTCAGGATTTTGCTGCACAATGTCAAAGGAGCACTTTCATTTGAGGATCTTAAAACTTTGAGGACCGGTCAAACAGCACTTTCATTCAAAGAGGCCTGCTATCAAAGAGGGCTACTTGAAAACGATGAAGAATGGCAAGTTTGTCTCCGAGAAGCTGCACAGTATGCCATGCCGGCTCAAATGCGACAATTATTTGCAATCATTTTAGTCTTCTGTGAGCCTGCACAACCATTATTACTGTGGCAGCAGTTCGAGCTAGCATTAACAGAGGATTATCTACACAGAAAGTATAACCATTCTTATGCAGAAACTGACCAATATTGTTCATACCTTGGCCTCCATGATATCAGTGCCATTCTGAAACTGCATAACAGATCACTGGGATATTTTTCTCTGCCTGAGCCACCGGAAAATGTTGAATCACCTTTGCAAGACACATGGAATGCAGCTGAACAGAGACAGAAAGCTGAGTCATGGAAAGTAAGCATGAATGCAGACCAGATTTCAGCATTCGATCAAATCATGGAAGCTGTGATGTCTGACAATCCAATCCAGACACTCTTTTTCATTGATGGGCCTGGAGGCACAGGGAAAACCTTTCTGTACAATACACTGCTGGCTGAGGTACGAGGCAAAGGACTAACTGCGCTGGCCATGGCCTCTTCTGGAATTGCTTCTGAACTGTTAGATGGTGGCCAAACTGCCCATTCGACATTGAAAATACCTATCCCAATCACATCATCAAGCATGTGCAACATTTCCAGAGGCTCCACGATCGCTGCGCATCTCAAAAAGTGCAGTCTGTTAATTTGGGACGAGGCTCCGATGACTGACAAACAGGTATTCGAATGTGTTGATAGATCATTTCAGGATGTCATGGCCACTGACACTATGTTTGGTGGGAAAGTTGTCGTTCTAGGTGGTGATTTTCGACAGATATTACCTGTGGTGCGACATGGATCAGAGGGTGACATTATAAATGCAAGCTTGAAGGCGTCATATCTGTGGCAAAAAATCAAAGTTCTGAAGCTGACACAGAATATGAGATCAAATGCAAATGATGGATTTGACACTTGGTTGCTGAGTATTGGCAGCGGAGAAGAACCAATCACTCCCGACACAGTAAATATCAAACTCCCACCTGAAGTGTGTCTTCCACCCAGTGCAGACAAGCAATCCTTCATAGATCTCATTTTTCGAGACACCAGTGAAGCCACACTTAGCAATACAGCCATCCTAACAACTACTAATGACTATGTTGATCAGCTGAATGATATCATTGTTAAAAAGTTACCATCAGCTGAAAAGATTTACCTCAGTGCTGATTCTGTCTGTGACACAGACAACCCAGCTTTCTTCCCTACTGATTTCCTCAATAGCCTTAATCTTTCTGGTCTGCCACCCCATTCACTAAAACTGAAAGTTGGAGCACCAGCCATGTTACTACGCAATCTGTCTCCTAAAGAAGGCTTACTCAATGGGACAAGGCTTCTCATAACACAACTAGTGGATAGGATCATCGAAGGAAAGCTACTCACTGGCAGAGGAAAAGGTCGAACTGTGTTCATTCCAAGAATAACACTAACACCATCAGATTCTGGCCTCCCTTTCACCTTACGCAGACGCCAGTTTCCTCTCAGAACTTGCTTCTCCATGACAATTAATAAAGCACAGGGTCAGACATTAGACACTGTTGGCGTGTACTTACCGGATCCAGTGTTTGGCCATGGCCAACTCTACGTTGCTCTGTCTAGAGCAAGAAACTTTGCTTCAGTTAAAATGTTTGTGTCAACACCAATGCAGACACGGAATATTGTTTATAAAACTGTATTGTGAACACCAATATTTTCCTTGGATTATTTTGGAAGATACAGAAGACCTAAAGGTAAATCCAGTGTGTGTTCAGTTGTTTATGGTTTTCACCTTTACCTCGCCTCTGCTTTTTGTCCCTACTCTTCTGTTTTTACATATGAAGTGTGGTCTTATTATCCTTTTATTTGTGCCAATAGTTGGTCAACTAATGGTCAACGTGACCATTCATTTGGGGTTATATATTGTAGCTTTATATCTTCACTTTGGTTCTTTCTTTCTTCCCCCCCCCCCCCCCGTTCATTTGAACGGGTTTCATCCTAGTATTGCAAAACACTGGAGTGTGAGCCTTGAGTGATGAGATATGTAGCCTAACGATAATTAAATCTATATCCAGATTTCTATCACACAGATATGAGAGTGTGAGCCTTGAGTGATGAGATATGTAGATTAACGATAATTAAATCTATATCCAGATTTCTATCACACAGATATGAGAGTGTGAGCCATGAGTGATGAGATATGTAGACTAACGATAATTAAATCTATATCCAGATTTCTATCACACAGATATGAGAGTGTGAGCCTTGAGTGATGAGATATGTAGACTAACGATAATTAAATCTATATCCAGATTTCTATCACACAGATATGAGAGTGTGAGCCATGAGTGATGAGATATGTAGACTAACGATAATTAAATCTATATCCAGATTTCTATCACACAGATATGAGAGTGTGAGCCTTGAGTGATGAGATATGTAGACTAACGATAATTAAATCTATATCCAGATTTCTATCACACAGATATGAGAGTGTGAGCCTTGAGTGATGAGATATGTAGACTAACGATAATTAAATCTATATCCAGATTTCTATCACACAGATATGAGAGTGTGAGCCTTGAGTGATGAGATATGTAGATTAACGATAATTAAATCTATATCCAGATTTCTATCACACAGATATGAGAGTGTGAGCCTTGAGTGATGAGATATGTAGACTAACGATAATTAAATCTATATCCAGATTTCTATCACACAGATATGAGAGTGTGAGCCTTGAGTGATGAGATATGTAGACTAACGATAATTAAATCTATATCCAGATTTCTATCACACAGATATGAGAGTGTGAGCCATGAGTGATGAGATATGTAGACTAACGATAATTAAATCTATATCCAGATTTCTATCACACAGATATGAGAGTGTGAGCCTTGAGTGATGAGATATGTAGACTAACGATAATTAAATCTATATCCAGATTTCTATCACACAGATATGAGAGTGTGAGCCATGAGTGATGAGATATGTAGACTAACGATAATTAAATCTATATCCAGATTTCTATCACACAGATATGAGAGTGTGAGCCTTGAGTGATGAGATATGTAGACTAACGATAATTAAATCTATATCCAGATTTCTATCACACAGATATGAGAGTGTGAGCCTTGAGTGATGAGATATGTAGACTAACGATAATTAAATCTATATCCAGATTTCTATCACACAGATATGAGAGTGTGAGCCATGAGTGATGAGATATGTAGACTAACGATAATTAAATCTATATCCAGATTTCTATCACACAGATATGAGAGTGTGAGCCTTGAGTGATGAGATATGTAGACTAACGATAATTAAATCTATATCCAGATTTCTATCACACAGATATGAGAGTGTGAGCCTTGAGTGATGCGATATCTAATGACAATTAAATCTAGATCTAGATCTAGATCTAGACTTATACCACACAAGTGTTGAACCATAGCAATGTGTAATAGTGGGTCTCGAGGGATGAGATATAATTAGATCTAGATCTAAATAATTATTATCTGGGGGGTGATTTACAGTTTACCCAATTTATACCATGAAGGTAACTTTTTCTCCCATTGAAAATGTACACATGTGCCATTGTTTAGTGTAGCAACCAGCTTTTAGCTCGCCGCCGGATCATGTATCAAAGTTCATGTTTGTATCATAATAAATAAAATGGTCAATCAAAAATGGTTCAAATTTTATAATTATTTACCAGGTATAAATTATGCTGTAGGAAAAGGGGAGGAAATCTTTATGAAGATGTCAGATAAAATAGAAATTATAACAATAGATCAGTTTGGCTCAATGAACTATAATAATCATTCTAATAGCGGCAATAATACAGGTGAAGATAACTCACAGAACAAAATACATTCACTGATGTGTAAATCTACATGATTCAAAATGATCAACGATTATATAATCATAATGATATATAGAGTCTCATTAAAAAAACAAACTGTATCTAACATAATACAATTCGGAATTCTCGAATGTTCAATCTCTCACCAGCCATTGGTACTACCGCGTGAGGCATTTTCTGATGCAGGTAAAAATTATACTTGAATTTGTGCACAAAAATTTGATCATCAACATAAACTATTGAACTTTCATACTTTACTAAATACATCTGGCCACTGGTGTTGATTTGAATAAACTAAGAGATCGTTTAAATTTTACTAATTTAAATTTAAAATTGCATTTAAAGTTCAATCTAAGTCAGAGATATCCTAGGCTCACTTTGTCTGTGATATCTCTGATCTAAATCTGTCTAGATCTATCTAAGTGTTTGGTATGGTGTCAACTTTTATTATTTCCAGGTTGGATTACTGTAAACTCACTACTGGCAGACATTCCAACTGATAAACTAAATAAAACCTAACGCGTTCAGGACAACGCTGCTCGTCTACTATTTACCAAATCCAAAAGGAGCAGGTAAAAATAGCAATGTTAAAAGAGCTCTACTGGCCGCCAATGCAGGCTCGAATACAAGTTTTCGATCCTTTGTGATAGGAAATTCAAAGACACAATTCCATCATATTTAACTTAATTATAATTAGTCCAATGTACAGATCAAAAATTCTGCCGACCACACAGTCCAACCTGAATTGACAATCGCCGTGTATTTCTACATCTGAGAAATTCAAAACTGAGCTAAAATCAATCCTGTATAGGAAATATCTACTGTTGCTACATCTTTTTAATGATAAAACGTTCTACTTTGTGGAGACAGGAGATAGATAAATTTACTCCAGTATCATAATCATTGTTCACATCGTACTTCTTCTTCCTCATCCTTTTCTTCTTATTATTATCTGTTTGATCAAAATGTTGATGTAAATAGAAACATCCCGGCTGACGTGGTAGGTGGCATGACGTCACTGGGAGATTGGAGGGTTTGGGGAGAAAGTACACACAACTATTTGTACTGACCAATTCATACATGTATTGTCAGCCCAACGTTTCTTCTAACTAACAGATAGAGAGATAGTTTTTTCTTTCCTTTTTATTCTCTTCAGGCTGATCTTATATTCTTTCTTTCTGTCTTTCATTCATTCATTTATTCATTCATTCATTCATTCATTCATTCATTCATTCATTCATTCACTGACGTCTTATTTGCCACACACACACTCACACACTCACACATTTTCTCTTGTCAATTATGTTTCTGCCTGTTTCATTAGTTATCTTGTTTATTAGTTTTCATCAGAATTTTATTTAATATTTGCTCTCTCTCTCTCTCTGTCTTCCTCTCTTTCATTCTATCTCTCTCTCTCTCTCTTTCCTTCTCTCTCTTTTTTATACTAGTTCTCTGTCTCTCTCTCCTTCCTTCTCTCCCCCCCCCATCTCTTGTATACGGTTATCGCGACCCCCGGCATCCCCCTCCACAGCACCCCCCACCCACCCCACCAACCCCTTTCACCCTCTGAATAATCGTTCACTGTCTATATTTTTTTATATCCAATACTTCCATTTCTTTCACACTGTGGACATTTCTCCTACAAATTTGACCAGTCCCGCAGTCCCAAACAAACACAACAGGTCAAACAAACAAACAACGCCAATCCTTGTCCAACTTTGCTATTGATGAATTACATAACACGCAAGTGCCATCCTACAATACCTCGATCTCATAGCGAATCAAAATAGCTTCCCTGGCATATTCCTTCTCTTTCTCTCCAAACCCTTTATCTATCAACTCCTGACAACTCATTGTACCAATCTTCGCACCCCAGTCACAGTTGGTGAGTATGTCTGTTTCATCACACGGCATGTCCGTTTCACCTACCATGACATCCGGGATGGTGTTTGACCTGTCTGTGATTGTAGCCTTGACCTTCAAACGTCCACTAGTGTTAGCCAATAAACCCACCTCGAGTGGGTGGCGGCCGTGCCCCAGCCACACTGCCATATCGCCATTGGAGAGAAACCGCACTTTGCCTACGACACTTGAGTTCATCTGATCTATGTACCAGGGGAAGCTGTGCACTTCTTCCCCTGACTTGACCAGAGATCTGAAATGTTCAACATAAAAATCGCAAATATATTTATTTCTTGTTTCTACCTTTACACCAGTGGCCAGACGATTTCTTATCAATTGTGATTCTTTTTCCGCCATATGGAATAATTCCACTTTTGTTCGGTACAATTTGAACAAGAAATTTTTCCTTGATGATTCAATTTTCTCCTCTAGTTTCTTCTGACATTCCTTCACATTCTCACTACATTTCTGTGTAATAACACTTGTTACACTTTCTTTCATACTTTTGATTTCTGTTACAGTTACACACGTGTTTTTGATCTCTTCACAAGATTTTGTCAGCTTTTCTTTTATGTCTCGTGTAGTTTTGTCAAGAGCATTTGTCACACATCTCTCAGTGCTGTCACTTTGTAGTTTTATCACATTGGACGAGGCCTCGTCGAGAGCCTTTGTAATGGTCGATGAGAGATGACTGGTAGAAGATTTGATACATTGTTCAGTGTCTGTCACTTTGGATGACGTTTCATCAAGAACTTTCGCGATAGTTGTCAGCTGTTCTTTTATTTCTTGTGCAATTTTGTCAACAGCTTCCCTCATACATCTTTCAGTGTTGTCATCTTGCAGTTGTATCACTTTGGATGACCTGTCTTCAAGAGCCTTGACGATGGTTAATGAAAGATCACCAGTGGAAGATTTGATACAGTTTTCAATGTCTGTAACTTTGGATGAAATGTCCTCAACACATTTTGTCATGTTTACTGAGAGATCACCAGTAGAAGATTTGATACAGTTTTCAATGTCATCCACCGACTGTTCTAACTTGTCTTGTTGTTGTTTTGTCAACTCCCTGATGGTGTCTGTGGTTTCTGTCACAGAATGTTTAATCTCATCCGACACGTGAACTTTTAAACTGACAACTTTATTCTCAAGTTCTTCATTTTGTTCTTTGTTCATTTTGTCCAATTTTTCTGTCAGTTTTGTCATCTCATCCTTTGTGTCTGTAGACATTTCAGACAACCTGTCATCAAATCTCTTGTCTAGCCACACCAACTCCATCCTCGTACTAGCACGGACAGATTCCTGAAGATTTTCACAAATATCTGCAAAATCAGATTTCAGGTCTTCTCTTACATTACGGCGAACTTCAGCCTGAACAGAATTCCAATCTTTTGAATACTTCTCTATGTGTTCATGCATTCCATCAAGTTTGATCAGGATATCATCTTGTGCCTTCTTTAACTGATCTCTCAGAAAGAATCGCTCTTCTTCCACAACGACTTTAACATCTTCCATCTGTTGATGTAACTGTGTTTTGAGGTCAGTAATAAGTTTTGCATTCATTAATGACGCCTGTTGCGGAGATAACATGTCACCAATAGAATATTCTTCCTTGGATTCAACCATTAACAGTGGGTCTTGTTGGGGATTTGTTTGATTTTCTTCAATACGCTCCAGGCGAGCGATGATTTGTTTCAGTAAGTCCTCCGTGGAAGATGCCATAATTCTGTGGAGGAAATAAACAAATCTGATCATCTAAAAGAAACTGATGAAATTTCCGTATGGCTAATATTTCTTATTCACCAAAGAATGCGACAGGAAAATACTCAATAAATGTTAATCGCCCTGGGAGGGCGGGCGCGGGCCCAATTTCTGTCCAATATTTTATGTTCTCATGTAATTATTGAACTTTCTGGTTGGAGATTTCAAGTTTGAGTTTCCCAGAAAGCAACAGGAACCATAACTCCAGTCATCACAACAATGAAAACCTGAGGTACAAAAACCTGTGACAACTAAAATCACAACTCAAATTGTGGTAAACAGACGTGATCGACCAATCAAACTGCACTGTAGATCAAAGGTTGTGAAATCACACAATAAACATCAAAAACAGGGAAATAAGTAAGTTCTACCATTTTTCTACTTCTTAGGGATTTATGTCCCATTTCTGCACAATAAACTATATTATTAAAATTTATAAGAGCTTGAGCCCAAAGTTGTGCGGAAAGGGGGAAGGGAGGGGTTAACTGAAGAAAGAATACCTTAAAAATATCACGAGAAATAATCAATACCCCCTACCCACACCCCAATGCTGAATTCCAGCTTAGAATTCCCTACCCGGGTCATTCGCTCTAACCAATGGGATGGAAGTAATCTTTTATAGCAAACTTCTGTGTGTGACGTCACCGCATTTCGTGGATATTCTAAAGCCCTTTCGGTTTACTTGCATTTGAAATACTCAAGATTTTTTTTTGTCGTGAAATTAATTGCAAACCATTTTCATTTCTTTTAATTTTGGTTACATATTAATTCTGAATTCAGAAAACATGGACAAAACTAAATGTTCCTGAACTTTATAAAAACTAGAGAGTATTTTTGGCAATAAAAAATGTCTTTTGTCTGTAATCAAAGTGTAAATGTGTGTCACAAATCCCAGACTGGGAGATGTAATAAGTTAGGACAGGACAACAATCACGAACAAACAGGTTAACACTTAAAAGAACAATCCATCAGACTCACACATTTATTAAACATAATTATACAAATAATAGCGCAATTACATACATTATATTATTGCAATTAACTGCCGTACAACGGCCTTATTCTCACACACACTCTCCCTCGGATCCACAATCCGGTAGTTACTCCTAAAGACACTTCGTCCTCAGCCGCTCCCCTCAGGGTCTTAATAGCACATTAATAATTCACTGGCACCGCAGTCTCTCAATATCACCTTTCTATTGTCATACACCTTAGCACTCCCCTAGCACCTCAGCAGGGCAATAACACATTATCATTTCAATAGACATTATCATTTCAATAGTACATTCTCCCCTCAACATGGCAATAGTGCATTATCACATTCACGCTCATATCTACGTCCCTGTCCGTGGCCTGACTGCCACGACTTTATGCGCCTCTACTGTCCTGCACCGACAGCCTCAATTCTGGCCTATGTGTGGCCTCCGGCCCTATGCTGGCCTATCCCCTGTGCTCATCGAGGTGGCTCTGCGGCCCGTCCTCGACACCTACAAGAATAACATTACATTGGTATAATACCCTACCATTTCTATTCACTCCACCTCTCCTTACAACCCATGAAGCGTACACACACTAGTTCACCTTTCACTCACCACACATCTTACGGTAACACACTTCCATCGGAGTACACACTACTCACTCGCGCTACAAATCCATGACTCACTTTCATCTATCGCTCATGGCGAACATTGCTATATCCAATATCAAGGACTTCCACATTCCTCACATCTACTTATTTACATCATGGTAATAGACGAATATAATATAATACATCAATCATAATAATCAATCAACGTTCTACATACCAGTCATCACTGGAAAGATTCTCTCACTAGTCTTCTCGACTGCTCCCCTTATGTCCGCCCGATGGGCTCTTATTCACAGGTCCGTTCCGTAGGACCTTCTAACTTGCAGTGATAGTGATACAGCGCTTTCGCCTCATTCAGACCCCCCCACTACTCACAACAGCACGCTTAACTTACTTGTCCACCGTGAGCCTTTCTTACTCTACACCCGCTCTGTCGCAATCCCCTTAATTGCACTCACTCCACTCGTGACATCATCCCCCACCCCAAAAAAATTAATGCAATTAATTTCAAATCGCATCAAGATGACTGTCAACGAGTGAGCGTGAGCAATACGTACACTAAAAAAAATGACCTACCAGTTCCCCTGGTATATAGAATACCGAAATCAGGGGAAAATATGGGGATCAATATGGCCTGCAATATGTATATATGTGTCACATCATGAATAGCTAACTAATCACAATACTTAATACAGAATCAAAAACCACTCAACCTATCAACCATTCTTCATATCATATTTATAATGTCAATATTTTAAAGTCGACTCATTCACACAGATCCTGTCAATGTTCCTGTCCTCCGATGTATAAGCTCCTGAAATCTTCCCCTAGGCTCGACTAAGGTAGTCGGCGATATGATTGCTGGTTCCTGGAATTGGTTGAATAACGAAGGTATACGGCTGCAAAGCCAATGCCCATCTAGACAAGCGTGGGCTGGACGAACGATTCTTCGACAAAAATGTCATTGGCTTGTGGTCTGTCTGGATACAAAATTCTCGTCCCATGAGATAACGTCCTAATTTCTGGACGGACCACACAATGGCAAGACACTCACGCTCTACCACCGAATACTTTCTTTCTCTCTGCAATAACTTCCTACTGACATAACATACAGGATGGAGACATTCGTTCTTCTCCTGTAGAAGACAAGCGCCGACACCAGAGTCCGACGCATCCGTTCTGAGGATAAAATTAGATCGAAAATCGGGTAATATCAGAATGGGTGACGATGATAATGCTGTCACCAAATTATCAAATGATGTCTGACATTCAGACGTCCACTGGACCTTATCGGGTTGTCCCTTCTTAGTAAGGTCAGTAAGAGAAGATGACAAGGAGGAAAAATTTGGAATGAACTTTCTGTAATAATTTAAAATTCCCACTAAGCTTCTGACTTGTTTCTTTGTTTTAGGGATTTGCAACCCTACTAACTTGTCAATTTTTGTTCCTTCAGGTCTCTGAACACCTCTACCCACAATATGTCCTAAGAATACTATCTCTGGACATGCCAAATCCATCTTTGCGGGTTTAGCAGTTAACCCAAAATGACGTAATCGTTGAAAAATTACTGTTAGTGTCTGAATATGATCAGACCATGTCGACGTATGGCATGCTATATCATCAAAGAATGACACGACATTAGGTATGTCCTTCAACACTAATCTCATTAATCGTGCAAACGTCGCTGGTGCGTTTACCAACCCAAATGGCATGACCTTAAATTGGAATAATCCAATGGGCGTTTGGAACGCCGTGTATTGTTTAGACTCCTCAGTAAGCGGGATTTCCCAATACCCTTTCGTCAAATCTATCTTGGAAAACCACGTGGACCCGGCCAATGAAGCTATTAATTCCTCCTGAAACGGAATAGGCTCCCTATCGCCTACCGTAATAGTGTTCAATCTTCGAAAATCAATACAGAACCGCACCGATCCACCAAGTTTTTTCACGAGGACGATGGGTGATGAATACGGCGATGTTGATGGTTCTATCACATCTAACTTCAACATTGACTCAACTTCCTTTATGACTCTATCTCTCGAAGAAAAAGGCAACGGATACGGTCTAAGAAATACTGGCTTATCCGAAGTCAACTTTATTTGGTGCTGGATCACCGTAGTGCGACCCGGCAAATCCGTAACAACATCCGGAAATGACGCTAACAGGGTCTCAAGTTCCCTACTCCTTGAACTCGTAAGGTCAGGGTTAATTTTTACGTCCCTGTAACCTTGTGTCGGAGTTAACTCCGGCAATTGAATTTGTAACTCTTCCTGCGCCTCGGTGTCGCTTACGTCACAGTCCAACTGGTCTACGACCCCCGTACAAGCAGTAGAGAAGACAGTCTCCTCTGGTCTTGTCTGTGCACACAGATACTGTGGTCTCTCATAAAATCTCTGTAGCATATTAACATGGAAAACCTTACTCGCTCCATCAATGTGGATAGCGTAATCTACCTTTGAAACAACTCGCTCAATAACATAGGGGCCTTTTCATGTCATCAATAACTTATTATGGTCCGTAGGTAACAACAATAGGACCTTGTCTCCTGGCTTAAAAATTCTCAGTTTCGAACCTCTATCTTTATAGTCTTTTGCTCTTTTCGAAGCGATACCAGAAGCTTCTTCTGCTATAGTGCGCGCTGAAGATAGTCTTTCTCTTAAATCAACAAGGTACTGAAACACCGAAATCTGCTCATCGTCTCCCGATGATGGCGACGTCATCATGTCCCGAAGAACATCAGTTGGGCCCCTAGGACTACGACCGTACATCATTTCGAACGGCGAGAATCCCGTTGACTCCTGCCGTACCTCTCTGTACGCGAATAACACTGCAGGGATATATCTATCCCAATCTTTAGGGCGATCAGCAGCTACCTTACGCAGCATCGACTTTAACGTCGAGTTCAATCTCTCGCACATGCCATTAGCCTGCGGATGATAAGGGGTGGTAGTGATGGGTTGTATGCTGAATAAGCGGAACAATTCCTTCATCATCTGCGACGTAAATTGCGCGCCCCTATCAGACAGAATTTGCTCTGGTATTCCTAGCCTAGCGAAAATTGCAAACAACGCTTCCGCGACTGCCTCAGACGTTATGGTCCGCAGAGGAACCGCCTCTGGCCATCTCGTAGCATTACATATGACCGTTAAGAAAAATCGATTCCCCCTATCGGTCGCTGGGTGAATGGGGCCAACAAGGTCTATCGAGACCTTTTTAAACGGTTCCGAGACCGTGGGGATCTTCTGAAGAGGAGCCTGGGGTGTACGACCCTTATGCGTCGTCTTTTGGCACGCACTGCACGTCTTACAATAGACTTGCACATCTCTGTGGATCGATGGCCAGTAAAAATTTTTAAGAACCCTTTCTTTGGTTCTAGCTATCCCCATATGACCCGCTAATGGGACATCATGTGCCAAATGCAATACTGTTGCGATCAGCAACGCTGGCACAACGACCTGCTTTAAAATGGAGGACACCGTTACATACTTACGGAACAGAATGCCCGCCTGAACAACGAAGGAGGACGACCCGTTCTTATATCTCCTCGTTTTCTCGGTTCGCGCTTCCCCAAAACATGGGTTTAATGATGGGTCCTCCCTTTGTAATCTCGCCAAGCGCTCTGGCGTGATATCTAGGTTGACCGCTGGCGTCGCCAAAGGTCTAATCTTATCTTTATCAGCTACCCGTCGACGTGTTTCGACCGCGGCGCAAAAGTCAATACCTTTTGATTGCGACCATGCTTGCACGTTCTCATCGGAAGGGGAAACCACCCGTGATACATTCCCAATGATGAGCTGGGCGCCTGGAAAACAACCAACGACTGCTTCGACTTCCCCGCTAAGGAAAGGTGTATCTATCATTATTCTTGCCATGGGTAATTTCTCAATGGCCCCCGAAAATTGGATGCACGGGACAGTCTCACCTGTAAGCTGTGAATCCCGAAGGCAATCCCTATGCACTCCCACAACGGTAGATCCTGTATCTCGTAAAACCGAGACCGGTTCGTCCCCAACAAACCCCGGATAAACCCTAAGACCACCTCTTGTATGACATGAATTTATAACGGGGATCTTTCTCCCACAAGGTAAAACACCGGAAGATAATAACTTCTCACAAGTGGGACACTTAGAATACTGTCCGCCTCCGTTGTCCGATGTAACACACGCAGCCGCATGATGAAATTTATTTGGGGAACATGGACTGGAGCTACTGTCCACGTTCGCCGCTATCCTACCTGCAGGGCAATTCACGCTGATGTGATCTGCTCTACCGCAGTTCCAACACTTCGCGGCCCTACACTCGCGTGAAAAGTGACCCACGCGTCCGCAAGTCCAACACTCCGCTCTCTGTGCTGCACTAGGCCTGGGTCCCCGTGACCCATCGCGACCGGAACTAGAGTCCCTATGCCGTCGGTCATCGGCAAAGGTCACAAATCGCCCCCGGCCATTACCGCGACCTAGCCCTCCTGCTCGGTCAAACTTACCGGATCCATATGCAGGTGATTGGTGATAGCCCCTACGCTGCCCCTGGGCTTGCCCACTATAGGCACCACGCTGACGCGACCTGTCCCTAAGTCCTGCCGGCGACCCTTCGACAACGGCGACGTACCCAGCATCTTGGACGTACGCCCTGGCGACTGGTTTGGACGGATGTGCCGTACGGTATGCTTCCGCCAACTTAGACGCCTCCTGCACCGTCGCGGGTTCGTTCTCTTTCAGGAAAGCCACCAGATCCTTATGGCACGACGCGTACAGCTGGTCACGGATCATTAGGTCTTTCAGTTTAGCAAAATCCGTGCCCACATGCGCCAAGTCTACCCAGTTCGCGAAATACTCCGTTAGTCTCGCGACGAAGGCAGCAAAGTCCTCCCTGGTATCCGCACGTGCTCGCCTAAACTGCTCCCGGAAATATTCCTCGGTAGGCGCAAATCGGCGAAGCAGCAAAGCCTTCAGCTTATCGTAATCTTGCACGTCTTCGCGCTGTAGCTCTTTAAAGTAGGTTAACGCTCGCCCCTGCAATAGAGACGCCAGGTACGTGGCCCATAATTCCTTATTTTCCCCCCATTGCAATTGTGCGTTCAGTTCGAACCTGTAAAGGAAGGCGTCTATGTCGTCCTTCCGGTCGTCGAACGTAGGGAGCTTAATCCTAACGCCACCTTTATTGTGTACCTGCCGCTCAACCGTTTCCGTTGGCGTATTCCTCTTGAGTTCTAACTCCGCAATCTTTACTTGCGCCTCTATCTCCTTTAACCTTATCTCCTGCTGCTTAAACTCCCTTTCCTGTTGCTGAGCCTCTAACTCCTTTAACTTAAACTCCCTTTCCTGCTCCTGAGCCTTAGCCTCTCTTTCCTCTTCCTTATCCTTTTTTTCCTGTTCTCTATCCTTAGCACGCTCATCGCGCATTTCTGCCTGCTGTTCTTTAATCCAGCCGCGTAGCTCTTCTCCCTCCAGGCCAAGTTCCTTACCCAACTTCATTAGTTGTTGGAGTTCCGCCATTTCACAGATTTATGGTTATGGTATCTATTATAAGACGACCAACCTGTCGGTATGATCACTAACGATACGACCAGAGACCTGAGATCACACCAGATATAACAATACCCGGTTGTCTCCTATACAATTCAGGAATTTACCTTTACAGCACGACTAATTCTATATCTACAAAATGCATAGCACTATTAATTATAAAAGAAAATAGAAACGACAAGAATGAAGAAATACAGTAGAAGGACCACAAGTACGTCAAGGACAACGAACCAGACTAGGACAAAGACCTAAAAAAGAAAATATAATGGAAAAAAAAATGTAACCTAACTACGCCGATTACACTACACGGTACAACAAGAACAGAGTCTGAAAAAAAAAGAACGTATCTATAGATAGGTAGAAAGAGGGACAAGAGAATACGTCTTCCTGCGGAACAGAGAAGATATCGACGCTACAACTAAACACTAACAAAGCCCTACAGAATGTTCACCGTGATGAACGAAGTTCCAAGTTTATCACACCTTTTTTTTAAAGGATAAACTAGGTTCAACACAGCAAACGAAAACAGCAAAAACAGAGAAAAAGACAGATTAAAGGAACAGCCCCCAATCCAGGGTACAAAATTTCAGTTTCACTTAACTTCGAATTTTGAGTTTAACTCCTCCCCTTAATCGGAGCTCTGGCTGCTTGTCTCCTCAGGCTGCACGCACACTCTGCAGAAATTTAAGTACACATTAATACATATTCATCAAAATACATGCATCAATACATATTCATAAATATACATAAATCATATCATGAAAATTCCATTCATCCCACGAACAAAGACAACAGCATGAATTCCTAGCACAACAGAAAAACAACTAGATATAATGAATACACAATGTCAAAATGACCACAGGTAAACAGGACGAGCCCCCAGTGTCACAAATCCCAGACTGGGAGATGTAATAAGTTAGGACAGGACAACAATCACGAACAAACAGGTTAACACTTAACAGAACAATCCATCAGACTCACACATTTATTAAACATAATTATACAAATAATAGCGCAATTACATACATTATATTATTGCAATTAACTGCCGTACAACGGCCTTATTCTCACACACACTCTCCCTCGGATCCACAATCCGGTAGTTACTCCTAAAGGCACTTCGGCCTCAGCCGCTCCCCTCAGGGTCTTAATAGCACATTAATAATTCACTGGCACCGCAGTCTCTCAATATCACCTTCCTATTGTCATACACCTTAGCACTCCCCTAGCACCTCAGCAGGGCAATAACACATTATCATTTCAATAGACATTATCATTTCAATAGTACATTCTCCCCTCAACATGGCAATAGTGCATTATCACATTCACGCTCATATCTACGTCCCTGTCCGTGGCCTGACTGCCACGACTTTATGCGCCTCTACTGTCCTGCACCGACAGCCTCAATTCTGGCCTATGTGTGGCCTCCGGCCCTATGCTGGCCTATCCCCTGTGCTCATCGAGGTGGCTCTGCGGCCCGTCCTCGACACCTACAAGAATAACATTACATTGGTATAATACCCTACCATTTCTATTCACTCCACCTCTCCTTACAACCCATGAAGCGTACACACACTAGTTCACCTTTCACTCACCACACATCTTACGGTAACACACTTCCATCGGAGTACACACTACTCACTCGCGCTACAAATCCATGACTCACTTTCATCTATCGCTCATGGCGCACATTGCTATATCCAATATCAAGGACTTCCACATTCCTCACATCTACTTATTTACATCATGGTAATAGACGAATATAATATAATACATCAATCATAATAATTAATCAACGTTCTACATACCAGTCATCACTGGAAAGATTCTCTCACTAGTCTTCTCGACTGCTCCCCTTATGTCCGCCCGATGGGCTCTTATTCACAGGTCCGTTCCGTAGGACCTTCTAACTTGCAGTGCTAGTAATACAGCGCTTTCGCCTCATTCAGACCCCCCCCCACTACTCACAACAGCACGCTTAACTTACTTGTCCACCGTGAGCCTTTCTTACTCTACACCCGCTCTGTAGCAATCCCCTTAATTGCACTCACTCCACTCGTGACAATGTGTCAGAAAGGAAATTTGGAAGAATGTTTGGTCATAGCATGTTTACCTACACATGGTTTTACAATTTCTTTCATATCTCCGGCTTGCCTTGGTCAATCACGGCTAAATTTTGCATAGCTTTCTGTTTCAATTTGTCTAAACCGAGAACTGTTTATCCACTAGTAAAGGGTGACAAAAAAGTTTTCTTGGTAAACATTTATTTAAAAAATCACAAAAAAACGTGGAAAAAAGCCGAATTTTTTACCATACTCATAAAAATGTCGTCTTTGCGTCACGACTGCCTATGAGCAAATCCAAACATTTCTGATAAAGGCAACGCCATTTTTTTGTCGACACTTGCGGATTCCAGTTCATATCAATTCCACACGAGTGTATCACACCAACTCCAAGGCTTTTGGGAACATTCTCGATTTCACAATTTTACACAACTTTGCGCACCTCAAGAAAACCTTTATTATGAACGTACCAAAACACATTGACAATGGACAATAAAGTAATTACTCTAATCATTCTTTTTCTGTCTGCAAAGCGCGAAAGATCCAGTGATGGCAAACCTTTCTATTTTACTATTAAATAATTATATTTTCTTTCAGATAAATTTTTTTTTGGTTAAGATTTTTTAGTTGTTACTTACTCGGGTTTGCAGAATGTTTTTTGTTTTGTTTGGTTTCGTTTTTACTAAATCAGAAACTGGAACAGCCGAGGCGATTCTTTATGATGGTTGACTGTGTGTGTGTAAGTGTGTGTGTGTGTGTGTGTGGGTGTGTATATGTTTAGTGTATGTGTGTGTATTATGTGTGTATGACTGTGTGTATATGAGTGTGTGTATTAATGATGACATTAATAATAATGCAATATTATATATAGTTCCGTTCTACACAAAACGGACCTAATTTTTCTTCTCTCTCTCTCTCTCTCTCTCTCTCTCTCTCTCTCTCTCTCTCTCTCTCTCTCTCTCTCTCTCTCTCTCTCTCTCTCTCTCTCTCTCTCATATGTACCATACAAACCATGCAGTACTCAAGTAAGACATTATCAGTCGCTAGTCAGTGATTAAATATTTCCAAAGCAGGACAGATTTAGGCTGTTTTGAATTTCCCAAATTGAAGAAATATTTCTCGATCTGTTGGGGCGGGGGGGGGGGGGGCATTCCATAGATTTGGGCCAGAATGAAGAAAAGAACAGTCCCCGTATTTCTTTAACGAACTTCGCGGTTTGCCAAAATAATTAGATTTGAATGTGGGGACCGCAGATCTAAGTGGCTTTTAAGGGATTTAGTAATTCAGTTAAATATGATGGAATTGTGTCTTTGAAACTTTTACAATTCATTGCAAACTTATACTCTCTATGAGCCTGCGCTGGCAGCCAACGGAGTTCTTTTAACACATGTGCTACATGCTCCTTTCTCTGTGCTGTAAATACTAAGCAAGCAGCGTTGTTCTGAATCCCTTGGATGTTATATAGTTTATCAGTTGGAATGTCTGCCAATTGTGAATTACCGTAACCCAGTCTGGTAATAATGAAAGCTGACATCAGAGTTTTTGTATCATTGACAGTTAGATAAGGTCTCATTCAGGCAAATCCTTCTCAATTCTAAAACTGCTACTTTTGCGATATGATTAATATTATGCTGTACCACTGACAGTGCGCTGTCCAGAACGACACTTAGGTTATTAGTTTTATGTCTGATGCTAATAATAATATCTCCATCGAGATTGGCATGATTTGATTCAAGAGATTTAGCCTTTGCCTCATTGTTGTATGCCATTATCTCAGTCTCATCATTGTTCATGTTCTAATTTGTTTGTACTCATCCAGATTTAATGAACTGGGTAGTTTTTAACTTCCTCTACTGACTGTCGCTACTTCTGTTGGGAAAACAGACAGATCTATATAGCTAAGTATTATCTGCATGCACATTTTAATGATATTGCATGTGATGTTCGTTGATGATCTTACTCAAAGACTGGCTGTACATGCGTGCAAAACAGGCTCCAAAACGGATCCCTGATATACATCAATGTGTAGTGTACATTGACTTGAGTAAGTGTTTTTATCTACAACTGACTGGGTCCGATAAAAAATGTAGGACTTAAACCAACTGAAAACTGTGTCGGACAAGCCAAACGTCACTGACAAGTGCTTCGGTACGATGGTCTGATCTAGATCAGTGGTGCTCAACTTATTTCAGGCAATCACCCCCTCCCCCCCCCCCTGTCCAAACTTGGGATCCAAATTTTATGTTATCGCCCCCTTTCAACCCCCCCCCCCCCTTCCCAAAAAAAAAAGTCCCAATTCAAACCCAACAGATATAATTTCACACAGAAAAACCAGACCCACCCAAATTATGGGTGTCTTGGAGTTTTTCAAAGCCTTGTCAATGACAAAAGGACGTATTGATTAATCTTTACAAAACAGAAAACATTCTTTATCAAATACACTTTTAAAAAGGTGATTGGCCTTTCATAAAACCCACATCTACACGTGTTGTTGATCAAGTCAGTGGCTGCCCTGTATTTGCCCCCCCAAAACTCCTCCATTCATGTTTCACACCACCCACCCCCACCCCATCCCAAATCGCCCTTTCATCGTTTTCAACCCCATGTCGCTCCTTTCTTCCTTTTGGCCCTTTTGGGAATCAAAAATTGCCCTCAAGAGTCGCTAACGCCCGGGTTGAGAACCACTGATCTAGAGTATCGATTGCTGCTGGTAGATCTAACAAAGTTAGGGCGTGGATATAAGGGGGGTTCAGAGAACAAGATTTTGGAGGGGAAGCTAAGATAATATTCTTTATCTTTGAAAGAGAAACCAAACCCAATTCTCAAACGGTTTGCATTTGACACACTGGTTCTATGTCTGAATGGGACACGCACTGGTTCTATGTCAACGTGATCTAGTTCGGCTCGTATTTGTGATGTGTGTGTATGTGAGTTTGTTCGTGTTTGTGTGTGTATATATTGTATTTGTGTGTGTGTGGAGTATCTTCCTGACTATGCCTGGTCTGTCGGAGTCAGATACCCCGGGGAGGGGAGGGGGGGAGGTGGTGGTGGAGGTGTAGGGGTAGATTGAGGGTTGAAGTTTCTGTAAAGGTAGGCAGCACGTCAGAATCTTGCATCATTTCAGATAAAGTTATTTGTTGTTGTTGTTGTGTAAGATGTTTTTAAATTCATATTATCAGTAATGATCTACACATGTAACAATAACAATAATAACAACATTTGTATCTACAGAAACTACCACAAACCATAGCTGGTACACATACATAAAACATAATAAAAACTTACGTAAGTCAACAGGAAAAACTCAACAGGGAAGAAGGAAAATCTTGATGTAATCTGTGGTGAATCAAATCTCTGGATCTCCGGATGGACTTTTTAAAATGTCCACTAGATCTCTACTCTGACAGGTGATGTTCAATCGATCTGGAGAACAAATTCAGTGAAAATTGATCTTGATAACGGACAAAATGAAACATGCAAAAAATCTTTGTGAGAAATCTGGACACGAACAATTTTACCGGGTTGATAATTAGACGGTAAATGTTGATGGTTGCCAAAGTCTGGACAATCCGGGTAGTTTCCATCTCTTATCTCCCTTCCCAGTACTATCTCCAACGCCACCCCCCCCCACCCCCCACACATAACCTTTTATAACGAGAAAGAATGAAAGTATACAGGAGAGTCAGAAAAACAAAAGAGTGTGAAATGGCACAGCCCACCCCCCTATTCCCCACCAAGTTTATTCCAGTCTATGCAACAGCCACCCCCACCCCATCCCCAGCTCATTCCAACACTGGTGACCGCACCGATCAAATTATTTAGAGTTCACGATTCTGTGATGACCTTGAAATCTGTCGTTTTTACTGCCGTCACTTGCAGCCGTAATTAACTTTAAGTAGAACAGTCAAAGTCAATCAAAATGAATCTCTGAAATCTGTCCTTTTTACTGCCGTCACTTGCAGCCGTAATTAACTTTAAGTAGAACAGTCAAAGTCAATCAAAATGAATCTCTGAAATCTGTCGTTTTTACTGTCGTCACTTGCAGCCGTAATTAGCTTTAAGTAGAACAGTCAAAGTCAGTCAAAATGAATCTCTGAAATGTTTAATACTAGGTTCCAGCGTGTGTGTGGATGCGGCGTTTTCCTACACATGAAAATATTATTTCTGTTTCACTACTGGCGGGGCTTTTGACGTTTCCATACCAGTGAAAATGTTTTTTTTTATTTCACTGCTGGGGGGGGGGGGGGGGGGCTTTTTTGGTTTCCTTTGACGTTTTTGTACACATGAAAACTCAGCGATACAGTGTGGCCACATGTCGAGCCGCGCTACCAACTCGCTGTGATCAGGCGACTGGCGTCTTGTAAGCGATGGAGCTTGGGTGGCCACACCACTAGCAATGTAGAGTGCGCAAAAACCTCACGCCTACAGGAGGGCAAGAGGTCACAACGCACAACTTGAGCGACGAGCGATGTTAAATGGCAAGTTACTTATCGTCGCTCATAGAGAGCACCTAGCTAGCGGTAATCGTTTGTGGTGTGGACACCTTGCTTAGGTTTAATGCATTTATTCCCGTCGCTTCACTACAGTACAGCTCATCGCTTGGCTCATCGCTCGACGTGTGGCCACACACTAAGTCATGGAAGAATTTGAGGTGACGTGACCGACAAGATAATCGTCACTGAGAAATGTGTCAACTATTTGGGTTAAACTCTAGTGCCGTCAACAATATAAGCTCTTACAATTTCTTTAATAGCCCCGGTTTGCCTTGATGAATGAGGACCAAATTTTGCAGAGCTTCCTGTTTCAATTTGTGTTAAGTGGGAACCTGTTTTTTTCATCACAGCGACAACAACAGCATCTAAGAACGGTCATGTCAACCATGGAGCTCATCAACTACAACAACAACAACAACAACAACACAACATTGCTACCAAGATAACTTTGACAGCAGACACAACATCATGAAGGAAAGCGACATCAACAAAATAAACTCTCACCAACGATCACAACAGATAGGCCTGGAGAACATGAAGATACTTACAAAGTAGACAGCCAGAGCTCGGTCCTGTAGAGAGACAGTCTGGATTCATGCTAACCGATGATTATGTCTGACTTGTGTTTTACACAGAAATTTATAGCGGCTAAAGGAATTGACGCCCCCTTTTGGAGCATACATTGATGCACGTGAGCAGTGTCATAGTTATTGAACCGTGCGAAGTCCAGGTAAAAATCTCTCATTGATAAAAGATATTCAAGTGTTTTTCTGACATGTGATCGAAAATACTTTCAAACTGTCCTTGATCAACGGCAGGGGTTCATTGCTGAAGTAAGGATGGTGCCACCTCCTCACCCCCTTCCCGCCATACAAGCTTTTGGGAAAAAACTAATCCGTCATCGAACTCGTTATCAAAAATCCAAATATCAGCAGTAGGACTATCTATTTTTTTTAACTGGTGATCAGAGATCGAACTATGACAAGCAATTTTGCACGCCAGTTCAGTAAGTGCAGGTTCCACTGTACCTTAAGATCTCTCATCATTTGAGGGTTGTCCAGTTCAGCCATGGAATTCTGGTCTAACTACTCAACATCTCCCACTGAACAAAAATTGCGGTTCTACAAATACATTTTTCTCAGAAACAACACATTCTCCACATCTAAACATTTTTTTTTCAAAGCCCGTCTAGAATTTGGTCGACGGGATTTCCTGGAAAACCAGAACAGAAAAGTCGGGTTTTTTTTTTGTGGGGGGGGGGGGGGGGGTGTGTTTTTTTCATGTTCCATTTTTTAATATTTTGTTTCTTTATTGATCAAATATTTTTAGTGTCATGTTTTATAAAATCTGTGCAGTTTATCAATATCTAAGTGGTATTCTCTCTGTGTGTGTGCAACAATTGCCAACTGGTCTGGACATTGAATGAAATGTAAGACTGGTAGAAATATGTTGGTAATGGCGTGGGGGAGGGGTTTGATGACGTTTGTTTTAACGGTGATAGGATGTGGTTGATGGTGGTAATGGTCATGGTGGTGCTGGCAGTGGTGCTAATGGTTGTGTCTTTGTGTCTACCATGATGCTCAAGATGAAAAAAGAAATAAAAGTAGATAATATCACAGATAATAACAGATTTGCATTTCCACGAGACATGTTCTCACTTACATATCTTTATGATCTTCTCCTATGTCTCCGGATTTGTTTACGCAGAAAAATGTAGATACAGTTAGAAATCTTTGAACATTTTCCACCCCCAACCCCACTCCCCCCACCAATCCAGGGGGCAAAAACATTTAATGACCAAGACGTGAACACTGGACAGGCTATCAAATTGTGTTAAAGTAGCTCGTGATCCATTCATATCTATCTGAACTATGCCACACATAATGATCATGTATCAATAACTTGTCCTTCAGAGACAAATTTATAACCATTAAAAGAATTGACGTTCCCTTTTTGAGCACACCTTGACACAAGCATTGCCTGATCAACCACTCCCCCTCCCCTCCCCACCCCAGTTTTTACGAAATATGGTCACATAATGATAAACAATACAAGATACAGACTAGAAACTTTCGAAGATAAAAGATATTTAAGTGCTTTTCCGAGCAGATGGCTCAAAGTGTAATACGACAACTGTGTCCTTGACCCGTGCAGCAATTGACAGGGCCACCGAATGATTTAAGTAAGGATGATAAAATACATGTATTTCACCTTGTCTGTCTGTCGGTTAGACGAACAGCGTCCAGGGGCGGCAGGTGGAGAAAAGTTTTGGTGGGGTTACAATTCAACTCTTTATTCATTACATGAAATTTTATAGATGGCATCGGCTAGTTCATGAATTCAAAACTGCAGACCAAATATTCAGCAACTTCAAATGGACAGAAAATATTCTGAAACCTTCACGAAGAATACTGAGTACATGAGAGGAACGAAAATTAGAGGCCCCGCGTGATTTTTTGTACTTGGACAGTCCAATAGCAAAGCGTGAGGTTTTCCAGAATTTTCTTCAGATGCTCCAATTATATGGGAAGATAGAATAAACGGGATAATTATTTTATCCGTTTTGAATTCATGAATCGGCTGGAGCATTCTAGAACTTTTCATGTGGATAAAGAAATGAAACATTGTAGCCTCTCTGAAGTTTTTCGCTTTTCTCCGCCGCTGGAATCTTGTACACGTCATGATGTACAACACTAGTGTGTACATTTCTTTGTTTTAAAAATTATCCCGCCCAACGCCCCACCCCTTTCCCCCTCTACATATCTGTCCCATGGTTCAATTCCAAACACAACAATTCAGAGGGGCGTGCCAGTTGTGCGAGCACCATGAGTCGCCTGGCAGGGGGACCGTTCAGTGTGACGCGCCATGGGTCGCCTGGCAGGCGCACCGTTCAGTGTGAAGCCAGCAAGGCAACAGTGTCTGTAATCTTACCATGCCAAGGTAGCACCACAGGGCCACCAGAGTAGCACCACAGGGCCGCCAGGGTAGCACCACAGGGCCGTAAGGGTAGCACCACGGGGCCGCCAGGGTAGCATCACAGGGCCACCAGGGTAGCATCACAGGGCCGACAGGGTAGCATCACAGGGCCGCCAGGGTAGCATCACAGGGCCGTCAGGGTAGTATCACAGGGCCGCCAGGTTAGCATCACAAGGCCACCAGGGTAGCATCACAGGGCTACCAGGGTAGCATCACAGGGCCGCCAGGGTAACCTCACAGGGCCACCAAGGTAGCATCACAGAGCCATCAGGGTAGCACTACATGGCCGCCAGGGTAGCATCACAGGGCCGTCAGGGTAGCATCACAGGGCAACCAGGGTAGCATCACAGGGCCGTCAGGGTAGCACCACAGGGCCGTCAGGGTAGCACCACAGGGCCGTAAGGGTAGCACCACGGGGCCGCCAGGGTAGCATCACAGGGCCACCAGGGTAGCATCACAGGGCCGTCAGGGTAACATCACAGGGACACCGGGGTAGCATCACAGGGCCGTCAAGGTAACAAAACAGGGCCACCGGGATAGCATCACAAGGCCACCAGGGTAGCATCACCGGGCCACCAGGATAGCATCACAGGGCCGCCAGGGTAACCTCACAGGGCCACCAAGGTAGCATCACAGAGCAATCAGGGTAGCACTACATGGCCGCCAGGGTAGCATCACAGGGCCGTCAGGGTAGCATCACAGGGCAACCAGGGTAGCATCACAGGGCCGTCAGGGTAGCACCACAGGGCCGTCAGGGTAGCATCACAGGGCCGTCAGGGTAGCACCACAGGGCCATCAGGGTAGCATCACAGGGCCACCAGGGTAGCATCACAGGACCGCCAGGGTAGGATCACAGGGCCACCAGGGTAGCATAACAGGGCCACCAGGGTAGCATCACAGGGCCGCCAGGGTAGCATCACAGGGCTGGCAGGGTAGCATCACAGGACCGCTAGGGTATCATCACAGGGTGCCAGAGTAGCATCACAGGGCCGCCAGGGTAGCATCTCAGGGCCGCCAGGCTAGCATCACAGGGCTGCCAGGGTAGCATCACAGGGCCGCCAGGGTAGCATCACAGGGCCGTCAGGGTAGCATCACAGGACCGCCAGGGTAGCATCACAGGGCCGCCAGGGTAGCATCACAGGGCCGCCAGGGTAGCATAACAGGGCCCCCAGGGTAGCATGACAGGGCCGCCAGGGTAGCATCACAGGGCCGCCAGGGTAGCATCACAGGGCTGCCAGGGTAGCATCACAGGGCCGCCAGGGTAGCATGACAGGGCCGCCAGGGTAGCACCACAGGGCCGCCAGGGTAGCATCACAGGGCCGCCATGGTAGCATCACAGGCCGCCATGGTAGCATCACAGGGCCGCCATGGTAGCACGAGAGGACCACATGGGCCGCATGACAGGGCCAAAAATCTTAGCAGTGAGATCTCCCCAAAGGGCCAGATCTCAGTTAGATACGCCTTTGGTGATAGCGTACGGTAAATTCATGGCGCGGAGTGGACAGAAGATAATTAATGTAAAGAAGTTTTAAAAGGTTTGAAATAAATATTTCACTTTAATTATCACCCGAGTCAAAATGCGAATGAAAATAGAAAGGAAAGTTGTCCTTATGGACTATATACAACAAATTGTGTAAGAGGGGGAGGGGGGGGGTGGGGAGGGCAAAAACTTCCTTCTCTCTCTCTCTCCCTAAAGTGCTGGTTCGCTTTTTATATTTCTAAGTGCAGATACAACTGTTGTATTTCGTCTCTGCCTTTTACTCCACCACAATGTAATCTCTAAATTTAATGTCTTGTATCCTGGATACCAATGTTTTGTCTCTGTCTCTCTCTTTCTCCCTCTCCCTCTCTCTCTCTCTCTCTGTGTCTCTGTGTGTCTCTCTCTCTTTCTCCCCCCTCTCTCTCTCTCTCTCTTTCTGTCTCTCTTTCTCTCTCTCTCTCTCTTTATTTCCTCTCTCTCTCTCTCTCTCTCTCTCTCTCTCTTTCGCTCTCTTTATTTCCTCTCTCTCTCTTCTCCTCTGTCACTCTCCACTCTCTCCCTTAAGAAAATGCTAGTTTGCGTGTTATTGTATGAAGTACGGATACAACTATTTTAGCCGTGTCATTTAGTAGTCAAGTTTATATATCGTCCCTGTCTCTTACTCCTTCCTTTTGTGCTTTCTAAATGTCCGTGTATCCCAGATCTCATTGTTTTCTCTCTCTCTCTCTCTCTCTCTGTGTTGTCTTTCCAACTTACTCTCTTCCACCCTCTCTCTGTCTCCCCTCTTTCATTCACTCTCTCCCCCTCCCTCCCTCTGAACTGGTTAATACTTTGCCGTGAATAAATGGTGAATAAATTCCACATAGACTGCAAAACAAATTCTATAGTTGTTCGTAAAGATCAGCCAGTATTCTGTCTTCTATGCAAACCAAACTATCCCAGAGTTGTTATTTTAGAGTGAAGCGCCTTGAAAGGGTAAACGTCTTCAGAATCCAAGTTTGAACAAAGAACAATCATGTCTTATTCAATGTCTTAATTTTAACTTTTTTCACTGAGACGTCTAAAGGTCACGAGTCCTACTTGTTGCCCCTTAAAGCTAAGATTTTGCGTGATGTGTGATAACTGATATTACAGGTGGTGTGAGAACTTTTACTTTTGTCGCGTGCGGTGTTGGCTATCTAACGTGGTTGCTCTTGAAATGATAGCCATATCGGATCTTCATTTTTAAAATTATACAATCATAACATTGCCAAGCAAAACTTTAATGGCCCTTTACTTTGGGCATTTCTTTCATAGAAATAGGAACAGCAGCCAAAGTTGATTTGTGTTAAAGAAAAAGCAATTTACGAGACATCTTAAAAATGTAAAGATCTGGATACAACTGTTATGACAGTGTCATTTAGCTGTCAGGTTACGATTAATTCATCCTCGTCTCTTACTCCATCCAA